>WAAB01017462.1:14216-29686 GCA_013389865.1 Piaya cayana | reverse complement strand
AAAGAAAAGAAAAGAAAAGAAAAGAAAAGAAAAGAAAAGAAAAGAAAAGAAAGAAAAGAAAGGCTTTCAGCCAAAACAAACCTACTTTATGAAAATGTGCGCTTGGGTCAAAAAGCCACTTTTCACCAGGGGAAAAATAAACCAACAAAAACCTGTCCAACTCCTGAAGTGATGGGTTGGCAAAGCTCACAGGGAGATGTCTCCTCTGAAGCCAATAATGCCTCTCCTCTCCCTCTCCTCTCCCTCTCCCTCTCCCTCTCCCTCTCCCTCTTCCTCTCCTCTCCTCTCCTCTCCTCTCCTCTCCTCTCCCATCATCTCCTCTCCCTTTCTCTCCCTTCCTCTCCCTTCCTTTCCCTTCCTTTCCCTTCCTTTCCCAAACCACGTGGCAAACACCAGCTTCATGCAGATGTTGGGTTTCTTGGGGCATTGTAGTGACCTCCAAGATCAGCCTGGACCTGACTGGGGTGGGACAGACCTCACTACACCCCCTTGGCAGGTTCTAGGGATGATAAGAGATGTCCATGGTCACCAGCACCCCCGGCAGCCTCTCGTCTCCAGCCCTGACTCCTGGATGGACCTCAGGATGATGTTGTAGGTGGCTTCTCCCTGGTTACGTCTCCAGCCCCATAATCGGGGTGAACTGGTGTTGCACGTAGCTTGCCTTTGGTCCTGTTCCAATCCTTTTCTCCAAGCCCTGCTTCCAGCCTTATCTCCTGCTTGGACCTCAGACCTATGCAGCCTTTAGCTCATCCCCAAATCCATCTCCAGACCCCAAACCAACACTGGAGGCTCCCTGCCTCATCCCTACCTCCCTGAAGGACCTCAGGCTGCTGCTGCAGCCCATCCCCACCCTCTCTGAGCTCCCCAAACACAACCCACAGCCCCACATCGCTAACGGCCCCATCCCTGCCCCTGGCTGGACCTGGCTGGTGGTGGATGCCTCTTGAGGGGCCAAGGACATGATGGAGGGAGAACCAGAGACAGTTGGAGGGGTTGGAGCACCTTCAAAATTGACACCATATGGCTGTTTCTTATCCCTGGGCCCAGTAAAGAGGTCCCTCGTGCTGGGCTGGTTGCCATGGGAGCAAACACACAGGAAATATTCCAGATAACTCGAATAGTGGCAAAAACATATGTTTTGGATAAAACTCGGCAGAAAATCTCCCTATTTAACCCCTACAAGGTGTTTCACCCGCACAGTTTTAACCCCTTTCCCCCTCCTCCACACATACACAGGGTAGGGAAACTGAGGCACGCTGGCTTGTCATCCCCTGGCACCTGGTGGTGGGAAAGCTGATGGGTCCTCACCACAAAGCGCAGTTGCTGGCAGCTCCTCAGCATCTTCTTGCCTCCCACTCCTCCTCCCTAGAGCCCCTTATCAGGAAGGATGGCTGGATGCAAGGCCGCACGCTTGCTCTGCAGGCATTTTGCTTTGATTTGCCAAGGAATTTGCTTTGCTTTTACTTTTTTTTTCCTCTCCTCCCTCCATCCTTTTTCTTTTCCCAGTCTCAGCTGAACCTTTCCCTATGACATCTGGGGACCAGTGGGCCCCCAGCTGCCCCCTGGCCGCCCTCCAAACGCCAAAGGCAAAGCCGCCAGCCAAGCACCACAGCACCCTGCGAGGCTGAGCCCCGAGAAACCGGGAGGAAAGGGGGAACTGAGGCACAGAAAGCCAAAAAAAAGGTGTTGTGGGTGTCCCTGGCTCCTGCAAATGCCTTTCATGCATCCATGTGCTGCAAACATTCCCACATGCTGCAGGCATCCCTGTGTGCAGCAAGTATCCCGATGCACTGCAGCATCCTCATGGCTTCCAAGCATCCCTACATGCCGTCAGAATCCCTGTACCTTGCAAACGTCGTGCTGTGAGCATCGCTGCCTCCTGCAAGTGTCGCTGCCTCCTGCGAGCAGCCCTGCACACGGCAAACATCTCCATGTGCTGCCAGCATCCCCATGCACCACAAATATCCCGGGCACTGCCACACCCTCATGGACTTCAAGCATCCCTGCACACTGCTGCAGACAACCTCGTGTGCTGGAAACATCCCTGCGCATTATAAACTTCCTTGTGTGTTGTGAGCATCTTCTCTTCCCGTAGATTAAAGGCTAATTTGAACCCATTTTCATGTATTTTGGTCATTTAACCCCATGGGGCCACTCTGGCACTGGGTTCAGCAGTTGCCCTGATCTTTAGGAAGGCGCAAGGACCAGCCATGTGAAGACATTGCGTTTCCTGGGGCATTGGGGTGACCTCCAGGAGCCTGTGCCTGCTGCCAACATCCACGCATCCTGCAAGCGCCTCTGTGTTCTGTAACACCTCCTAACACCTCTTGTGAGGAGACAGCATTGCTGAGTCTTTCCAGTACTGCCTGGAGATGGAGCAACCCTGCATTCACCCCGACCCCTGCATTGCAGCAGGGCAGGTGCTGCCCTTCCAGCATCCATGGGTGCTGGGCTGGGGAAAAATTGGGAGAGTGCTCTGGAGAGTAAGAACCAGGGGTAGGATCATCAAGGTGCTGTGAGGCACTGGGACCATTACTAGCTGGAGGTGGCCTGGACGACTGGGGATTTCTCCTGGTGCCAATGTGTCAATACAGCTGATGCGAGGAACGTGCAAGAGTGGGGGAGAAATCCCCTTCCCCAGCTGGAGCATCGCCTCACTCCTCCCGTGCAGTAAGGACAGAGGCTTCCAGATGGATTTTACCCTCCAAACCTCTGGTGCAATTTTCTTCCACCTTTATTTGGTGGATTGAATATCCCTCATGAGATGCAGCACCCCTGCCACCTGCTGCATCCCTGGCACCCACTGCATCCCTGTCACCTGCTGCATCCCTGCCACCCACTGCATTCCTGTCACCTGCTCTATCCCTGTCACCCGCTGCATCCCTGGCACCCACTGTATCCCTGCCACCCGCTCCATCCCTGCCACCTGCTGCATCCCTGCCACCCACTGCATTCCTGTCACCTGCTCTATCCCTGTCACCCGCTGCATCCCTGGCCCCCACTGTATCCCTGCCACCTGCTGCATCTCTGTCACCTGCTGTATCCCTGCCACCCGCTGCATCCCTATCACCCATCACATCCATGCCCACAGCCCCACTGAAATCCCAAACTCATTTTTCCTCTTCGGTTGCTGGAGTATTTTTTCCCTTTTTTCATGTTTTTAACCCCTTCCAGTGCATTCCTCTCCCTCTGCCCCCACCATGGCTTTATGAAGTTTAACAAAATAAACCTGGCCCCACCATAACCTCCTCCTTGCTGAGCTGCTGCAGGAGCCAGAGCAGCCTCACCAGGCCACCGCTGGCTTGCAGCGAGGCACCCAACGTTCCTGGAGCTGCTCAGCCCTCCAAGAAAACGCCATCAATTTTACACATTCCCCTCCATCCCTTTTTCTGTCAGGGAAAGGTCCTTGTGCACAAGCCTCTTTGCCCCAGCTGGATGTTTGTGGGTGCTGAGCCCAGCAAGGTGATCAAGGAGGGAATGAAGCAATGAGATAAAACTCTCCAGGACCATGGGAAAAATTGCACTTTCTCTGTCAATCCCCCTTGCATTCCTCATCTCCCCAGGAGCAAAATCCCAGCAGGGACCAGCAGTGATGCTGAAAGCTGCTTACAGGTGCAGTTCCTTGCTCCCAGGGCTGTTTTTAACCCTTGATGGGCTCATTTTCCTCTTCTCCTGCTGATGTTCATCTTCATATACGCTTGGTGGATGTGAAGCAGCAGAGAGGAGGGTTTTGGGAGGCTGGTTTAGGTATTTTGGGGTGTTTGGTGGGTTTTTTTAGGGATAGTTTGAGTATTTTTGGGTCTGCTCTCAGCAGCAAGAGTAACATTTTCTCCCCACCCTGCCCAAGAATGTTTCTGCTGATATTAAACCTAACCCGGAGGCATTTCAAAGAGTCGACTTCCTTGCCAAAAAAAATTACCTCCGTCTCCCTGCTTTGGAGGCATTTTTTTTACCTTTTTAAAAGCATTTTTCTCCCTCTCCCACCTGTCGGGTTGGAGGCACCGATGGGGTCTTTCACCCGCAGCCCTGGCATGACTGTCAGGCTGTGTCCGAGATGCCAAATCCCCCAGTTTTGGGCTATATTTGCAGGTTTTAACTCACAAATTCCGGTTTTAAATTGCAAATTCCAGATTTTCACCTGCAAAATCTCCCCTGCCATTGGCAGGAGGATCCAGGGGCCAAATCTGCTGCACAAAACCCACTGTGCACCATCCTCCCGGCACTCGACTGCCTGCAAAACCCACATCCCTGCTGAAATAAGAGAGGAGGGGGAATTAAACAAAAAGCCAGTGTTGCCTGCGATGTTTTCGGGAAGGGTTTTTTGCAGGAGTTCCCTTAACAGACTCCTGCATTTTTGCTTTTTATTAACGTGGCTGCCTTCCCAAGGCTGCTGGGATGGTTTTGCAAGACCTAAACATCTCCTGAGTTAAAAATCCATCCCCTCTGGCACTTCCACAGTGGGAAATGCTGAGGACAAAGGAGGGAGACACTGATTTAGAAAGGGAAGAGCTGGATTTAGGTGTTTGTGGATGGAATTTCTCTGGCTTTAGTGTTTTTTCTTAGATGAATGTTTGCTGTGCTGCAGACACTGAGCTGACGGAGGCACTTCAGAAAATAGCAATGCTTCTGCAAGAAGCAAATCCACCAAATTGCCACTCTGCCAAAGGCTGGTGCTAGCAGGAAAATGCCAGTTTTGCCCCTAAAAAAACAGAGGAGGAAATGTTCCTGGCGTTTTTCTCTGCTCAGAGTGGTGCAATTGCCATCCTGGAGCTGCAAACTGGCATTCCCTTATTGGCACCCTGCACCTCACAGCCTGCATCCACGCTTGGCATCCAGCATCCTGCACCCTGTACCCCACAGAACACAGTCCGGAGCTGCAAATTGCAGCTGCATCTTGCTTTTGCACCCACAGCTGCAACCTGCACCCCTATCCCGTGTCTGCACTCTGGATCCACACCCAGCAGCCCACATCTGCAGCTTGCATCCCACATCCCGCATCCTTCATCTGCACCCGTAACCTCCCTCCCTGTCCTGCCCTGAGTTCTTGCACCATCCTGCACCCCAAATCCTGCACCTGCATCCCACATCTCACGCTTGCATCCTGCATCTGCATCCCTGTCCTGCCCCCAGGACCCTGAGGACACTGACCAACCCTGATGGTTTCAGCAGCAGCCCCGAGGACCCCAACGCACCCACGAATTCTCTGTTAGTTCAGCCCCAGGGTGTCACTGGGCCATACTGGGCAGTGAGACCTACAGATGCACCCTGCCTGCACCTCATCTTTTCCCCAGCCACGGGATGAAAGTCTGAGTGCAACTAAAATCATTTGCAAGGCCAGACTGGTTCCATCCAGTCCTTCCTTCCAGCCCCTCCCTGGTCTCATGCAGGCTTTTCTCTGGAGCAGGTGTGATATGCAGGAACAGCGTTCCCAAACTGCCTTCTACTACCCATGGGGGCTCCGTACCCTCCCCAAAATGCTGCCCTGGAACATCTGGCAGGCAGATGTGGCCGTGAGGCTGGGCTCTGCCTCCCAGATGGAGGACAAGTGGCAAGATTCCTGTATGGGATTCCAAAGCTATCATTTTTCCTTGGAAAGCTACGTTTCCTTCCACATTGAAAGTGCTCCCTATCTCTGGGGATGCCACCAATCCCACAAAATCCCCGTGCATGGACAGGCCTGTGCTGTGCTGGGACTGGACCATCCCACAGCTGCACCCTAAATCCTGCTGCTACATCCCATGTCCTGCCTGCTCCCCTTATCCTGTAGCCCACAGCCATTCATACCCTAAATCCCACATCTGCATCCCACCTCCCCTGTCCTGCATCCCATCTCTGCACCCCAGGCCCCGTGCATCCTTCATCTGCACCTTAAATCCTGTTTCCCGTGGCACCTGGCCTGTAACATTGAACCATAGAATCACAGAACGTTTTGGGTCAGAAGAGACCTCAAAGCCCATCCAGTGCCACCCCTGCCATGGGCAGGGACACCTCCCACTGGATCAGGGGCTCCAAGCCCCATCCAACCTGGCCTTGAACCCCTCCAGGGATGGGGCAGCCACCCCTGCTCTGGGCAACCTGGGCCAGGGCCTCTCCACCCTCAGCACGAGGAATTCCTTCCCAATATCTAATCTAAATCCTCCCCCTTCCAATTAAAAACCATTCCCCCTCGTTTTATCTCTCCAGGTCCTTGTAAAAAGCCGCTTCCCAGCTTTCCTGGAGCCCCTTTAAGCACTGGAAGCTGGTCTAAGTTCTCCCCACAGCCTTCTCTTCTCCAGGCTGAATAACCTCAACTCTCTCAGCCTGTCCTCATAGCAGAGAAGTTCCAGCCCTCAGATCATCTCTGTGGCCTCCTCTGGGTCTAGTCCAAGAGTTCCATCTTCTTCTTACATTGGGGACTCCAGAGCTGGACACAGGGCTGCAAGTTGGGTCCCACCAGAGCAGAGCAGAGGCAGAATCTCCTCCCTCCCTGCTGGTCCCACGGTTTGGATGGACACAGGTGATTTCTGGGCTATGAGCACATATTACCAGCTCATCTAGAGCTTGTTATTCTCCAGCACCCCAAGTCCTTCTCCTCAGGGCTGCTCCAACCACATTGCGGCCCCACTGCCCCTAAGCCTGTCCTCAAATCCTGGGGTCAGTTCTGGGCCCCTCACCACAAGAAGGATGTTGAGGCTCTGGAGTGAGTGCAGAGAAGAGCAACAAAGCTGGTGAAGGGGCTGGAGAACAAGAGAAACAGCTGAGAGAGCTGGGGGTGTTTATCCTGGAGAAGAGGAGGCTAAGGGGAGACCTGAAAGGAGGTTGTGGAGAGGAGGGAGCTGGGCTCTTTTCCCAAGGGACAGGGGACAGGACAAGAGGGAATGGCCTCAAGCTCCACCAGGGGAGGGTTAGGCTCAACATTAGGAAAAAAATTTCACAGAAAGGGTCATTGGGCACTGGCAGAGACTGCTGAGGGAGGGGGTTGAGTCACCTTCCCTGGAGGGGTTTAAGGCACAGGTGGATGAGGTGCCGAGGGACATGGGTTAGCGTTTGATAGGAATGGTTGGACTCGATGATCCGGTGGGTCTCTTCCAACCTGGTTGTTCTACGATTCTATGATTCTATTTCCCGCCTCTGCATCCTAAATTCTGTTCCTGCATCCCACCTTCTGTATCTGCATCCCCAATCCTCCATCTGCCCTTTTACCCTGTGCCTTCTATCTTGACCCAAACCCCTGTTTCTGCAGCCCCTCTCCTGTCCTACATCCCAGATCCTCTCCCCCGCATCCCCCATCGCCGCATCCTTAACTCAGCATCCCAGACCTCGCGCCTGGGATGCTGCGAGGGCCAAACCAACCTGTGCCCACCGGAGCACCATGAATTTGTGATGAGGAGGGCGAGAAGCTGCCCCCGCCTGGCCCGGCTGCCCGCGCTGCCCATAATGTTGGTTTAAGGCATTTTGCACGCTCCGGTGCCTCTCTGAGAGTGCCTTGTCCCCAGCAGGGCCGCACAATGGGTGCTTTCAGGGACCCAGCTCCACGCAGCCCCTTTTTACCCAGGGAAATTGTAAAATAAACCTTTTATTCCCCTAGAATTTCCCCCTTGAACCCCAAAAGCAGAGTAAAATCCCCCCCTCCATAGGATAAAAAACCACCAAACCCTAAAAATTAAGGTTGAAAGTCATTCCTGTGGGGTAAGCGAACCTGGATAATGCGCAGGAGCAAGGTGGAACACAAGCTTTGGAGGCCAAATCATGCGGGGTGGGGAATGCTCCCTGTGCACCTCCAAACCACCTCTTTTTCCACAGGGAATTGGGGAAAAAATGGGTTTGTGGCTGAAGGGGAGGCAGCGTGCCCAGGGGACTCACTCCTGCGCTGAGTTTTGTCCGGCCTCACCCCCTCCCAGCACATCTGAAACGCTTTTATAATTTTTTCATCCCCTTAGGAATATAAATTCCTGGGGCAGTGAACCAGAAACCCCGTATTCAGCTTAATTATCGCCCCCTGGCCGCAATCTGTGATCTCCAGGACAATTAAAAGCGCTTAATCCCAGCTGAAAAGCAAACAAGGTCGGAGGCGGTGTCTTCCTGCCCCCCTGCACCCACTGCCAGGGTCTCGCTCCCTGGCTGCAATATAAATATGCAATTAAAAAATCGCCACTAATTGCTGTGCCGGAGAGGGGTTCCCACTGGGGAAAAAAGAGTCAGGAAAAGGATATTAAAAATGAATTCTAAACGGGGAACACAAGGAAAAAGAGCATTTCCCACCCCAATAATTAAATGCTGAAGCAGCTGTTGGGGTTCATGAAGCAATCGTGGGGCTCTGAGTCTCAGGATGGGTTTGGGGGAGACACTTTTTCCTGTGGGGGGGATTTAGGGCTGGGGCCTCCACCCAGGTTAATCCCCAGCTCCACGCTCTCTCGCTCCAGTGCTAACAACCCCTGGCAGCTCCCGGGCTCGTTAGCCCTTCTGAAAAGCAATTAGAGCTTAGCAAATGAGGGCAGTCGCTGCCCTGAGCCAAGGAGGGCGACGGGAGATTGGCCCCCAAAATCTGGGGGTAGCAGTGGCTGGGCTGGGGCTGCCTTGCCTGGTGGGGTTCCAAGAGGTGGAGGAGCAACGTTACCATCAGTGGGTTTCAGAGTGAACACCAGCAGTGGGTTTCAAGTACGAAGATTCTTGCTTCCCAAGAATCCCCCCCAAATTTTTTTAAAAAATGCTGTATTTCATCTGAAATGCCCCCTAAAAGATGAACTTAAATGAATTACTTGGCACTGCTGCAGAGCAGGAGGATATTTTTGGTCACAAATCTCAAGGTTTGGGGCAAAACGCTGGTGCCAGCAGGGGGCTGGGCTGGACCGAGTAGGGTTTGTTGGGTTGAGGACGCAAAACAGCACCAGCACCCCTTTTTGAGGTAAAAATAACCTGAGGGGGGAAAGACATTAATCCCAACTGCTCTTTTATTATTGAATGCCTTTATTAATTGCTGCCTTGCGGAGCACCACTGGGCCCCCAGTTCACGTTGCTCCCCTCACTGCACCCCAGCTGGGATTGGAGCAGCCTCCCCTGGCAGCAAGGGGCTCCGGAGCTCTAAAACCTGCAGTGTGGGGTCTGTCACCCTCACAGCACTCAGGTGCTGCAGGGGACTGGCAGGGGGAAAGAGGGACTAAAAAAAAAGGGGGGGGGAGAGAAAAAAGGAGGAAAAAAAAGGGGGCAGAGAAAAAAAAAGGAGAAAAAAGGGGGAAAGAAAAAAGGAGGGGGAGAAAAAAAATAGAGGGAAATGGAAAGAGGGAGAGAGCAGTTGGGATGTAAGGGACTCAGGTCGGGGGCATCCAGACTTTCTGGGCGCTGACGATGTCGCTGAGCTTGCCCTTAATCTTCAAGAAATGCCTCTTGAACTCCAGGCCGTCACCCTGTGTGGGGAAAGGCAGGGGTTGGGGGGTGCTCACTGCCTCCCGCTGGCTCGCAGCAGCTCGTGCTCATCACACACACCTTCTCCCTTCTCCCTTCTCCCACTCCACTTCTCCCTTGCATCCATCTCCCTGCACCCACCAACAGCGCCTTGTGCTGCCCTGGTTCCTCCTGCACCATCCTGCACCCTTTTTGCCCCTCGAGCACCCACCAGGTCCTGCCTCATGCACACCAGACCCTGCCTCGCATCACCCTGCACCCCCTGCACACGGCGCGTACCATCCTGCATCCACCAACACCACTTCATGCCCCCCCCCGGCCCCCCTCACCTTGGAGAGGCGAAAATCCACCAAAATCTTGCTCTCCATCTCCACCAGGTTCACCTTGAAGATGAGTTTGTTGTTCCTCCTGTCTGTGGTCGAGATGGTGACCTGCAAAAACACCGAAGATGGGGATCCCGCAAATTCTTTGCGGATCCAAGAGTGAGGGGGAGGTCCCACCCCATAATTCTGTGCCCCAATCCTCACCTGGCTCGTGCAGGACTTCTTCCAGACGTACCCCATCCTCTCACAGACCTCTTTCAGCGCACGGTAAGAGCTGTCGGCATCCAGTTTGGTGAAGAAGCGTGTCATCCGCTTCACCAGCCGCTGCCATGGGCTCTGCCGGCCCCAGAAACCGGTGGCAAAGGTTAGGAATCCTGCAGAGCTGCAGCCCTGGCTCTGCCAAACCCCAGACTCAAGAGCTGCAAAGCTGCACCCCCTGATGGAGACGCCGCGAGCAGCAGCACCCAATGCAAATTCTGCACCGGGAATATCACAAAGATATTTGCTATTGTAAAGCTGCTTCTTAATCTTACGCAGATAGTGTAGCTACAACCCCAAATATCATGAATAGTGCAAAGCTGGACCCTGATGTCAGAAATCCAATGCAAAACCACCTCCTGAACACTGCTGAGCTGCACTCTGATGTTGTAAACACTACAAAGCGACCCCCAAACACTACACTGCTGTGTCCCAATACTAAGAATATCATAAAGCTGCACCCTGAGATGGTAAATACTGCAAAGCTGCATCCCCCCAGTACCACATAGTCATAGAATCATAGAATAACCATGTTGGAAGAGACCCACCAGATCATCGAGTCCAACCGTTCCTATCAAACACCATGTCCCTCAGCACCTCGTCCACCCGTCCCTTAAACACCTCCAGGGAAGGCGAATCAACCACCTCCCCAAAATTGCAGCCTGTTCCAGTGCCCAATCACCCTTTCCGTAAAAAACTTCCTCCTAATCTCTAGCCTAAATCTCCCCTGGCAGAGCTTGAGGCCATTCCCTCTCATCCTGTCCCCTATCACTTGGGAGAAGAGCCCAGCTCCCTCCTCTCCGCAACCTCCTTTCAGGTAGTTGTAGAGAGCAATGAGGTCTCCGCTCAGCCTCCTCTTCTCCAGGTTAAACACCCCCAGCTCTCTCAGCCTCTCCTCATAAGGCCTGTTCTCCAGCCCCCTCGCCAGCTCCAGAGCCTCAACATAAATTCCATGCACTGTAAAGCTGCACCCCAAACCTTGCAAGGTTGTATGCTGAGAAGATAAACCTTGCAAAGCTGCATCTCAAGACAAAACCCACTGCAAAGCCACATCCCCAGTGTGGCAGAAGTGCATCCTGATTTTACAAACACTGCAATGCTGCACCCCAAGACAATAAAAACTGCAGAGCTTCCCCCTAAACACCTGGCGAAGCACCTGGGAGGAGCCTGGCGTGCCAAGGAGCTGGCTGTTGACCAGCATGTGCTCGGGGCAGGCGGGCTGGGAGAAGCTGGTGACCTGCACCACCTTGTCGACGCTGGCTGCCCCGTTGTCCCAGAGCGCCCCGCCGGTGCCCGGCTCTGGCTGTGACGTGGAGTAGCTCGCCTGCTCCTCGCTGCAATGCAAGGGGAGATGGGACGTTAGGGTTGGTAGCACAAAGGGGAGATTATGAGGGTTGGGGAATGGGCAGATAAGGTGTTCAAGGTCAGATGGGGCTCGGAGCCTCCTGATCCAGTGGGAGGTGTCCCTGCCTATGGCAGGGGGTTGGAACTGGCTGGGCGTTGAGGTCTCTTCCAACCCAAACCATTCTGTGACTCCATGAGATGTTTGAGCATGGGGGTTGCATTGTTTTGGGATGAGGCAGGATTTTCTGGTGCAGCCACAAGCAGGGCACACGTGGGGTTTGTGCGTGCACCCAGCTAGTTCCCACCAAACCCCCTCCCAGGGAGAAGAGTAGGGGCAAACGCCCTGTGGTAAGCGACAAACTGCAAAGAACTGCAGAGTCCAAAGCCCTGCGCTACGCAAGACCCTGCGGTGGGGGACAAACCGCACCGTGCAAAGCTCTGTGGGGTGAGATCCAAAGCCCGCAATGAACAACGTTCATTGCGGGCTTTGGATCTCACCCCACAGAGCTCGTGACCCGCAACACGGTTTCAAAGGGAAGTGGAGGCTCACCCGAGCGAACCCTTCACTGGCGAGAAGTCCATGTCAGAGCGGATGAGCTTGGAGAAGCCACCGGGGGAGTCGGTGACGGCCCCCGAGGACACACGGGCTCGCTTCACACCTGCGAAAGGACGAGACGCCCAATAACCCACCCCGAACTTGAGGGGCAAGCGCGTCCCCCAACAGCCCCTTACCCTTTTTCAGGGGTTTGCTGTACCACCGGTCCTTCTTGATGTCCGGGATGGTGATCCTCGCTGTTGGGCTCTCCGTCAGGATCTTGTGCAGCAAAGCTGGGAGAGATCAAGGGAGAAATGGCAACTCCCAGCACGGCATCGGGTGCCACTAGGTGCCAGTTGCTTACCTAAAGGTGCGGAATCGATCTTTTTCCAAGGCGGGAGGTAGGTTTTCTTCTCCTTCCAGTCACAGTATTCCTGGCAGCTATCGCTGGGCTGGTCCCAGGGCAGCTCTGCGAGGGGGGGGGAACCCACTGTGTTATTGCTCTGGAGAGAGGGAGGGTGGAAACAGGGGGAAACAGCCCAGGAGGCAGAGCAGCAAGATCCACACAGAGTTTTTGCAAGAGGAGGACAACAAAGACCAATTCAGTATGGTTTTAAAGAGGGACAAAGGTTTACAGCATGTAAAGGAGTTGCAATGTGCAAAGCCCCACAGCTCTGGGACGTGCAAAGCCCCCGCAGCGTGCAAACACCGTGAAGCGTGCAGAGCTATCGCAACACACAAAGCCACGTAGTGTGCACACAGCAGCACCAGACGCAACTCTGCGGGGATTCACTGTGCCAGGCACTCCTGCTCTGCACCAGGCGCCACGTCTCATGTGTTCCTCGTGAATTCCACACCTGCCCCGTGCACCTCGTACACCCCCTCACACATCTCACGCACTCCCTTTTGTCCCCTTACGTGCCCCTGCGCTTTCCATTCTGCTTATGCACTTCAAACGCCTCTATTATGAACATTATACATGCTCTACGCTCCCTTATCCATCACATACATCACCCCTCCGCACTGCCCACCCCCCTGTGCATTCCATACATCCCCCATATCATCTGTTGCCCCCACACCTCACATGGGCCCCTCCCTGTCTCACAGTTCTCCACACTCGTCTCTCCCTCTGCATCCCGTACGTTCACCCTTCTGCACGTCCTACACCCGCAGACACCCTTCACACTCCCTACCTGCACTTCACACACGGTCTTGAGTGCCTCTGCCGTGAGGACAGGCTGAGAGAGAAAAGCTGGGGAGAGACTTTTTACAAGGGCCTGGAGCGACAGGATGAGTGGTAATGGCTTTAAATTGCAAGGGGGAAGATTTAGATGAGACATTAGGAAGAAATTCTTCACACTGAGGTTGGGGAGGCCCTGGGGCAGGTTGCCCAGAGCAGGGGTGGCTGCCCCATCCCTGGAGGGGTTCAAGGCCAGGTTGGATGGGGCTTGGAGCCCCTGATCCAGAGGGAGGTGTCCCTGCCTGGGGATGGAACTATGTGGGCTTTGAGATCCCTTCCAACTCAAAGCATTCCATAATTCTATGATTTGGGGTCCCCTCCAGCCTCCGCCCCCCCCGTCACCCCTGCGGTGCCCACCTCCGGCCAGCATCGCCGTCAGCACCACCCCACACGCCCAGACGTCGACAGGCTCAGCCCGGAACTGGGGGCAGCGCAGCAGCTCGGGGGCCACGTAGGGAAGGGTGCCGCACATCTTGTTGAGTAGCCGCTCCCGCCCATTGTGCTTGAAGACGGTAGCCAAGCCAAAATCGGAGATTTTCAGGTTATCTGGACCCAAATTCAAATTCCAAGTTAAAATTAAAAATTTCAACTAAACAGAAGGCTGGGAGGGATATGTCCCCACCTCGCTCATCCAGCAGCAGGTTCTCTGGTTTCAGGTCACGGTGGGTAATGCCAATATCGTGCAGATAGACCTGGAGATGGAGAGAGGCGTCAGCACCGTGCAGGGCTGCTGCTGGCATCGCTGGTATCACGGCTGCAACTCACCACACCGGCAATCAGCTGCTGGAAGAAACGTTGTGCCTCTGGCTCTGGCATCCCGATATCTGGCTCTGCATGAGAGGAATAAGAATCATTGATTGATTGTGTTGGAAGAGACCTCAAAGCCCATCCAGTCCCACCCCTGCCATGGGCAGGGACACCTCCCACTGGATCAGGAGCTCCAAGCCCCATCCAACCTGGCCTTGAACCCCTCCAGGGATGGGGCAGCCACCACTGCTCTGGGCAACTTGGGCCAGGGCCTCCACACCCTCAGCATTAAGAATTTCTTCCTAATGTCTAATACAAACCTTTCCCCTCTCCAATTTAAAGCCATTCACCCTCATCCTATTGCTCCAGGCCCTTGTGAAATGTTCCTCCCCAGCTTTCCTGTCAGCCCTGGAAGCTGCTCTAAGGTCTCCCCAGAGCCTTCTCTCCTCCAGGCTGAACAACCCCAACTCTCCCAGCCTGTCCTCAGGGCAGAGCGGCTCCAGCCCTCACATCATTTTCCTCTTCTGGACCCATTTGAATTATTCCACCTCCTAAGAACAACTCTCAACCATTTAGGGACTAAGACTTTAATGCGTCATTTTACATAAAATAAAAGGTATTTTAAGCAGGGTACCAATGCGGTCGAAGAGCTCGCCACCGCTGCAGTACTCCAGGAAGAGGTATTGTGTGGCACCTTCCCGCCGGTACCCATAAAATTTGACAACATTCTCATGGTTGAGCATCTTGTTGATGCAGATTTCCTTCTTGATGTTCTCAGGGCAGTCAGCTGCTCGCTTCATGTCCACGATTTTCACTGCTACAGCTTCCTCAGTGCGACGGTTGACAGCCAGCTGCACCCTGGGGTGGGCAGAGGGTCACCAGGGAGCACAGCAGGCACAGAGCGGGCATGAAACCTGCTAGGGGAGCCAGGGAGAGGGAGGGAACAGGCAAGGCAGGGGGCACACACAGGGTCATGGGATGGGCAAGCAGTGAGATACAGGGGCACACAATGGGCAAGCAGTGGGCATGCAGAGGGCACATCCTGGAAACACAACAAGCAAACACACAAGGGGTTCATAGGGGTTCCCCTCCAGGGAAGGTGACTCAACCCCCTCCCTGGGCAGCCTCTGCCAGTGCCCAATCACCCTTTCTGGGAAAAACTTTTTCCTAATGTCCAGCCTAAATCTTCCCTGGTGGAGTTTGAGGCCATTCCCTCGTGTCCTGTCCCCCTGCCACTTGGGAGAAGAGGACAGCACCCTCCTCTCCACAACCTCCTTTCAGGCAGTTGCAGAGAGCAATGAGGTCTCCCCTCAGCCTGCCCTTCTCCAGGATAAATACCCCCAGCTCTCTCAGCCGTTCCTCATCAGGCCTGTTCTCCAGCCCCTTCACCAGCTTCATTGCTCTTCTCTGCACTCGCCCCAGAGCCTCAACATCCTTCTTGTGCTGAGGGGCCCACAACTGAACACAGGATTCGAGGAGCGGTCTCACCAGTGCAGAGCCCAGAGGGAGAAGAACCTCCCTGGACCTGCTGGTCACACCGTGTCTGATCCAAGCCAAGATGCCATTGGCCTTCTTGGCCACCTGGGCCACTGCTGGCTCATGGTCAGTCGCTGTCACCAACACCCCCAGGTCCTTCTCCTCC
>WAAB01017461.1:272632-361833 GCA_013389865.1 Piaya cayana | reverse complement strand
GCTCCAGCACCTCAGTGTCTTTTCTGTAGTCAGGGTCCTAAAATTGTACTCAGTATTCAAGGTGCAGCCACACCAATGCTGAATACAGGGGGACAATCACTTCCCTAGTCCTGCTGGACACACTCTTTCTGATACAAGCCAGGATGCTATTAAATTGTATTTAAAAGATCAACATGTATTAATTAATCATTTTTTCAGAGCCCTAAGTCACCAATGGCCCCTACTGTCCCTGCCAAGCCTCCCTGGGTGTCTCCCTCCCAGCCCAGAGCCCAGGATTCCATATCAGCTCCCCCAGGCCACCAGCCCCTGCTACAGCAATCCAACAGCGTGGTGTATCTCTGGTTCTCCACAGCCTACCCTGCCTGGCCATGGGCCCTACTAAGCCCAAGTCCTAGCCCATCCTCTGCCCATCCCATCCCTAGAAAGGTGCCTGAGGTTGCCCTGGTGTCCCTTTGCTGGGACTGTTGTAGTCCCAGGCTGACAGACCCTGCTCTGTCACCACTGAGAGCCCTTGCAGCCCCCATCCCCAAGGAGCTGCTGGCCCAGGCAGCTGTTCAGGGAATAATGGTGTTTGCTTTCTTCCAAGACTAGCTAAACTTTGTAACATCATGAATAAACCCAATGGTCTATGGAGTCTTAGGCAGATTTCAGTGTTTTACTGCTTTACCTTTGGCAAGTGTACTGTAATACTTCAACAAATCATAAAGGTATTGCAAGGATTGTGCTTCTTAGAAAACTACTGACTGAAAGAAAGAATAACCTCTCAAAGAGAAAAAAATCTGCCCTATTTCAAAGCTGACAGTTCACTATCTTCTAACTTCCCACAAAAAAAGGAACAAGGCTGTGGTAGTTACAGAGATATCACTGACTGAATGTGTTCTGGCTTTGAGAATTATTGATGTGTACATTAATAATGACCTTATAATTTCTATTATGTTTTCACCTTACATATAACTGTTTCATGCTGTGTAATTGTTACTCTTCACAGTATTTTGTGAACCAAAGCTATTTATTCAGATTAAAACCAAACCAGTCTACTAGAAAGTAATTCCCTAAGCTCTGCAGCCCTTTCAGACACTTCATTCATTCAAGAAGTCTTGTCATTTTTATAAGGTAGTTTCCTGACTTCCATAAGCTTGCTTGGAGGCTTTCTATACCACTGTCACAATCTTAGGTCACAGAAGGATAGTACAAAGGGCTGTCTGCTTCTCCCAGGAAGCAGTGAGGGACCTCCGTGGTCTCTGACCTCACCAAGAAGAAACTGAGATGCTGAGAATCACGTTAGGGTCAGATCAGGCCTGGAGGCAGTGACTAGGGTCAGGCACAGCTGAGTGATTGCTAGTCCACAGTGATGGGACGGCTCCAGGGCTGAGCCCAAAGGTCCAAGCAGTGAGTCTGGTCAACAGTCAGCACCTAGGAGCTCTGACAAGGAGCTGGTCTTGGGCTTGATGGCTCTGTGCCTTTGCTCTCCAGCTATGCTCCTGGAAAGGGAACACTCAGGGACCCAGCAAGGTCTGGAGTAAAAAGGGAATGCAAGTTTTAAGTCAAAACTTTCACTATTACCAGCCAAAATGAGCTGAAGTGTATTTAGAAAGAAAATTGTTAATGTAGGCAGTATTACGGGTTTTTATTGATTCTCTCTTACTCTAAATGCAGGTGATTAATTTACACCCTGAAGCGTGACTTTTTACCACAGTCATTACCAGGAGTACAGAAGCTGTTGAACACTCAGCAAAGCTAGTAATAAAACTTGTGTTATTTGGCATGACAGAAAGGAAACAAAATAGAAGTATTTGTAAAATGGCTAGGCTAATGACTTCTGTGATACCAGTAAAGGTTCACAACATTTTTCTAACCTAACAAGGCGCTTTTATTCTTTATCCCTAAAACTTCTTCATCCTGCTATAATGTACAGCATCAGTTTAGTAATATCCTAGCTATTAATGCTCTTCCAGCCATGCATTTAAAGAGATAGTGAATGTACATTTTCAAGATTTATAAAGGTGAAGAGAAGGTTATTCTGCATGTCAAGTTTCTTGAATCAACAAAAAGCGATGGAAGAGCCCCCAGGCTCGACTAGGCCACTGGTTTACTTAAGGGAGTATTTTGTTTGTAACTGCACAGAAGGCAACCTACAGCATACTTCTGCACTTTATACATCATAATGCTCTGTAAATTCACTTTATACAGCATAAAGAGCCCAAAATTATCTCAATGGCCTTTAAAATATGGCCATACTATGGATTTGCATAGCTTTGGCTATTTGCTGGGGCAGTTTGCCAACTGCAATCATAGGACATGAGGCTTCAGAGCTTTATTACATTTTTCACCTGTAGCTTTTTGCTAAACTGAGTGAAGCTTGGAAAATGCCTGGATCTGGGCCTAAGCCCACAGCCCACGTTGGCTGTGTCAAATATTTTACAAGGCCTTATGACTTTACCTAATGAAACACTTTCTCAAAGCAGATCAAGACTTCTTGGTAATGAAGGTAGAACTGAATTGTCATCCCAAGAAAATGGCCAGAGTCAGGCCCACAGTATTAGGAGAGAAAGGTGAGGACATATAACCAGTGCTCTACTGGACGAAAGGGAAAGCATGACCTGAACTCCACAGGGTTGTATTTCAGGTGAGGAACCGTGGTTCAGTGGGTATTCTAAAGCTGGAAGTAAATATTTCGTCATCTAGCCCGAAGGGAGGTAGGTAAAGGGAACAAAATTGAGCTATAAGCTTCAAAACTAGCAGAGAAATTTCAAAGATTAAGTTTAAAAATTACTAAAAGTGATTCATCGTGAAAGACCTGAGAGAAGCATTGGTCAAAATACTGTCAAAATAAAAGAAAACTTTTGAACTCACAGTTCAAAGACAGTTTTCCAAAAACATCTAAGGAAAGGATCATGTGGAACAATAGATATCTATCTTGTCTTACTGCTTTCTTACAGATAAAGAAAGGCTTTGAAGATTTAGTGCATCCAGTACAATGGAATCTTCCTTGGCCCCTTGACTTTTGATCCGTTTTTTGGAGTGAAGAAGTATTGTGAGTATTGAGCCCATGGTACCATGACTAGTATAACTGGTCTCTTTAGGTTCATATTCTCTGCTGCTTTTAGGTTTATCTCCAGATCTGTGGCAGTGTGGAGACTGAGAGGAATTAGATCTTCTGTCATAGCCTGTTCTTCTTCAAAGTAACTTGTATCAGACTTTGCAAAAGCCACAATTACTTGTTTTACTCAGAGTAATTTGTACAAAAATCTGCCAACCAAATATACCTTACCAGGATAAATACACAGTAACTGGAACTGGTAAGATAGCTGTATCTTTTTTTAATATAGGAATAATCTCAAATGAAGCTGCTCTGTAGAATATACTTTTTTTTTTTTGATTAATAACCCTTGCTCATGATCTAAAAAAAAAAGCAGGAAGGATGGAAAGAAGCAATAACATCATATCTTTCTAATAGATTTCCATGGTACACGAGAGCAATAGAAGCTACAAGATCTGCAGTCATGACAGTGATTGTTACCTTTCTCATTGTTGAGAGCAGGTTTGAATTCTAGGTTTACAGTTGGTGGTGACCAATCCAAGATAGTAGAAACTTGACTGGTATTTTACACACATGATTATGGAGAGAGCAAAACTGACAATATCTCCATCACCTTGGCATGTCATTTATAATGTCTCATGAAATCAGGAAAAATGCAAGCACTTGCCCCATCCCTGGAGGTGTTCAAGGCCAGGTGGGATGAGGCCTTGGGCATCCTGATCTAGGGGGATGTCCCTGCTTGTGGCAGGGTGGGGGTTGAACTAGATGATCTTTAAGGTCCCTTCCCACCCAAACAATTCTATGATTCTATGATTGAATAATCTAGCCCAGTGATTTCTTCTGTTGCTTCCTCTGTTCAGTACTGGGAGGAAGATGCTTCATCTGGAAAGCAATAACAGCTGAGAAGTGTTAAGCGCATCTTCACAAACCATCCTTCATGTGTTCATTGCTGTCTTCCAGTTGAAACTGCTTATGGATGGAGGTTGCTCGAGGGCTAACCTGGAGGAACATTCCTATGCTTAGTTATAAGTAGTTTAAGAGAAATTAGCCCTCGCTTTCTTGCAGGTGGAAAGTAATACCTACCACCACGTGTAAGTTCATGTTCATCCAGGCAGATTCTTTGTCTTTGAATCACTCACAGGGTTTTAAAACTTAGGAACGCTCTCTTTGAAGGTTACAATGGCTGGGAAGCTAATATAGTACTGGGGTTGTGGAAACTAAGCTTTAGTAGAACAAACACTTAACACTTATAATGTATAACACCTTGGTACCACTATTGCTCTAACTTTGTCAAAAGTAGCTAGTGTTTACTAAAATACTTATACTTATTGTATTTTCATCATGGACTAAAAAGAATTTGTCCAGACAGAATACATATTAACACTGCAGTATTTAGAATGTGTAGTTTTTTCTTTGCTCTTCTCCACAACTAAAACTTTATTCTTAGGAATTTAGTTTTCTAAGGCTTTTGCATGACACAGCATCTTTCTGAAACTGCAGTTGAGAAAGTCCTGTTTGAAATTTTGCTGGCATGTGAAAACTCTTCATCTATGGAGAAATGTAGGAAATGTAGGCTGCTACACAATAACAGCGATGATTGTGATGATCTGAACAAATCAACATCAAGTACAAGTCAAGGGAAGGAGGCAACAACATCTTTAACAAAATGCACTGGGAAAAATAAGAAAGCACAGGGAACTGTTCGTAGGACTGAGACTCTTACATATGTTGCCAACTCAATCTTAAAACCAGGAGCACTTTTTAGGGTGGATTTTCAAAAAAGCCAATATTTTTCTTTTAGTAGGGCATGGCACCTTTCATTATGAGTCCTGCAGCATGTTAGGGAAGTGCATTGCTTTTGCTGGTACTTGGCTACAGACTAGCAGTGTGAGAAATCAAGACAAACACAGATCCAGAGTATGCAGATTTCCCCAGATTCAGGGTTGCATTCCAGCTGTTTGTGGGTCAGTATATGTAGCAGCAAGGGAACTGCTGTGTATGATGAAATGTTCTCACATGACTGTAGAGGCAGTTTGCTGAATCTGCAGCTGGGCATCATAAGTGAGCACATTGTGAAAGCTGTTTATGAGATTGTGTATATTTGTCATGGCATTTCAAAATTTGTCTCTATGGTTATGCAAGCCTAATTATTTCTTATTTTATGTAACGTGGAGATTCAGGCCCTTTATCACCCCATAAAACTACTCTGAAAATAAATGGAAAGAAAATGTTAGGCTACCATTCAATATGTTGCAGTGGTGTACATGGATATAATACACTGAATTATGCCAAATCCATATAATATCTCTTAAGTGCAAGTTTTTTTTAATGGTATGTAGCATCTAGTTCTTACTTAGCAAATTGTAATAACATAACTACACTGATTATATGCCAATGTTTTTTTCAATTTTGTATTTGAATTTATATGCACGGCATCCTCCTCACAGTCATGTAAATACATATGCACTCAGTAGTGTAGATACCCTTCATTACTTTTCAGGTCAGATGAGCCCATCCTTAGGACTGGAGATGAAACACTGATGAAATACACAAGTCTGTCACTCATCATTGTTACCTGCCACTATCAGCACCTCCACAGCTAGATAAATACCTTCTGAAAGCTGTTTATTTTCAAGTATTTACATAATGGAAATGGCCAGGGGGTTACAAAATACTTTTTCTCTCTTGGAAGAATTTGTCCATCTTCTAGCACTGTAAGCATGTGATCTCTCTTCTGACTACTATTTTGTTCTGTCTAAACAATACAGTATGCGTGTCTCTTGATCTTTCTTTTAGATTTCTGATATCTTAATTTATGGACATGTCCATTTGATTTGGTTCTCAGCTTAGTTCCCTTTTTCTCCTGTAGTTGATGAGAACTGAGTGTTTGCTTTTGACAGATCACTTTTCCAGTGACAGAATGTCAATGCTGGAGGAATTGTTAGCTTTCAAATTTGTGCTAAAGAAGCTGAGCAGAACATCTGTGAATGCACTCTAAATAGATCCTTCATCCATTTTGCTTCTAACTTTATGGTATAAAAATAACATTGCCTTTATTATTCTGTTGGAATTCAGCATGAGCCATAGTTTTGCAAGACAATGTTTTATTTGCTTGCATTTTGTTTTCTTTACCATGTCTTTTTTTTCTCCTCCAATAGAACCTCCTACTGGGTTCTACGATTCATCTGACCTTTTAACTTGTTCAGGACCTTATTTTGTCAGTAGTATTTTAAATGAGCAGTCATTTACTCCATTATTGTTCACTCACATTGGAATCAATTGGCATCTTATAGGCTATCTCAAGTGCAAAGATAACAAAAATAGGCTTTCCTATATCTGCCAAAAAGTAATCATCTCTACTGCTTTTTATTAAATGATGCATTTCAGGTTACTTATTTACCAAAATATCCATTATTGTACCCATTGAACAGCTTTCTATTCCTGGGGCAACTGACTCACAAGGGCAGTCACCACTATAATTTTTCTTGAAATAAGTTTTTTGAGAAGGTTGTAGTGTCTGGGTTTCTTTTTAAAAAATAGAATCATATAACAGTTTGGGTTGGAAAGGACCTTAAAGATCATCTAGTTCCAACCCCCTGCAATGGGCAGGAACGTCCCACTAGATCAGGCTGCCCAAGGCCCCATCCAGCCTGACCTTGAACACCTCCAGGGATGGGGACCTGTTCCAGTGTCTCACCACTCTCATAGTGAAGAAATTCTTCCTTATATCAAGCCTAAATCTTCCCTTCTCCAGTTTATACCCATTCACCCTCGTCCTATCACCACAAACCTTTATGAATAGACCCTCTCCAGGTCTCTTGTAGGCCCCCTTCAGGTACTGGAAGGCCACTATAAGATCTCCTTGGTGCCTTCTCTTCTCCAGGCTGAACAAGCCTATCTGTCCCAGCCTGTCCTGATATAGCAGGTGCTCCAGCCCTCGGATCATCTTTGTAGCCCTCCTCTGGACCCATTCCAACAGTTCCATATCCTTCTTATGCTGAGGACTCCAGAACTGGACACAGTATTCCAGATGAGGTGTCACATGTAAGGAATAGAGGGGCAGAAGCAATTCCCTGCTGACCACGCTTCTTTTGATGCAGCCCAGGATATGGTTGGCCTTCTGGGCTGTGAGTGCATGCTGACAGCTCATATTGAGCTTCTCATTGACCAGCACCCCAAGTCCTTCTCTGTAGCGCAGCTCTCAATCATGTCATCCCCCATTGTGTACTGAAACTGGGGATTGTCCTAAACCAGGTGTAGGACCTTGCATGTGGCCTTGTTGAACCTCATTAACCTCACAGGCCCACTTCTCCAGCCTGTCCAGGTCCGTCTGGATGACATCCTATCCTTCCGGTGTGGCAACTACACCACTTAGCTCATCTGCAAACTTGCTGAGGTTGCACTCAATCTCATTGTCAATATCATTGATAAAGGTATTAAACAGCACCAGTCCCCAGTACAGACCTCTGAGGGGCACCACTTGATCTCCATCCGGACTTTGAGTCGTTGACCACTACTCTTTGAATATGACCATCCAACCAGTTCCATATCCACCATACCATCCACCCATCAAATTCATATCTCTCCAATTCAGAGAGAAAGATGTTTTGGGGGACAGTGTCAAAGGCTTTACAAGAAGTCCAGATAGATCACTGCTGTGGTTACCCCATCATAGAAAGCCACTAAACTGGTCATAATCAAGTGAGTGTTTTTTCAGTTTTCCTTAACAAGACTGGCTTTGAGTGCTAAGGTTTCACCACAATTCCCCTGGCATTCAGGTCTGTCCAGAAACACACTCAATGAATAACTCCTAATCAAACAGCCTGGACAGAGAGATTTAATAACTTATATAGACCAACGTAATTGTTTTATAAGGTAATTCACTTCGTATATGTAGTACGTTCTATGGGAAATGAACTACTCATGTGATTTAAATTATGTTAGCTACAATAAAAGAAAAAACACCAGACTCTTGGAAGCCTCATGTTAAAAATACAAAAAAGCTATCTATATAGAAAACATATTGAAAGTTGTCTAAGTTTTTGGCCAAAGTTTATACTAAGCAGGTTTCTTCACTTGGAAGTAAAAAGAAAGTCAGTAACTGCATGAATTTTGGAAACCTGGGCCTATAAAGGAAAAGGTCTTGTGACTAGAGGAAAACATTCTTTTACTGGTGGGTTTAAGACACAAATAAGGACCTAAAAAGAGTTTCCTTTCTCGTAAAGCTTATTTCATGAACTCAGCATTGAAGTCCATGTGACAATAAACTTTACAACTGGAACCTATGATCTTCCAGATAAGTGCTGAGGGTTCGACTGGCAAACACAACAGAAGATAGAGCTAGATTACAGCTTAAATTACAGCCTTGTACAGAGGCTCAAAACCTAAGAGTTAAGCTTCAAGATAGCTGGGTAGATACTTCTTCACTGATGAAGCAAAATAAATCTAAAAGCAGCACAAATGCGTATACCCAGACATGGTATTTCTCTGAGAAATCCCTATACTCTGTAAACAGTATGTAGAATACACAATACATATGCCACCTGGAATATTAATATTTATCAGAAAATCTAAAACCCTGCCTCTCTGCTACTAATATGTTTCCTTTTAAGCAGCAGTTGTGTTGTCTTTCCAATCTGCATCTATTCACCTTCAGTTATGCCAGGTTTTGAAATTGCATTAGATTGCAAATCAGTTCCCAGAGAGAGTTTTCTGTCAGAACTCCAGGGGAAAAGTGGCACTTCTATGAAAGTATCTTTGCAGATGAAAGAGACAAAATAAATCTAATTGCACCAATAAATAGGCAAATATGAAAACAATCCTATAAAAGATAATGAATAAATTGACTGTTATACTACATAGAAGACTACCTAAAGAATATCCATTGTAAAAGCTCAATGTAAAGGACAGAGAATGTGTGGGGTTTTTTTATTTGAAGATTTCTACAATACTTCTTGAATGAAAACATGAGTGGACCATGGGAGCGCTTATTTATTTCTTCACTCACAGTGTTAAAGAAGGCATGGCTTTTGCTCTCAGTATCTGAAACCTGGCATAGCAATAAATATTTTGGATCACTTTAAAGAAATCAGGCTTGCGGTATCCTTTATCAAATACATCATAACCTCTTTGATTGACTTTTGCCTCTCAATAATTCTGTATTTTGTGCTCTTCTTTGGTCTTCGTTCTTCTGGACACAAATTCTCTGCACCATTATTAATGGAAACCTTATGTGCTAGGTAACTGGGTTGCATGTGCAGTTCTCTCAGTCTTTCACAACCTGAAGGGATCATAATTTCTATTAAGTTCTGTAAGTCATCAAGACTATATTATTTGCTTTCAAATCAATATGCAATGAAAAATACCCTCTTCATATTGTATTGTTTCTAAATTTGGAACAAAAATTTCCACAGTTATAATTCACTCAAGAACTTGATCTCCTACTCCTACAATGACATTGTTTGCTTGCCCTCCAGAACATATATTTTTAGGAGGAATCTTGTCTTGATACTGCATAATCAATTTACAATTGCATCTACTCCTTTGTATGAAAAAATACCACTATTGAATATTTTATTTTGACAAATATGATGCCCACAAACACATCAAGTAAACTGCTAAGTGATATTGCATGGATTAAACTGCTGTTAACAGTGGCTTAAATCTAAGCCCAGAACAATCATGACAGTGTCTCTAATGTTAGATTCTTTGGTGGATAGGACAGTTTACACTGAATTGGCTATCATAATTTCAGGAATGTGTGTAAACACTTTTTCTCCAATCTGCCCATAAAAAATGGCATTTGTTTGCATAATTATTTGCCTATAAATGAAACTGGTTTATTCTAATACAGAAGTGAAATATGAACCATGGGTCATTAGGAGTATCTATGCCAGACTAAATGTGAGTGGTAATTGGAGAGTGATTGCAGCTGCTGAATAGGTCCCTTTGTTTCTCTGAAATGTCAGTAGAATGTAGAATGTTGATTACATTACAATTACAAAAAGAGGACAAGTGATGAGCCTAGAATTTACCTTTTAGTGTTTATTTGAAAGATTCCCTTTTCCCACTGGAAATTGAAAGATGCTTCAGTGTGCAAAGGAACATTTTCTGAGACTGATAAATGACTCAAGCAGTGTAACGATTTCTATTGCAACTATCTGTACACTTAACATGCACACAGACACATACAAACACACACATGTACACACACACAAGTTCTACATTCATTAGCAGTAGAGATGATAATAACAATCCTTTTGAATTTGTCAGTAAACATATCCCACAATGTGACTGCGAAGGCTATGTTCAGAGAATTATTTCCTCTCTCACAAGAGCTGTTTTTTTCTTAATTTTTCCAGAATCTGATGGTATTGAAACCCATTCAAGGGCACTAGAGGAAACAGGTAGGAAAAGAAATAGATGCATCTAGATGACATCTGGATCACTGCTTTTCATCACTTATCTCCACCAGTGTGAGACAATTCACAGAGATGAATTACTAATGAAAAATATTATGTAAAGGCCAGTGCCTGTATAGGTTTCTGAGAAACACATTACAGACAGGGATAAGACCTATGTTGCTGCTTACCTTCAAAACATAAACATAATACTCTCAGAATTTGGTTTGGGCATCTTTTATGACACACTGAGTTTCTGAAAGCAAGTTTGTATGAGCATATAGCAGTCATTCACGGAGCAGAAAGGCAAGACTAAAATGATAAATGCCAAGTATCACTCTTTTCAACACCCTGAAAAAGGTACTTGAGAAATACTTGCCAGTGACTGATGGCTGATGAGTCAGCAAGTAAGTGTTGGCTTCTATCATTCATTGGAATGGTCAGATTTTCAAGACTTGAGCTAACCCTCCAGTTCTGCTTTTTTTCCCCCTATGATTTTACACTTTTTCCTCAGTCTGCTTTTTCCTGAGTTTCTGGCTTGCTAGTACTACCTCGAAAAAATCACTTCTGTCCGTATTTGGTTGAAGGGTTTTTTTGTTTCCTTCTCTCATGTGGCTTTAGCTCATGAATTCACTTGCAGCTCAGCATTTTCATATTCAGGAATGCTGAGTCAGAGTTTCCCACCTGGGCTCACGCATGAACAGCTGAGATCCTGCATTGGTTTTGTTTAGTATCCATGCTTGCTCTTGTACTGATGTGAGATAACAGCTTCAAAGAACTCACACAGCTGAAAATTATTAACACTAATTCTGCATATTTACCTATGGAGGCTACTAGATTGGTAATTTTGTGCACCTATTGTGCTTCATCTGTAGAGAAGACTGGAAAACTACCAACTATAATAAGCCTTAATAAGATCAACATCTACCTGAAGAAATGAAAATGTGATATGGCTCCTATGAAAATTGTTATCATGTTAGAAGCGGGTGTCTAAAAATCTAAGCTACTGTAATAGGGAACAAGGAAGGTAGAAGGTTAATGTGTAGTACAAAGTTTACAGCCTTATTAGAAACATTGATTTAATGTCTAAATAATGGGTTACACCATGCACTTGCTTTTCATTCCTACACTACAGCAAAGGCTAACTTGTATTTACCAGAAAGACAGGAAACTTTGCTGGTTCAATGAATCATTTAAAGGATCGAAATGCATTCTTCAAGAAGTTTATATGGTTTTCAGCTGACAAAAACATCCAGGAATAAAGACTTAATGATCTAATGAGAAAATAAATCAGATGCATTAAAGCCCTGTAGCTAGAAAGTAATTGGTGAACTGCCATAACTTGAGAGACTTCTACAGGATGGGGAGAACGATGTAGAGCTCTGTGGCCCAGTTGCTCAAGGGGACCCACGTGCACAGTACATGTGTTAGAATAGTCAAATACAAAATCAAATATCCACAAGCAAAGACCGCATATTATCTTGCATGAGTAGATGCAATATTTGAGAAAAAGAAAGGAAAAATATTTAGGAGTTCTGAAGGAGTTATAACCCCAGTGCTTGAGAGACATAATGAAGCTTTTGAACTTGAAGACAAAACAGTCAAGAAGCCAAGTCATTTCTGCAGCATAAGGCACTGTTGAATCCATTGTTGTTTTCTGTTAAGCTGTCAGCATTGCAGAAAGGATATTAGAAAAATAAAATAGACTTCCAAAACAGATACAAGAATTATTTGGACACAGGACAATTTGTTTACCAATTCCTTTTTGTTGTACCTATATGCAAAGGAACAACAAGATGCAGTTGCAAGAAGTTAAAGTCAAGCAAATCCAAGTTAGAAACAAGTTATTATCAGTTAGCATAACTTGTTCAGGAATGTGATCACTGATCTGGCATATGGAATCTTGAAATCTTGCACTCCACCTGCTACCTCAGTAAATGAAGTACCTAATTTGGGAGTTTTGTAGTAAGTGCATAGGAACAATCATCTTTAAAGGACTACTGAAACATTAGAAACCCTGAATTACTGAAGTTTTTTTTTCTTGATTCATCATAAATTGCTAAATTAGTAACCTTAGATACTTAAAATTCAGTGAGATGAATCAGGGTTTCACAATCCCTCCAAGGTTAAGTTGCACAACTTACTGAATACAGTAAAGAGGAAGTAAAATGAAAACAAGGGGGAAATCGGAAAGCATATGTGTATGAAGGGAAATCATATAGAAAGACATGCAAGTAGCAGAGTCTGCATCTTATGGGGGCTTTATGGAGTCTAGAAGGAATCCAAAGTCTCCAATTCTTTCTATGCTGTTGTAAGTCAGGCAAGTTTGTTCTTAAAGTTGTTTCACCTCATTACGCTGCCTCCTCACAACCCCTTACCTCTTCCTCTTATTAATTGCTGTAAACTTGTATGTCTGACCCCTGTGGGGCTTAAAATATTAGAGCTGATGCTGCCTGGATATCCAGAGTAAATGAAAACTTCTGTTTAACTTTAGTCTCTGTACTTCAAGTCATTATCTGTAAAAGGAAGATATTAACTGTACAACATATCATGATTTGGTGTATACTACAGGCCACCCAATCAAGGAGAGCCAACTGATGAAATCTTCTTTCTCCAGCTACAGGGAACTGGTGCTGTTTGATATTGCATTTGCTGCAGAGTTAGCTCAGATTGTGCTTAATTTTGTAGTTCAAATTTTTGAGTTAAAATGTTTTTCCCACAAAAATAAAAAGTAAATAGACAACCTTGAGGCTTGCAGAATGTTAGAGAAAAATGAAATACATGTAAACTGGTTCTTTCCACATGCTACATTGAAACTAGTCATTGAACTTTTTAGAAGGGAAACAAGTTTATGATATATTTTTGTCTGCTTAGTCTAGGGTTTGGTCACTGGTCACTGACCAGGAGGAGGTGATCACTAAGGTACTGTCATTCACAGTCAGAAACAGCCAACTATTTTTTGCTGTGATGAGATTCTCCTTGTAGCTAAGGAGGAAGAGATTACAATAGCTAATTGACACACCTAGTTGAAAGGATTCTAGGAGGCATTGCATCAGCTTCCCACTTTCCCAGTCTTAGTACCAGGGTCACAAAACCAAATTGTCTGAATTACACTGTAGTTCTTCACATTCACTTGTCATTATCTATTGATATCTTGCTCTCACGGACCAGATCAAAACAAAGTAAGATTCTTTTTTAAACTTTGATAGCTAAAACAACAAGCCAACCTTAAAGTAAGGAACAAGAAAGTACAGTTGCTAAAAGGATTAAATATGTTCATTCTTTCATCTATAGTTCGTCATTGTAGTGGATGTCATTCTTTGGTATAACATCAGATAAATCTTGATGACTGAGTCATCTTTTAACTTCTTAAGAATGGTGAAGTGTTTCTACTGATTAATATTTAAAATATACATATGATATAAGAAAAGTTTCTTTTTTTTGTCTACTGTGTAATTAGGCCCTTTCAGTGTTTATGCTTCCTGGCAAAAATGGGCTTTACAAATTACCATTTTCATGGAGAGAATTCCAGTTTAGCAAAAAAGAAATTATATTTTCTTCTGTATCTTTTTGGATTTGTTAACAGAGTTTTCTCTTCAGTATCACTGTTGTTAGCGGTTGGTTTTAGCTTGAAATATCGGATAAGTTTTATTTAATGTTTTTATTTTGATCTTATCCACCTCTGAGTAATAAATTTTCACGGTGATAATTTTAATGGACATGATCTTGGAAATTTTCCTATGCCATATACTTCTCCTTCTGGCAATCAGTTTTGCATCCTCTGCCTGAACAGGATTTGCAATGCAGGTGATCTGTAACTTTTTATACCTGATCAGGCAACATAATCAGGGATGTCTTAGGCTTTTTGAAAAATTCTTCCAGAATCATAAGATTTAATATTAAACTGTATGAAGTTAGAATATATATGTCCAAGACAATGAGTATTAAATGTTTAGGGGAATGGAGGCAATTTGTTCATCTTAAAAGTGAAATAACTGTTGCTATGTGATTTTTGTAGAGAGAACAATTCAACCTCTTCCATCACACATACTTTGGCTGATATAGTAATATTTCATTCTCACAAGGTTCTACGTTAGTAAACCTACAGTTGTTTTACATAGTGGTATTTCAAAGAAGAGCAAACTGCTCACTGAGAAAGATGTCATTCCTTTTAGTGGGTCATTAGGAACAAAATCCTGACCACCTAGCTCCCAACTCTTGCTGCTTCAAAGAATTTATGTATCATTGAAATAAAAGATATTGAATTGCATAATTCAACTAAATGAGGCAGGGACTTTTATTAAGAAATCTAAGAGGTAAGTTGAACAATTTTATTTTTTTAAAAAAGGATAATATTAGACACAAGAAAACTGTTTCTTTTCCTGCTCTATTTTATCTGTCTAAAATGTTAGCTGGTTGGGTTGATGGAAGCACTTCTGATATCAGGTCAGAATGGGTGAATGGATGAGAAACTGTCTTATAATACAATTTGCTCAGATGTGGCAGCAAAAATCTGATTTCACAGTAAGACGCTAGAAGACGTTCATATTCCCATGAATCATTGCAGGGGTGGATGACAAACCTTTAAAATTGGAAAGGAAGCATAACCAAAACTATCAAAGGACTGTGCTAGTTCCATTGGGAAGCTCTGCCATCTTGTGTCCAAGTAGAAGATAAATCTGTCTTCCCCAGAGGAGGGTAAAGGCAGGGATTTGTGAGTTGTCCTTACTTTTTTATCAAATAAGATACATGCGGGAGTAAATTCTTTGGGCTGGGATTAAAATGTTCATATAATCTGTAGTATATTCTTAGATCAGTTTTTCTTTATGGGCAGGGATAATACATTTAATATTACATATGAGTTTCTGCAAGTATATCAGACTCCAGACTTTTGTGTTTGTGATAGGTGATGTTGCTAGCTATTCAAACTTGCCTTCATATTTGCAGGATTATGGCACCATTTAATGACTTAAGAATAATAAGTAAGGAGAAAAAGTGCTTCTTTACTTGGTGAAATGTGGGTTGTAAATTGAATCAGATTATCATTGGTCTGTGGTAAAAAATTTTAGTCATGTCAGTCATTAATGGATTAATTGAAAATGCTATTATTGTACAGACAGATATTGTGAGTGACCTCTTCTGGAACCTGAAACAAACAAGCTTTCGAGTCCTGCTTCTGGAATCCCTCTACAGAGGGAAATTATGCCAGGGCATAGAAGGTTGTGTTGCGAAATGTGAGACAGAAATCAGTTATTGGATATAGGAAGCAGAAACTATTAGGGAGATAAGGCAAGGAAATTTTTCAATGGAAAAACAGTGGACAAAAGCTTTTAGCTACACAAGAAGATCTGTCATAGATAAAGCAACCATCAAGCTTGTCAAAGTTTTAGAATAGTTGCAAATACACTATAAAATTAGAAAAAAGGAGAGATGAGAGAGCCTCTGGAGCGAAGATTGGAAATCTTTGGAAAAGTATGAGACTATGCGGTTAGTCATATAAAGGTTTGGGGGAAACAATAATGGGCCATAGGAGAATGTTTTTCACATTCTAATGAAATTTAGACTGTCTTTAGAAGACAGAATTTGGTATTCTGTGGATTTCTCCTGAGTATCAGTACTGAGAGACTGGAGGTGGTTTGGTTATTTTTTTGAAGGCGGGGGATTTTGTGCGCTATAACTGTGGTTGTGAGAGCTCATTTTGTTGCTTAAGGATTGTTTGATTTTATTTGGAGAGTTTCCATAAGGGTATTTGATGCAAGAAGTAAAAAATCCAATTGTGGGATGCATGTGTAAGATCTATAGTGTCAATGATTCTGAGTGCGTTACCTTTACTGCGGTGTATGAGGAGATGTGTTGGCAAATTATGAGTTTGCTGCTTTGATAATTTGCTCCCATTTAACTTATTTGTTTTAGGAAATCTTGCTTTGTATGACAAGTTTGAGAGTCTGGAAAGATGTCTGAATGCTTGAAGAGGACTCATATGGAACATTTATTTTGCGAGATGTTAATTTTTAGTATAAATTGCAATTGCTGTATTGTTTTTTTATACATCACAGTGTTTAGTGGTATGTCACAACTTGGGCTGATAAGAAAGACTTTTCTGCATTTTAAGTTTGAATATAAATTCTGTATTAAAATATTAATCTTGTTTCCTGGGAGAATGTTTGAAGAATATATACCAGTTTTGAAACAGATGCAAATCTGAGTCAGAGGCTTAGATAGACTAGCCGTACTAGATTAGTGCGTTTGAGAGAATTGTAGGTTTGTTAGGAGTATCTAAGTGATTTATACATTTCTAGGTTGTCATTCCTTGTTGACTACAGAGTCTAGGAAATACATGTTGTGCAGGTAAGCAGTAAAGTAACAACTTGACTGAGAGATAATAATAGCTACTGATTTTGTGGAGGGGACCAGACAAGTTTTCAGACCTTTATCATCATCATCATCTATAGGTCATGTACTCGGCCAATCAAACTTACTACTGGAAAATCATTGATTGTCTGCAATGAACATTGTGTATTGTTACAGATGCTTTGCAAGAGGAAGTACAGGCATTATGCTCGTTCAAATGAACCATCTTCTGTAGATATTGATGACTTTCTTTCCTATGCTCATGGGGACACTTCTGCCCATGACACTTTTCAGGAAGGGTGGTCTTCCCTATGCACAGAATCCTGGGCATGGCACATGTGGACACGGGATATGCACAAGGAGTCCTGTCCTCTTTAAACTATAGTCTTGTAACTTGGAACATTAGTGGCTCTAGATTACTGCTGATCAATAAATAAAATAATTCTGGGGTCTAATTTTACTTGGAGAAGCACATGGTAGCAGTTAGCACCTCTATCTTCTAAGACTCAAGACATAGACTGTATGACAAAAGCAAGCTGGAAAATTATTTTCTGAGATTAAGCATATGTTGCTGTTGAATTGTATTGAATGAAAGCCTGCTGTTGCTTTTCAGCACAGACTCTCAAACAGGGATTTCCATTTTTCTATTAAAACTCTCGGGGTGATACCTTACCTAAATTTAATGTTCAAAAATCTGCAACTGAAATCAGTAAGTTTCATACCAAAAGACATTTATCAAGAATTCTAAATATGAATGCATTCATTCTGGAAAATGTTTGCTTTTTGTAAATATTATGTTAGTCCTGAAATACCTGATTCTGTGTTAAGCTATTTGCATAGTGATGGAAAGATAAGCAAATTATGTTTTGATGATATTATTGTTTTTTCTTTAATATTTTCTATATGCAAAGCAGAAATGAAGTATATTTGTAACAGAGAGGAATTGCTGCTATTTTTATGAAGCCTGAAAATGCACTTAATGCCAGCAATATAGGATTTTAGATTTATTAGATATGCAAACATTATGCAGGGTTTTCTGCCAATGCAAACTAAAGCAAAAATGCTACAGGAAAATAGTAATGAATCAAAAAAAATCAATGCATAAAAATTTAACTGTAATGGAATTTAACATTGGCAGCAAATGTAGACCATCAGTGAAATTACTTTCGATGCATGAACATCTGTCTATGCCTGCAAAGTCTTAATAGAAAAATTGCTTTTTGCATTTATTTTAACAAACTGGTGCATTAATTGATACAACCAAGCCTTCCAGGGTGCTGAAGCAGAGCCATGAAAGAGTTCAGCTGTGGACTGATTTTGTGTGCTTTGATTTTATTCTGGGCTCATTTTGAAGCCTGAGTTGAAGTGTGACTCATCAGTTTAATAAGAAAAAGATGGCTAAAGATGATATTTGTCTTATCGCTCTCTTATGTGTTTTTGTCAGTAGAAACTAGAGTGCTTTAAACTCTCTTACCCTGTAGGCCATTTTGGCTTAAGATGTAGATTAGATTGTTTGTAGTTTTGAGTGTGTCAGCCCTGATTATCTGCTTACAATACTGCTCACTAGCAGGTCTATGTGCAAGTATTAAAATTCATTTTTATGGTTAAGTTTTACTGAGTATAATGATTCTGTATCACCTCCATCACTGAAAGGATGTCTGGATTCTTTGGGAATTACTGGTATTTTGCAGTAGGATATGAGCCCCTTTTCTTGATAAATGACATTATACTTTCAAGGTATTCATTAATTTTGACATCATTCAACATGTTTTCAGTGTTTAAATCCTCTATAATAGATTACACAAAAAGCCTGTCATCCAGCTTTGGCAGACTATCAACATGAAACCAAACTTCCCTTTCTTTTAAAAAGGTTTTGTATCTGGATTACTATCCTGCCTGAATGAAATTAGTACGCTTATTTCTGAAACCAATTTCTCTTCTTATGCCAGGAAGCAAGATCTAGTAATAATTTGCAGTTAAACAAATTCAGTAATTAGTTCCTGGCACTCATATACCTTCTATACATACAGGTCAATACTTTGTACCAGTGAAGAAGCAAAATAAAATAGATATAATAGTGTTATCTGCATAATGACTAGAAGAGTTTAAAGTGTCATTTGTATACCGTTGAGAAACTATATATGTAAATAAAGAATAGCCCAACACTGGATCACTGAAACTGGAAAAATTGCTGTTGGATCATGAATCTCAGATACTAAAAGTTTATACCAAAATGCATAGTATTGTCCTGTTCTCTTTACAGCGGCTGAAGGCAACAACATTAGCTGATTTCCAAGCAAGTGTTAGAACAAATGCACCATTTTAGAGAAGCACAGAGAAGGTATACGTTATTCGTGGTAATAAATGTGCAGGGAACTATACTGACCTATGATTAGAATTTAATGGCCAGTTTTCAAATCTGTTCTGTGCCCAGAAGTTCTTGTTGAGACACTTTTGGTCATGCTAATTAAACAGCTCAGTAGATAAGCTGCTAAAACCTTTTGAAAACTTGGTGCTGTTCTAATTTTAATGAGAGGTGAGCTTCTCAAAATCTTGACCATGTAATGAGATCCTTCTGATCCTTGGATCTGGGCGTTATCCAAACCCAATAAAAGTCACTGAACACAGTAATCTCTGGGTCAAGAACATTCACTTTTAATTTCCAGCTGGGTTGACATTATTCTGAAACTCATGACTGTGTGAACTTGGTGAAAAAAAGAAATAAAGATTAAAAAAAAAAAAGTTAGTACCTTGGTCCACTGGAAAGGTTTATTGAGTGGTTTCCAGAGAAAGACAGTATGGAAGATTTGGGATTTTGTTGGAAAGAAGCTTTTCTGGTTTTACAGCATGGATTCAGCAAGACAACTGCATTTCATGGAAACACTTAGGACAATAAATGTATGAATTATGAGAAACATGCTTTACTCATGTCCTTGTGATTATCTCTTCTGTTGTCTTTCAGTCATCACATACAATTCTCATGCAAAGCCAGTGATAAGCAGTCTCTTGTTTTTCCCGATTAATATTGATTCCATAATGATACAGAGAAGGGGTTACAGGTACTGTATAAATTTTAATGACACCACAGTTGAGTTGACCTGGTAGCATCAAACATGCAGTAGCATAACCTAAGAAAAAATGTTGAGCACCTTCCTGAGCATGTGTTACCTGGCACTCTGGAGTATTTCATTCATAGATTTTTAAGGTTGGGAGACCTTCAGTCTGACATTCTGCAGAGACTAAAATTACTGTAGCAAAGGGAATCGCTTCTACAGATATTACCTTAAAGAAATGTCATTTCAATGATGAAGTTTCTCAGACCTTTAAGGGATGTCTTATATTTGTTCTTACAAAGAAATAGGGATGATAGGCTTGGCTGCTAATTTGTATATGCATTATCACTATAATAACATGTAACTTGTTAACCTTTAATGGAAATGTCTATAGCTGCTTGCAGTTAAATTTATTTAAATTAGCACTCATTGGAAAGTTGACTCTGTTGCTCCCTTTTGAAAGTTTACTGTATGTAGTGGTAGGTCTGCCATTGTGGTAATGTGGTTTTTTAAAGACTTGATGTGATGTTTGGTGTTGTGTTTGTTGTATTCCAGTGGGTCACTGCTATCTTTGCAAAAGTTATGTGAATGATTTAAAGGGAGGTTAAAACAAGCTTATTTGATGATAAAAGCCAAAATCCTTATCTCTGGAGAAAAATTCCTTGTTAGCTTGCATGGTTGCATCATGTGACAATCCATGTTTTGCAAACACTATGTTTTAATAATCCTGCTTTCCAAAGATGGTATAAGGTATGCACATGAGGAAAGCAAGTTCTTGGCCTTAATCATCTATTACTAATTATTTTAAAATCATAACTTTTCAACTTTACTTACTATTTTGCTGCCCAATCTTCTTTGAGAAGTTAACATTTAGACTTTTTAGCTGATATTCCTTTTCCAGAGCCCTGCCAGAATTCCCTGGATATCACACAAGTATCTGTTTAGTTGATTTGCAAATTGCCTACAGTGCTCAGTATTTTTTATATTATATACCACTTTAGGACAAGGTATAGCACTTTTTAAGAAGTGATTTTTTTTTTTTGTTTAATACAGACCAGAATACCCAGCCTCCTGCCTCCAAGATTAAGAGCCTCTCAGGCTCTGGGAATATTTACCACTACAGGGACCTTTGTTGGTAGAAATGGAGGACACCTCTTTATAAAGCAATGAGTCATGATCCAAGAAATACTACTGCCTGCTCTGACTCTACCAAAGAGGAATTTGAAACAGATTCTTTCATATTACAGGTGCAATGGGAGACAAAGGGCATCAAATGGAAAGGTAAGTCTTGATTTATACTTTTCTTCTGCTTTTATTTAAACTTCCATGAGTAAATGAATTGAGTTTTCCCAGGAGGAAAAGAAAGGTTAGCCCAAACTGGAATAACTCTTTTCTATAAATCAAACACACAAACAATCCTTTCTAACAAGTTTTTCCACTTGGCAGTCAAAGGAAAAGCCCCAGCCTATTTATGTATCTCAGCTAAAAGTACATTTCAGATTTAGAAGTCCATACTTTTAGCTACTTCCCATAGAATTGGCTAAATTTACCTGATTTTGATATCTCAGTGCATTTTGGAGAATTTTAATTCTAATTATTTGCTAATATTAGACTAAATCATGCAAAATATACAACTGGCTTCAGTGTACTGTTTACTATAATATATGGGAACTCATTCTACACAGACTAAATTTAATCAGAAGTACGTTACCAATCCATTCTTCTATCTATTACTCTAAATGTTTCTGGAGTGGGGAATGTGATTTCTCACAGACATTGGAGAGTGCTGCTTAATTATTTATACTGAAATTTAATTTCAAACCTTGTAATCATTTAACTGTTTAAATGGAATTTGTCACCAAAACAAGTCAAGAGGAACTAGAGTGTTATTTAACACTCACTCATTTTAGTTTCAGTGTAGCTGAATGACCGGCTTATTTAATGTGCAGTCCCAGCAGGTCCCTGGAACAAGGCACTTATAATATTGATTATTTTTGTTCAGCTAGAGTAGGTAAATTTCCAGATATGAATGGAATTTTTTTTTGGGACGTGCCAGTTCTATTTTTTATATATTATTTTTTGTTATCAAGATGTTTCCTGTAAGTGAGAAGATAACATCTTTCTCCTCTGCTCTTAGGTTCAGCCTACTAAAGTGGCTGAAATACATTCTTTGTAATACACAATGTAAAAGTTCTGTGACTTAAAACACATGTGCACATAAAATGAATACAATACTTTTTATGCCATCAGATATACTTCAGAAATCAGTGCTTAGCATGCTACAGCGAATGCCCTCTGTACACCAACTATTTCTGCCCCAGTATAGTTGGAGAAGTAGGAGCTAAAGTAGTGCATGTCATCCATGCACTGGAAATGCACCAGTAGTTGGTGTCAGCATAAACTAGTGGCAAATAGCTGTCCTTTAAAGCAGAAGAGAATCTTTTTTTGTCCAGGGATTGGACGAGGTAAAGCCAGGAACAAGGGAGTTTCCCAAAAGACCTGGATCAGTGAGTTGTGTGTTCTTCCTCTGGCATTGCTTATATGTTTTTCTATGGCATACATTTACAAGAAGTCAATGAATAATCAACAGTTATTCACGGAACTTTTCTTGGTACCTCTGAGAATTTCCCAGGATGCTGGAGCAGCATAGCGTAAGTAGAGCCTCTATGTCCATCATTTCATAGAATCATAGAATCATGGAATAGTCAGGGTTGGAAGAGACCTTAAAGATCTCCTAGTTCCAATCCCCCTGCCACAGACAGGGACATCTCACTAGATCAGGTTACCCAAGGTCCCATCCAACCTGGCCTTAAACACTTCCAGGATTTCACAAGTTAAAGTTAAACATACCTCATCTGAAACTTTGTTAAATCTATCACTGTAGAAAGCATGAAGAGTACTCTAAGTTAGAAAGTATCCTCATTAAAGAGGTCTAAGCGGAGACCTCTCCAAAAATTAAAATATCAAGAAGCTTAAGTATGCTTTGACTTTCAAATAATTCATTTCTCTTAAAATTAGGATGAACTTAAATAAGAGAAAATTGATTCCAAGTTAAGATTTTGATCAGTACTCCTGTTTTTTTTTTATTTCTTGGTATGGCTAAAAAAGCAAGATTTGTTGACTTCTTGTTAGGTCCAGAAATTGTCTAGTAGCTTTGAATTCATAAAGATGTAAATTAATGTTATGTTAAGATCCCTTTCATGAACTTGCTTGTGATATGTGAAGACATTCTATAATGAAAATAAAATAGACCTTTACCTTCTGGCTTTTTTGTGTGGTTTTTTTGTGGTTTTTTTTTTTTTAATTTTATGGCTAATGTCTTCATCTTCCTTTTCTAAGCGAAAATTTTAATAAAATGTCTTCATTCAAATATTTAATAAACATTCTCCATATCTCTAAATTAGAGATATAGATGCACTCTTTATTGTAGATATTCTGACAAATAGTTGAACTCTTAAATGTTTTTTAGATAACTGGAAGACCAGAGTTTAATTAGATATGTGCAACAATGCAGTATTTCTTAAAGTGAGTGTGGAAAGTGCAACAAAACAATGAAAAGTGAAATATGAAATCTTTCTGAGGTCATTTTCTGTGTATCTGTTGTGTGAAAGAAAGTTTAAACCTGACAATTTAGATTAAAAATTTTCTTTGAGGAGAAATTTGTTTAAGTACTCATATTCTGTAACAGAAACTCTGTTCTCAGTTTTAGGAGAAATAAAGAGGAGTAATTATCTACATATTATATGCTAAAGCCAAATTTTGCAAAGACACTGAATCCTTTTGCTTTGATGAAATTATTTAAGAAAAAAAGAGAGACTTAAGAGTTCTTGCCATTTTTATTCACCTTACTTTAGTACTCAATATTGATTACTTTATTTTAAGCAATTAAAGTTTAATAGGAAACTTAGCAGGAATGACTGCAAAGAAAAGAAAAAACACCACCACATTATTATTTGTCCAATTTATTTGTGAACAGAGTTCTGTATCCTTTCTTGTTATTCAAATACACTGTGTCATGTCTCTGATGTTGATGTAAAGTTCACTGACTCTAGATCAATTAGACCAAATGCATTCCTGCCAGGAAAAAAGAAAGAATGCCAGTTTAGAAGCTTATTTGGGGGAATTGAAGGTTAATAACTTATCTTCTTCCATTTTGAATACAATAGTTAGTAGAGACATCAGAATGAAGTAAAGATAGGCTACTAAGTTCTGACTATTTTGGTTTAGAAGATTTGTCCAATTGCATCTGTGAAACTGCTTTCCTCTGAACACATGCACACAGTTCTTACAGAATTCTTTTTTATTCAGTTACATATTACACAAGTTAATCAATTATTTTCAGACTTATTTCAGGCTAAAAGAGGCAGATGGTTTTTTAATGGAAATGATTTCGCACTGTTTTGGAAACACTGCTTTTATAAGTTTGGTGTGTAAATCTATAGTTTGGTCAAAACTTTTGCTATGAGTACTTAAAAATTATGGAATTCCTTTTTGAGTTTAATGTAAACATTTGGACAGAAATAAGCATCAATTGCCTGCTTAAGCACAGTAGCAATCATACGAAATATATTTTACAGTATGTCCTTTCACATGGCTCATGGTCACTTGTTTTCCGAAAGTCCAGGTAACAGATTCTCGCCTGTTACTCCAAACTTATACCAGAGGAAAAACACCAAAACTAATACAGCATCAACTCTGTATTGTATAAATTGTAATTCTGACGTATAAATTGTAATTCCTACTTGAGTAGATGATTAATTTTGTGTCTTTTGTAGCCATGATGTGAGGATGTATTTTTTCTGAAAAGGAAATGGAAGCAATAGTATTTCAGCTATTAAATTACAAGACAGACTTGTAATGCAGGACTATGTCACCACTGCTAATTTATTTTATAGAATGCTTGAATTGGTAGACCAATTGGTAGGTTGTGATGGATCTACTGAAAAAGCAGCACTATAATGGGTGACCCGGCTCTGCCAGTTCATGTTAGTTGGGCAGGTTTGCTCTTCATCTGTTGTAAACAAACAGCAAAGGGGAGAAATGAGGCTATGCTCGCCAAGATGTCTTCCACGAGCATTTTAACAACTCTCAGGTAATCTGTTGCACATTGACTCAGAACCTCAGGGAAAACTGGCTGAATTCTTAGGATTATGTGTGGGATTACTAAAATAACAGTACTTTCAACTAACTTCATCTCTCTAAGGCCATAAACTGTTCTGTTACATCTGCGGTTATGTATAAAAGAACACCTAAGAACACAGATCTAATGCTCAAAGAACTTCTGCCCTCTTGTTCATCAAGTGAACAACTTGACTCTTTCTAATTTTTGCATGAAAGTACTGCTAAAACATTCGCAGCTTTCATTTTTCAGTAAATCCTCTCCTTTTGATAAGCGTACCTCACTGATGCAAAAGCAGTAATATTGAAGTGAATCAGTACTATTTGGTATCGTAGAAATAATAATAATTGATGATTAAGATTTCACAAAGTTTTTATGTAATGGATAGTAGGTGGGAACAGTTCCTGAAGTATGAACATCATGCTAGGAGTATGAAATTACATAAAACCAGTGTAATTCAGTTTTAAATAGCTCTCAATTGGTTTCTTAGTTATTCTACACGGAATTAATATTTGCTATTAAATATTTTGTTGAATTCTCAGTTTGGTAGTTGTTTGGATAGCAAAGGGACTGATATCTGATCACATGGACAACCTGTTCCAGTGTCTCACCACCCAATAAGAGATGGCTGGGCAGTGAGACACTGAAACAGGTTGCCCAGGGAAGTTGTCAATACCCTCTCCCTGGAGGTGTTCAAGGCCAGGATGGATGGGGCCTTGGGCGTCCTGGTCTAGTGGGAGGCGTCCCTGCCTATGACAGGGGGATTGGAACTGGGTGATCTTTAAGGTCCCTTCCAACCCAAACCATCCTATGATTCTATGGTTCTATGACATTTATTTCTATTTTATTAACAGAAACAAAGGAACACAAAGGCAGCATATTTGAGTGTATATAAATACTGCACACATCCATATATTCATATATATGCAATTGGACTGTGAAACTCAGTGCCACAGAATAAAGGAAAAGGCCTTTGATAAAATTTTTAAAGGAGTAAATTGATAACAAAACTAAAAAAATTATAAGGTATTAGTTCCAATTACATTCAGACATCACAGTGACAGTAATGTTATACCAGCTCCCAAACTTGCTTATACAGAGTCTCCTTAAACTTCTGAAAAAAATTACTTTTCTAGTATAAGGAAGATAATTCTCTCTGTGTACAATATTCTGGAGATTTATCTCTAAAATAGCTGGCAACAACTGCTGTCATTGAGACTGACAAATTAAATAAATGTTTAGACTACTTGATATGGTAAATTCTTTACTGCCAAAATAACTATCTGTGAGAATATTTACATTTCTTTATTTAACCAGTTATATTAAAAAAAAAAAAGAGAGAGCAAATTACAGTGATAAATATAAGCTTTTTAATGATGCAGTACACCCAGCCATCTAAACAAATGTTGTCTATGGAGTGCTTTAAGCACAGGTCAGCAGTGGAACGTCGATTCCTGCTTGATTACTGTTGTACTGCCTGGGCTCAAATCTGTTCTCAGGATCAAAAGCCTGTAGGAGCTGGATCCTCCGTCACTGCCCATCCTGAGTATAGCCCCAGATGCCCTTTATGGTCTGCAGTAATATCATGAGGCTAGCTTCAGGGAAACAAGCAAGCCAGCAGCTTTTTCTCAGAAAACCTAGTGCATTGTACAAGACAAGGTTGTTTCAACAGAAATGTAGTAAAACAAATGCACAGACTATACTTTTCAATTAGTAGCTCTTGGGAGCCCCTGTGCAGAATACACAGAAACAAACACAACCAATCGTTGAATTGTAGAATCACTAGGTTGGAAAAGACCTCTTAGATCATCGATTCCAGTGCACTTTGTAAGTGGCTTTAGTAAAATCTTCATGTCAGTGAATGCCAGTAGCAATCAAGTTCTGGAAAAAATGATATAGAATGTCATATATATAGTCATGAAAGAATAATACATGAAAAAATTACCTTTAATGTTTGTTGCCTCTTCACTACAAATTCAACTGCAGAATATTTGCATACTGTATGTAACATTTGCACAATGTCTCTCTACTTTGCAGGACGCCCAGAAAGTCATCACACAGTACATTGTCGTGCACCAAGGTCCAGTTCCAGCAATTACTAGACAAGTATAACATATTAGCACATTTTACCACATTTTTCTGTAAAATAAATTCTAAGGAAAGAGAATTGGAAAAAAAAAAAGAAGAGAAGATCTGTTGAACTATATTTTCCAAGTTATGCTTCTCTGCATTAAACCTCTTCTAAATGTCTGTCAGGTACAAAAATGCTTCAGACTCTCAATCTCTATAATGCCTGGGGGCATTTCTGCCCACATAACCGCAGTTGCTGAATTAAAGGTAGCTGCATCTCCCATCATGCAAGTGCAGCGCTTAGTCTACTGAAAAATTCATCCCATTTGTTTAACCTTCAGATCTGAAGAGCTCAGTCTTTAAGATTCACATTTCTTTTTATAATAATCATTTTCTGATCCTTCTCTTTGTGAAGAGCTGAATATTTCAAACTGGATTGCAGGAAACTGAGGCAGTGTTTCCTTTCTGTGCTTGTAAAAAAAACAAAATCAGACTTCCATTTTTCTTGTCTTTGAAAACTGACCATACTGCTGTTAAATTCAATGGCAATTGCTAGAAGCAATTCTGATAATTTCTCCCAGGGAGGTTTTGTCCAAGTACAGTTTATGCTATGATTTACAAAATGTGGCTTGGTATCGGAAAAGAGGGCAAGGACATGGATTTGTCAAGGGTACTTAATGCACAGCCTATGTTAAAATTGCAGCTTCCCATTTGCTTTCATTTTTACAATAAATTTTGAAGGGTTTTTATTGTTTCCAGCAGTTCAGTCTTTACTATAATTAGATGTAGTAGTTAGTCTGATGATATTATATAATGTAGCAGTTTTTTCTTTAAGCCATATCTTTAGGCAGGCAAAACAAATTCACATTTTATGCAAACAAGCAGAATTCCCACAAGACAGTTCAAGTTATATTCAAATTAGAGATATGCTAGAGGCAAATTGATACTGTCCTTCATTAAAGACTTTTCTTGTGGGTTTGGATGCTTGGCATAAGCATTACTTGTAATGTAAAGCACATATCCTGAGGCGTTAGATACATGCAAGAGAATTGTCTCCACATAAAGTGAATTAAGAATCCACACAGTTGAATGGTAGTCCTCCTGACAAGTTTTCCTACCCAATGGTCTAAAGATTTCCATTTGCCATTTTTGAGAGGCATTGCTATGATGTCAGTATGAAGAAACTGTTATGTGAGAACAGTACAGTAGGAAAATCATAATAAGGAGTAATATTACTGAAAACTAAACACATAGCGTAATTCATTTATTAGTATATTTTTACAAACTGCTGACTATTTAGGTGAAACCGTGTCAGCATTTCTTATTCTAATAAAGTGTCTGAGTGATGTAAGAATTACATTAGTATGTTGTGGTACTACTAGAGACCAGATGCAGCCAGTGGTTTCAATGAACATGGGCTTCCATTGCTTGGAGATCATTGTGGCTTCTGTTCTTGCTGCTGTGATGAATACTGTCCCTCAGGTATCCTTCAGAAGGTAGATTTCATAGGTGTGGTTTCATAGGAAGTGATTCTGCCCCTGTACTCTGCACTGGTGAGGCAGCACCTCCAAACCTGTGTTCAGTTTTGGGCCCCTCAGTATAAGAAAGACATTGATGCCCTGGAGTATGATCAGAGAAGAGCGACAAAACTGCTGTAGGGTCTGGAGAACAAGCGTTACAAGGAGCACCTAAGGGAACTGGTATTGGAGCCTAAAAGGAGGTTGCAGAGTGGTGGGTGTTGGTCTCTTCTCCCAAGTGGTAAGCGATAGGACAAGAGGGAATGGCCTCAAGCTGAATCATGGAAGTTTAGGTTGGACATTAGGAAAAGATTCTTCACAGAAAGGGTTATCAAGAACTGGAACAGGTTGCTCAGGGAGGTGGTGGAGTTGCCATCCCTGGAGGTCTTTAAAAGGCAGGCAGATGAGGTGTTTGGGGACATGATTTGTTAGTGGACAGGTACAGTTGGAGTTGGTGATCTCTAAGGTCTTTTCTGACTTAATGCTTTTATGGTTCTATGTACCATACATATCAGTTTTTTCAAGCCTAACTACATGGACGGTTTTCTTTTTTGTCAGTGTGGGCTTTTTAAAGATTATTTCATTTCAAGGCAGCACTACTTAAAAACACTTGTTACAAGACAGTGCAGTTAAGCCTTTGAGTACGATTGGTTTGTCTAACTGGACATTACCCATCGACTAGCACACAATACTACTTGTCTTTAATTTAGGTATTGTGAAAGATGATGGCTGGAGAGCTATTTTGGCTACAGTCCACCCTCTACAAGACAACATGAGCACAGGTTTTACTGTCAGTGCTCCTTCAGTAGGTCTCAAAATTGTGAGAAAATGTTATTGTTCATCTGTTTTTACTACTCTGCTTTTCTGGAGATCTGCTCTTACTAAAACTTGAAGTGTTAAATAAAGATTACAAAATTTACCTAAAAAACGAAACTCCTGCAACAAACTTATGCCTCTTCTCATAAAAGAGTGTCCATTTTCTAAGACAACATAGAAACAGAGCACACAGGCAAATTCATTTCCTGCAATTAATTACAAAGCAAGTAAGTCTTCAGGTCAGTGTAATGGCAGTGAGACTTCACACTCTTCCTGTCACCACAGTGAAATGTCATAATGCAGTGATACATCATTAGGGAATTCAAAGGAAGTCTTGCTCATGTGTTCCTACCATGGGGATTTTTTTGATGTCACTTCCAAGAACTTCAGTATACTCCACAGGAAGTCTTACATGTGACAAGGAGGAACAAATCACATTTTTTTTAGTTGCTAATAACTAGAGCTGTATAAGGTATGGAAGAGGATGGACATGAGTTGTTTTTCACAACATGAAAGTCATGATCCTTGAAAGTCACAAAAATGCCTGTTGGTTTGCATGTGTAGTGTGAAAGAAGATAAATTTAATTATTAAAATCAAAATCTTCCCTCACCTTAAAGCATCCTTAGCCTTCTTCATAAGCAGTCATTCTTTTGAGAGAAAACAATTTTTGATAAACAGTTATTTCTAGTATTTTTAAGCAGAGGTTTACTAAGAGCTTTTACCAGGTTTTTAGAGTCCAATATTTCTGCATATAAAAGTTCTTGCTACTTACATTGGGAATGCTACAGAAGCAGGATCCTTTTTATACAGTTTTCACATTTCCTTTGATATTTTTTTTTACAGCTATTGAATTTTTACATTTCTTTCAGTCCAGTCTTCTGCAACTACTATAAATAATTCCTTAGCCCTTAAGAATGTTTTCTATGCTTTGAACCAAAGTTAGTGATTTGTCTTGCATTTTCTTGTGAAAAAGCTTCTAAAATAATTTTAATGATTCCAATTGGTGGTTCCCCTCTGGACGTCTACTGTTCATACGTACAGTTAGCTAATTAGGGAATCAGGCATAGTCAGGAAACTCAAAAAAAAAAAAAAGTGCACCACCATCCTCAAGAAGAACATATTATTGAGGTAGAAAGAGAGAGAGAGAGAGAAACAGAAACTTTTCTACTACCTGAAGATCCACCTGAACATTCTTGCTGTTGTATCCGTTTCTCCACAGGTTGCAATTTCAACCTAAGTCTCATCAGAAAGGAACCCGTTTTGAGTACACCAGTGCTATGCCTCAGAGAGTACCTCGGACTTACTCAGGTGTGGATGTAAAACAAATTTATCCACCAAAGGAACCTCTGAAGTTTACCAAGTAACTAATATAGACACATTATATGTGACCCGCACCATAACAGCTGCAGCCATGACCTGGTTAGATGAACAGAGAAGGGTTCCTTTAAGTGGGTATAGATGTGCTTGACCCATGTACATCCTGTGTCTCCCTCTAGAGACTTAGAACTTGTAACAGGTTTCATTTACCTGTGACAAAGGTGCAGCAATTCTGAATTACCAGCTCATGCAATAGAAATTTATGTTTCAAAACAAGAGGTTTCAGTCTTAAACTCCGCAAATAAATTGCTTAGCAACATTATTATTCAGGAAGGAATAATATGAAGTTAGAATTAAGTGTCCTAGTTAAAGGCTTGGAGTTCTACCAAAGGCAGGAACCATAGATTTAATGTCAGTCTACACCTCCTATTTCACTTAGGTTTGCTGTGATTTCAGTTCTATGGATTTAATAATCAGTAGAGTTTTCTTCCCTTTTTTTTTAAAAAAAAAAAGGGAAAATGCCATCGACTTCAAAGGACCTTTGGCTCAGACCCTATGTGAGGAACAATCTGAAAATGGAAATGCTATTATCTCAGCTGAAATGTGCTGCATTACACAGACTAACGTGGTATCAATTCATAGGAGAGTATATGCCTTCAGTCACATCACAATTTTTGAAAAAGTTCTTGTTCCTTAAAATTGCACATAAGACTTTCACTGCACTAAGGTCAAACCTCCTTATTTCTAACATTTTACAGTCCCTAGAGCTATTTTCAAATAATAAAAATTTGCTTTGATTGTCCTTGTGGAATCACTTCAGAATTGTGAATCCTTATGAGCGTTCTCTGACTTCCATACCCATCTCAGCTCAGAATTGCTTCTTACAATAATCCCTAACTTTCCAGGGGCTTGGTTCAGAAGAAAATCTGACCATTCATGCTCTGCACTAAATACAGACAGTATTCAAGTACCAGAAGCAAGCAGGAAACATAAAAATACAAATTGACCTAAGCCAAATTGTTACATGGTTATATTTCCCTGGTGCTCAAAGTAGTTTCGGCAATGCTGGCTTTACATCCTCTCATTGCAGTCCAAATACTGTCTGTGAGACCTGGCAAAAGGAAAAAGTTCCTGTCAGGACCTATAGAAAGACCGCCAAGAAAGCCCCAGGATGTTGCAGGTAATAGTGCAATAGACATTGTTAACATTTTAAATACTAAATTCAGCCAGACTAGCAAGACTTTCTTGTGATATCAGAGTGTCAACAAGACCAATCAATATGAAAGCTTTATAATAAACCATGTAACTTTCACACACAGAGCAATAAGCTATTTCTTTTCTTGAGAGCCTGCAATTCAAATGGGTGTAAGAAGAAAAGGGTTAGAAAAAGGCAGCACTGCCAGTTGTGCTGTTCCAGATAAAGAATCCAATACAGAGACAGTAACTAATACTAAAGTTCAGCTACAGTCTCCCAAGTTGCAGCCTGATTCTTTAATTACAATACTGGCCTTCTGTCTTCCTGTGCTTTTATTATAAAACAATGTGAACAACCTCTTAATTATTATGTAACTTTGGGTTTCAGATTATTTAACTACAATATCTTGAGCAGACCTCTTTGTAAATAATTTCTCTATTTCTAATGGAATGGCAGCTCACTGCAGATCTTTTTTTTAAAAAAAAGTAGCTGCCCATATGCCTCATTTAATGAAATCAGCAATATTCAGAACATGAGCTGTATTTCCCAAGCTTGTGCAGTATTTAATTTTACAGATATTTCTCAAAATTTGATATAGCTTCTTGTAATGTCTTAAAATAAGAACAAGGTCTAGTAGCTAGTGACCCTTTCTATCTGAAAGGTTTCTGCTGTCTTCTTTTGTGAATTTAGCATTACCAGTTTCTTGCCATTAAGTAACAATCTTTCCTTTGCAAATCTATAAGTAGTAAGATTAACCAACACCTATGCTTAAAACAAAGTCTACTTGCTTAATGGATATAGCACTGGTCATGTAAGAAGGATATTAGGACAATGAATGGTCATTCACATAGAGCATAATCTAATGATACCTTGTGGTATTAGGTAGTAGGACTACAAAGCAAATTATTTTTCCCTGTTGAATGAAACCAAAATACTCCTGTAGAATATAGAAGAAAGTAGTCTTCACTTTTTTTGGTGAGACTTTTATAGATGAGGCAAAACCAAATGCCAAACTACTATAATTTTTCCATGGTGTTCCTTTGGAGAAACAAAATTAGTGTTTGTGTAAATACCCTTGTGGGTGTACATATGTTGATTTGAAGGTAGATGTAGTTTACTGTAGCAATCCTTGAAGTCAATATGATTTATAATCTATATAGTTTTACATAATTCAAATACATATATTTGGATTAATGAAAAGACTATTAAGCATTCTTTTACATTTGTTCACCTGCCATTATCTAGATGGGAAATATAAATCTCATGGATAGAAAATTGGACACAAGATAATGTCAAATGGAAAAAGGCTAGTATATCCCCTTTAAAACATGGGCTGTATTATTGACAATTATGTTTAAAGGATGCTGCAGTTTCTGAATTATGTACTAACAAGCACAGGAATTGACAAAGGAAACTAGCTGCAGCCCCCTTATTTATGCATTGTTATCACAGTCATGCCCACTACCATGGAAAAGTATGAACAGAATCCAGATTTCCAAAGTCTTATTCCTAGGAGTAACAAAAAAAAAATGCTTTGCCCTACAGTAACCTGTACAGCAAATGAAACAGAAATGCTGCAGAACAAAGAACAAGCAGTCTTATCTTTAAAGACTATGAAAATGGAAGTCACATAAAAGTTGTGAGGGCAGACTGCATTTACTCAATTTGAGATCTTAATCCACTCTTCCACCCCCTTAACCCCATGTTTTCCCATCATATTTAGGAAGTTATGGAAACTGATGAGTGGAGAGCAAGAGGTAGATACCAGCCTTCACCTGGGAACTAAATAATGTCACTTCTATCGAGTAATTAGAACCCTAAACTGGCAGCTGTTTTTTCAGCATGGCTTTGTTTGGCCTTATGAATTCAAGCTGTTCAGTGAGAGGAGGTGTTCAAGATGCTTTTGTCCCCAGGCTGGTGATGAGGTGAACTCCTGCAATGTCCACACCCAACCTCTTTGCTTGGCAGTGTCAGCTCCTCAACCTCTCTCATTTCCTAATAAGAAGTCCTTTGGACTTCACAGTACCAACCAAAAGGTTGGTCTCAATGATTGCTTCCAGATGGATCATTCCTATTCCTTATCACAACTATTCACACAGGACCTAGCAAGTGCTGCACCTTTAACTGGATCACTGCAAAGGTTTTATGGCAGAAATATGTATGAAAGAAATGCCTGAAAGTTTTAGACCCCAACAAGATAAGGCAGTACTAGCTGATAGCCTGCATTACTGCATTACTGTTTGCAAGTGAGATAGACTTAATCCTGGGTTTTAACATAAAATGTTAAAGATACAGAAAAAAAAATTAAAATTCTTCTAATTTTCTTTTTATATATCCATGAATTTTAGTCTTTCTTAATTTTATGTCTTTACTTATTACTATATACAGCTTTCATATATGCATGGTGTAGCAGGTGGGGGAGTGTTAGAATCATAGAGTCTATTAGGTTGGAAAAGACCTTTAAGATCAGAGTCCAACTCTTGACTCAGTATTGGTGACCCCACCACTAACCCATGTCCCTAAAGCATGTTATGTACCTAAAAGGTGAAAGAAAGCCAGAGATGCAAATCCATAAACTTGTGTAGAATGTATAATGTACGTCACCCATTTTTCTATGTGTTTCATTAAAGTTTAGAAGACCTCCTAAGGCACTCTTGGAACATACTAATTCCATTTAAAGATATTACTAAAAGACAAAATGCTACCAGTTTGGTGTGATGCAGTTGCCATGCTTCTGCTTACAGCAAGAGGAAGAAAACATAAATTTACTTTTGACATTGTATATGTTCCTGAAGATCTTTTTAATCTTTTACAAATATGCTGCAATAAATAGTTCCTTGCTAACTTTATTGCCAAAGGATTAAGGAAGAGAAGAGAAGGTGAATGGAAGAGACTTGCAAATCTTTGATTTTAAAGTACATATCACCATTCCTCTGGATTGCCTTTTGTGTAGCTTAGTTATATAAATCCAGTTTTAAAACATTCTTTCCAAAACGTTTGGACTTGTTTGTCTAGAGGAGATGAAAACATCTTCAGACTATATGTTATTTAGATAAAAGATAAAAGCCATATATGATAGGCTTTTAATTTAAGGAAAACCATTTAAGGATTTTTCTATTAGACAGTGCAAATGATGTGGTTTATCCTTGCCAAAAAAGGAAAAAAAAGTTCCTTTGCACTTCCAGGGCTTTCAGTTGTTGCACCTAGAACTACTGTAGTTCCCTGACAAAGACTGAGGTCAGGAAGAGAAAAAGTTGGTTTATATTTACCGTTTTACAAAGGTACACTAACTAGTTAGTAATTTTAAGGACACTCAGTTAAGTTTATTAAAGCATAGTTTTTCTATCAAAATAAGAAAAATCTGTTTAGTTTTGCATTAATACCAGTAGTGATATTTGCTGCAGCATTGGCTGAAACACTGAAACAAATACTTCTGATGAACAGGCTCTTAATTAACACCGTATTGTTATTGACTTAACAATAGTTAAGACAGCCACAAGCAGTGATAACTATTCTTTTTCAGCTGATTATACAGACTTGGTTTGGTTTTGTATAAGCTCAGGCATTAAAAACAGAGAGAGATGGCTAAAAGAACATACAGTTTTGATCAATCTATTTGTAAAGAAATATATTGAGAAGAAAGGAGCAATATTTTCAGTCACCCTAGTGGGAGGATAACCTGGACATCGTATATCCTCACTGAGCCCTGATGAGCTGTGCTTCCTGTCAGTCTAAAATAATGATACATTAGACATTTGCTATCTTTGTAAAGAGATGTCTCATTGAAATATGTGAAGAGTATTTCTCCTTTTTTTTTCAAAGCAGAAATAAATACTTGATATGTAATGCAGTGCTACTATAAACTGGGAAACGTCTCTCTGCAGAGTACAAAGAACAGCTTTTAGCCAGCAGGCTTTTTAAGCATATGGTTTCGCTTTGTCTCTAAAGCTGTTTTATGTTAAAGGAATGGGACTAAATACCTAGCGAGGACAATCTTGCCAAGAGTAAGTGGACTGAGGCAACCACACTTTTAGAGAGTATAACTGTCTGCATATTCCATGTTCTCTAAGCTAGGATTCACAGCAACTCATTTTAGCTATTCACAAATAAGTGTCTAGCCAACATTAGATAAAAAGAGAGAGGCAAATCCAAGGGTGTTTAATTTCATTTTAAAAGAGGAGAAATGAGTGACTGGCTCATCAGGGTTTCCATAGGTTGTCTTGCCTTTGATATGGAAAGATCCTGACTCCCAACTTGGACTGGAAACCTGTTAGATGGTTAAATGCATCTGGTCAAGCATTACCTTTTCGCCTTTACCACACCATTGTCATTAAAATTTCTAACCAGTGAGTGAAAGCCTTTATGTCCAGTTGTTGCATGTCTCTATTAACAGTGTGCCTGGTATTAGTCAACATGCTGAAAAATAAAAAGAAGTATTTGTCTCAGTAAGAGTCAAGTTCTTTTTAACCAAAGCTTGAAATATTCATAGTCAGAGACATCTGAAATTTGCATATGATTCATCTTAGCTGAGAATAGTAGGAGAAGGAAGAGAAAAATCACATATTCATTTTTTAATTCTTGCAGTATCTGTGTGCAGCAGTATGTGGCACTCAACACATCTTGTTATGTAATAGAACTAAACTAGGAACAAGGATCCTGCTGATTTTTTATTATGAAAGAATACTTCAAATAACGCACAGCTTTGAAGCAGTTAGTTGCTCAAGTCACGACTCAGTGGTGCCTGAGCATCTGCAAGGAGTTACATATATCTATAGTGGATGACTCATTTCCAGTTTTATACAGCGATACTTGTGTCACATCTTTGATTAATGGTTCTGGCTGTGAGAAAGATAGTAGGCAGGAGAAATTCTGAAGAGGTCACTGCAGTCATACACATTTTTTAGACAGAGTCTGATGACGTTCGTAATTGTTATAATTGCTTTAAATTGTCCTAACTCAAAACTTCTTACTTGGGAGGCAAATGGTACTGGGTTCTCAGATGCAAAGGGAAGTATCTGAGAATTCAGTCTAAGTTGAGGACTTTTCAATATTTGATAAAATTTATACTTCCCTAGTTCTGTAGAAGTGTCAAGCACAATGTTTCCCAGCAGAGGAACGTGATGTCAAGGATTAGTTCAGCAAGTGAGCTACTTACTCCTCAAATTAAACTCCTTGTGGATGTTTTTATACAAGCAGCAAGATTATGTTTAACAAAGAAGACATTCTACACAACATTTTCTATCTTGGAAAAGTATCCGTTTGACATCAAGTAGATTTTCCAGTATTTTTTTCAGTTTAATCTAATTACCACTACCTACCATCATCAGTATTTTTTTTCCTTCTGGATGTCTGTACAGTATAGAATATATTTGCTATTTTCCATTCAGCATCTCTTAACTAGGAAATACAAAATTTCTTGTCAATCTTCCCCTACTCTGGAGTGGAGGGATGGGCAGAGGCATCTTGGCTGTAGGACCACATGTGGATTTTCAGTCATTAAAAAGGTGAGTCCATGGCCAAATGCCGGAAGATTTTTGTTGTTTGCAAGGTGGCAGAGACCCTTCTAGGCAGCTGCCTCCGTGGCAGGTGCAAATCGGTGACAGATGGAAGGCATGGAAAAGGCTCCTCTGTCTCTTCCTTAATCAAGTTTGGGGAACTACATACTGAACAACATTACTTAGAAAAGATTTTTTCTTAATTCAGTTATTTAAAAATATATTAAATTATCTAATGGCAGGATATATTTCTCAAACATTAAAGCTGAAAATAAGGCTAGCAAATCTTGTTAGTCTCTTTAGTTCAGAAGTCTAGGCATGGAAATGAAGAAAATACATGTCAGAATATCTTATATATTTTGATTGGTGGCATCTACTAGCTTACAGGCAAAAAAAAGTGTAGAGTTAAAATGCCTGAGTTCTCTTTGAATTTCTCTATTTTTAATATGAAGTTATTATTTGATGTTAATGTGATTCAGATCCTATGACTTGAAGCATTATATGGGCAGATTACATTCTTCCTCAAAAAACTTTGGTTGCAGTAAATAGAGAGAAATTTATCTCTGTAAAATTTTACATATTCAGTATTGGTCACATAATTAGAGGACAATGAAAGCACAAGAAAAAAACAACATTACTCTTAGTATTTTCTCTGGGAATATATTTTAAAAACTTTATTACTGAATAGACACAACATTTGTGCTGGCTTATTGACTTAAAAGTTAGTGCTGTTTCTCATGTGCAATGGAGCAGAAATTATCAACAGTCTTAAGCAGTACCTAATGCTAACTGAATAAATAAGGGTTTTATTATACAATTCATTCTTCAGAAATGCATTCAGGGAAAATGAGGGGTGCAGGAGGAGAAACAGAATGACCGTAGAATGTTGCATGCTGTGTTTACTGCGATAAACAGTCTCATTTGCCTAAAAATGCGGAATGAAAGCAATAGTTTTTTAAGAAGTACCATTGCAAAGTTGTGTGCAAAACCAAAATATTGGTAACTTTCAATGTGAAGCTTTCAGATTAAATTTTCTGCACAAAAAGTACCTTAAAAATATACTCTTTTGCTTCTGTTCTTGATAAATATTTTTAAGGATAGTTCTTTAGAAGTTTAATCTATCATCTCTAAATGCTAGTTTTCTCTATCCTGTTGTTTAAAAAGTGTATGAGGGAAATGGGAAGAGTAACAACTGTCTCCTATTGCAGGTGTTTTCTTTTAATGATATTTAGAACACTAAATTATATTCTTGCAAATAATTACATGGAATAATTCTGCAATAGAGACAAGTCTATCCTCCTGCTACTTCCCCACCTCATCTGTGCAGAGTCAAAACCTATTTTAAGTGCAGTCTGCTTTGCTACATTTTTAGAAGAACTATATTTCATACTTGGGATGAAAACTAGCTCTTCTACATTGATATGAATTTTTAAAATGTGTTAGTATCCTTAATGAACATATATATCAAGGTGCACCATATGGAACATGTCAACATAAAATAAACTTGCCATAATCTACATTAGTTTGTAGAGCAAAAACTCAGAAAAATGACAGACTATTTGAAAAATCAGAACAATTCAAAACTGATTCTTCATGTGGTTAACCCACATTCTATATTCCTTTCATTCCCAAGATGAAGATATTGTTATCACAGGTCTTATGACTTGAAAAATCACATTCTTGAATTAATGCCAGAGTCCACCTATGCTGAAATGTAATATAATAATGAGGTCCCTAGTGCAATTAAATTTTACGAAGCTCAGGCACGGCCAGGGGGCTCATCTATTAAAATGGAAAGGTCAGTGACATTCTTTTTCTTAGGAAGTTAAGTAGCTACTAAATTGCTACAAAATTGGAAGACTACTATTTATTCAACATGATCATCCAGTAATGTATAACTATTTTGTTCTTTTCTCTTCCAGTGGAGAGGCCAGTTTTGCGCATTTTCTCCTCAGTTATGCAGGTAAGCAGTGCAGATACACACTGACCAGACTGTCTGGAGTCTGGTCTAACGGTGCCTACCAGAGGGTATCCAAATAATGCAACATGCTTCTTTTGCAAAATCATCTTCTTGTGTCTAATTACTTGCATCTGAGGACTGCCTAATCTAAAGGTGCTGTCAACAAACTGATTTTTGGGATTAGAAGCACCTCACAGCAGCAAACACTGAATGAATACTGAAGACTATGGCAAGGCAGTCTGCTTCTGAGGGTTTATTTCTTTTCAGGCTCTTAACCTGTGGCATGTGTGAGGTAGTTGCCATGTTATGTGTGATGGGAAAATTGCTGTAGAGTAGGCAGTATACCCTAAGTATGTGGTGTAGTTAGACACATTATGTGTTGCCCATATGTATGACTACAGATGCCGTGAATGTGGATGGCAACCAGTCAGTCTTCTGGCTAAGATAACTAACTCTGAAGCTTACATATCAGCCTTTGTCTTGTCCAAACAAGCTTGAGACTTTTTATTTTGAGTGTCCTTCATTACCTTGTTGTCTTCCTTCTCTATTTCTTTCTGTTACTCTTCTGACCGTATTTAGGTGCTGATCTCTTCTCTCTGGTGACAAATGAATAGGACCCAAAGGAATGGCAGGAAGATGTACCAAGGGAAGTTTCGTCTGGCTATTAGGAAAACATTCTTCACCCAGAGGGCGGTGGAGCACCAGAACAAGCTCCCCAGGGCAGCGGTCATGGTGCCAAGCTTGACGATATTCAAGAAGCATTTGGACAGCCCCCTCAGACTCATGGTGTGAATTTTGAAGTTGTCCTGCACAGAAACAGGAGCTGGTCTTGATGATCCTCATGGTTCCTTTTCCACTCAGAACATTCTGTGATTCTGTGATTTTATCTTTCAAAACACTATGCAAAGAAGGAGTTACTAATTAGACCATTGGCAGTATGACTGTTACTCTCTTTAATATTCCTTTAATACAGTTCTTTTTTGGCACTATTGATTTCAAGATTAGAATGTAAACACGTATTATTGAAATGTGAGTAAAATGATAATCTGACTTAAAATCATGGTACAATTTGGAGTTTTCAGTTTTTCTTAAGGAAATTAGTTGGTATGAGCAGAAGAAATACTAAAAATGGGCTCTATGGAAGATGACAGAGGGACAACTCTGCTATTACATACTTAAAGCAAGAAAAGAGTAGCGAGATGTAGAAGCCGGTCATGTTAATAGGCAAATACTGACATTTTATGAGCAAGCATAATGAGAAAATTATCAAGTGTGTTTGAACTAATAAACAGCAATTACATTACGTGGAACAAAGACCAATCTGGAAAAGAGGCATTAAGAGAAAGACAGGATTTCTTCAATGTCTATGGGCACATAAATTTCACCTAAAATAACAAACCTTAACTGAAAGGGGACTACTTCTGTTGTTAGGAGTGAGAAAGAAGCTTATTTGTAGGGCATATCAAAGCTCGTATCCTGATGCTTTGAATGTACTTCTGGATAACTTCTTTTCCTCTCCTTCTAGGTACTAAAAGAGGAATCCTACTGCTGCTAATACCTGATTCATTTTAAAGTGAAAAATTACTTCAGTCAAATATTAAACAGTTTGATGAATCACTTAAGTGCCTCTAAAGTATTTTGCCTAATATTATGTAATGAGAACACTCTCTATAATAACTGGAAGTTATTACAACAACTAAAATACTCCAAGGATTATCTGTGTAAGTAAAGTACTCATGTTCAAATAATCTAATTATACATAAATATTATTGCAGTTAGAGTACTCTATATCCAGAATGAAGCAGTATATCTGCCTTTTCATGCAATGGTCATAAACAAAACTGACTATTAAGCTGAAAGAAATTTGATTTATTTACTTGCCTCAGATATTTAAAACCAACTTGTTCACTGATGAAATTTTGTCAGAGGTAGCAGATACAAAATTGTAGGAAAATCACTGACTGCTGTAAAGAAGACTATTCCCCAGCTGTAGTTATTGTGAAATATGGTAAGAGAAGAGAGAGAATAGTGACTTCAAACATCAAAGATAAAAATGACACCTCTTTCAATAGATAGCTCTGTCTGCATGGTGTCAAACCATGATCACTAACTATTCCACTGATTCAAAACAATGGACTAACTTAAATCAATCACTCAAGGAAATTTACTCAAGCTGAGGCACGACCCCAGAAGTTCTTTCTGGAAGGTAAAGATAAGCAGGCATAATATTATAGCAGGCATAATGCTCCTCAGAATGATTAAGACTTTATTAGAGAAGTTAAAAAGAAAACTGTATTACTCAAACAATAGGTTTGTCCCATTTACATTTATCTAAGTGTTTCAGTCAGTCTTCTATACAGATGAAACTATAAGACTTCAAGATGAACCTAGAATACAACTACCAGAATAGGACCTGTGATTACTGTTTTCATCAAGATAGGAACAAGTCATGTGTGAGTCCTCAGTGAAAGGAAGGTTTTGTACTGGAGTTCCAGTGCATGCAATTTGTCAATAATGTAATTTTGAGGATTATTCAAAACACTCAGCCACAAGCCTATCAATAGTTCCTCTAAAATCTACCCAAGATGATTGTCATACTTGGACCGGTGTTTATTTTCAATGAGAACAGAACAAAATTACCTAAAATGTACTCTTTAAGAAGTTTTAGCGAGTTAAAAAAAAAATTGTACAATAATTCAAAAGTTATGAAAAGTACTGCCAATGCCAGAAGGAAAGACAGCTATTTTGTCTTTCTTAACCAAATGTACTTCTCATCCAAAATGAAGTCCAGTATCCTCTGCATTTCATGAAGTAAAGTGCACTCTACTTACAGTAGAATGAAAAGATGATGAAACATAAGACTAAGTAAAAAGCCATCAAAAACTTCTTTATGTCCATGAATGCTACAAAAATTGCAAGTTTGGCTTGTTAAAACAAAAAAGGAGGGGGAAATCCAAAGAATTCTAAGGTAGACAAAATAAATTTTAAAAAATAATAAGAAAAGCTAAATAACTGAATTGGAAAATGATAATATGGTGTTAGAGGTAGGTGAATCATGTAGATTGTAGGATCCACAATCTGCCTCTTTTCCTGACCTCAGTCTCTCTAGGAGATGCCACCCAGACCTGTCGTCCTATGTCCCCAAATTCCAGCTTCAAGTTTACTAGCAGCTCACACGTCTCAGAAAGAGCACACACAGAGAGGATAATCAGACATAGCATTTAATAAGAATATAGGGTCAACAGCAATGGTCATGCTCATGACTCAGCGAAACAAGTGTGCTGAGCAGCAGGTGGCTCAAGTGCCACTAGCCCCTTTTATAGCACTCCTCCATTTCCCCATCCCTGGTCCTCCATGACTCATCTTGATCCCTTCTTTTCCCTGACTACGACCCATTACTTAAACATATAATGTGTTTTACAGCATCCTGAATTTGTCTTTGCTCCAACACAAAATTTTCATTCCATGAATTCTGGATCTTATAGTAAATAGTATAACTTTTTGCACAAATATCCCCCTTAGCATAGCATTCTGGAAAGATTTCTTTCTTTGATCTTCATATATATCTCTCTCTCTATATATAGCTTATTTTAACTAAAGGCCCTGGCCTGATTGATCTCTGCTGATTCAGTGTGCTGCCTGCTCAGCTTACTTAAGCTTCTTGGCCTGTCACTGTTCCTCTGTTCCTCTGTGCTTAATTTGATTAGATTATAATAAGATAACCTAATGCATAGGACTGGAAAAACATCCCCAAGGTTACAACTTTACCATTCCATCACTAGCAACAGCATCAGGTAATTTTCTTTACAACCTCTTCAAGCTCCTTTTAAAAGTAAGGCTCTTTCACTTTTGCAGTGATTAGAAAGTTATTTCAGTCCCCTGATGCTTTGACTTTAGAAATTTTCTTCTGATTTCCATCTTAGCTGTAATAATGGCCTGTCTACGCCTATTTGCTTTTCTGCCAGCATTGTGCACTGGATTAAATTGTTTTCTTTCACTGGCCTACACTTCCCTCATAAAAACAGTGATGATAGCCCATTGCAGCCTTCAATTTAATGACCTAAATGATACAAATTCCATTAGACTCTTCTCATATGAAGCACTTCCTATTCAGATTTTACGGTGTTGTGTTTAAACAAGAGGAACAGAAATTACTATGATTCCCCCAAACACAAAAATAACCTGAAAAAGTATAATGATTGTGTCTCCATCCTAATGAAATAATAGCATAAAGCCTCTTCGGCATTTGATTTTATAAGATATTTGGATTTACCATATCTTAGGGTTTTTTCAGAAGGGTATAAATAATAGTGTTTCTGTGATATAATTTAACTTGACAATTTTAATGACAAAGGAAATGATGGGTTCATAGGGCTCTTTGTTAACCAGCTTTTGTATAATTAATTACTTCTGAGCATTGCCTTATGGATCTGGTGCATCTTAATATGCTGATATAATTAATACTAATGAAATACATTTTTAAGATACTTTACCTCTAATTAGCTGTTGGAGCCTGACTTAAATGGGCACTTCACAAATAAATCTTGGCCTGCAAAAACATCTACTATATCTTGATCTGCCATCTTAACATCAGTTTGGAAAAGCTAAGGTTTTAAATAAAAATCTGAAATTAAGCAAACATGAATTAGTCTAGAAACTGGAAGAAACCATCTAGTTGACAGAATCAGATACAGGAATAACCTTTGAATAGGAAATATCAGGCAAAAGCCTAGCCAGCTTAAGCTGGAGTTTGGCACCATGTTGCTAACAAACCATGATATGTCTGCACACAACACAGGAGGACTGGATGCCACTGCATCAGCTGGACTCCACTTCTCAAATGAAATGGTCAGCTTTCATCTGCCTGTGTGGGAGACCAGCTGCTACCAGTCATGGTGGAAGGGAGATTGTGTCAGAAGCCTACATGGCAGCAGAGGCTGAAGTATGAGTGATGCTTGTTCTTCTCTTGGCTATCTTAGTGCACAATGTGTTCTGGACTGGTGAGAACACAGTGCCAGCCCATGAAATATTGATACATTGGCCCTCACCTGTTTAAATTCCATGCTGGGTGGAAGCATCCAAGGGTAGTTATTTCAGAAACAGAAATACCATTTTTTTAATTAGATCTACTAATCATTTATTATATTGCTCTCTACAACTACCTGAAAGGAGGTTGTGGAGAGGAGGGTTCTGGCCTTTTCTCCCAAGTGACAGGGGCCAGGACAAGGGGCAATGGCCTTAAGCAACACCAGAGGAGGTTTAGGCTGAACATTAGGAAAAATTTTTTCATGGAAAGGTTCATTGGGCACTGAAACAGGCTGCCCAGGGAGGTAGTTGAGTCAACTTCCCTGGAGGTGTTTAAGGGATGGGTGGATGAGGCGCTGAAGGGTATGGTTTAGTGTTTGATAGGAATGGTTGGACTCGATGATTTGGTGGGTCTTTTCCAATCTGGTGATTCTATGATTCTGTGATTAATATTCTGGTGACAATTTGCATGCTGTCCAAAGCGAAGCTTACAGGAGGAGACACTGTGCGCATAAATGCAGTACATCCATAGAAGCAGCAAGGCTTGGGAGTATCACACGTCTACAGTCTCCCAGGAGAGAGGTGTGCCTCTGGCAGATGAGCGGAAGTTTTGGCAGATGCAACCTAAGATTAAGGCTGGCCCAAAATTCATTTCTTCGGTGGGCTCTACCACATGGTCAGGGGAGCAGAAATTAGGAAAGGAAGTTATAGTTCAGTGTCTGGACCAGTGCCAGCAAAACAGCAGTGCAATGAATGAACGGTCATTGAGTTTTGTGTCTGATATCTTGCATAAACAGTGTTTCACAAATGCTGCTGGAGTCAAAAGGTGAGACTGATCAGCATGTGATTTGTAGCACAGGGAAAATTGCAGGCATAGCAACCAAACCCAGAGTGGCTGAGTTGTCAATAAGAAAACTGGAGACCTTGATTGAGCTTATAAAACTGATTTTGTACCTAACAGATGAACTGTGATATTTTCTCACAGGTGTGCTACCTGGCAGGGTCTTGCTGTAAACATTCACATACTTCTTAGCTGAGAAGACACAAAGGCAGGACAAAGTCTCTGCTTATACGTGATGAAAATTAACACACACACACACGATAGCTTTAGCCACTGTCAGATTCCCTAATAAATTTTTCACTGTGATCCTGTGCACTGTGCAAACAGTGTAAGAAAGGCCTCAGAACTGTATGTTTGCCCTCCCTGCAGTCATATGTCTGCTGTCTGCTAAATTGGGTTTTGCAAACTTGCATGTGAAATGCTGCATTCTGATTATCTAATTCTCCTGGAAGCCTTCCAGACTGCTTTTCTAATCCCTCTCATCACATCAGTGTTACGTCAGTCTTATCATTGGCATATTTCACTTGAGCACAGAGCCAGGACTCTATTATGTAAATAAGTTAGAGTGGAAATATTGGAAAGCAGCAAAATACCCTTTTTTCCCTGTTAATGCTATTAAAAAACTATTTAAATATCTGCTCCAGGCTCAAGTAGTAAAATTAACCCCCATCTATATATTTTCCTTGTTCCAGTTTCTTTCAATGCAAACCTATCAGAGAACAGATAAAAGGAACTTCCAAGTGAATGTGAAGTTGTATAGACTTGATGGGCTGCAATTTTCATAGACTGTAAGTTTGCTAAAGTTGGGTAATTTAGAATAGAATTTGTCTTCTAACAGCTAGAGAAGCCTCATGCTGCAAGTGGATGAATGAGGGTCAATTCTCCAAAGATGTGAAGAGCTTTCGACCCACATACTTCCACCTAAGTTTCCCATGAGCTTTTATCCAAATGGTTTACTACCAGCTGTGAATTAAACAGAGATACAAACCTCACTCAGACACACTAATTAATTTGCAATCACATTATTTCTGTAGTCTAATATTGTATCTTCCAAGTCTTTTCCAGGTATGTTTTTTGAAGTGTATATCAGCCAAACCATTTGTCTCCAAAAAGGAATGTCAACAAGGTTGCAAGCTAACATAGTTCTTTTCTTATGGTGTTTCTTAGAGAGAAATAGGGTTTCTGCCACTTGGCTTGCTCTTATTCTGCAGTTTCTAAGATGACAGCATGAATAGCAATTCTTTTCTTCCTCACTTCTACATTTTTTGAGGCAACATAGAGTTGGTACAATCAGATTTTCATTGTTGTATTAAGGTAGGTGTCTGTATCTTCTGCCAAGTAACAAGTGATAGGATAAGAGGAAATGACCTCAAGTTGTGCCAAAGAAGATTTTACGTAGGTTATTAGGAAAAAAATCCTCCACTGGAAAGGTAATCAAGCACTGGAACAGGCTGCCCAGTGAAGTAGTCAAGTCACCATCCGTGGAAGTATTTAAAAGATATGTAGAGATACAACTTAGAGACATAGTTTAGTGGCAGACTTTGTTATACTAGGTTTACAGCTGGATTTGATGATCTTAAAGGTCCAACCAATATGATTCCACGATACTATGATTTGTGTGAAAATTCTGTTGCCCCATAGAGCACCATAGTATTCCAGAAATACTGCTAGGAGCACAGGAAAAAAAGTGAGAGGCCTGGTAGAGACTGCTAAAATGAATGTCTCTACAGATGAAAGAAAAAAACTCTAAAACATTGTTTAGGTCCTGGCAAAAAATTAATCTGAAGACCAGACTTGTCTAGTGGAAAAAATACAGAATCATCAGACATTTAGGGCAGAGTTTGAGCTAAGCTTCTGGGTGCTTGGACAAAATAAGGGGTCCAAATTTTGGCGTTCTGGATGGTTAGATAGGTGTTTGTGTTCAGGTATGAATCCATAGATGACTTTGTTGAAATATTTGTTCTACTGAGAAAACCTATGTTGCCTACACAAAGAACATGAAAATGCTTAAGCTAGTCTCTTCCATTAGTTATTTTTGTATTTTCCTAGATAGTTTTAACATTGCAAACCGAATTGTAAACCAAAACTCAGACACTGTAAACCAAAGCAGAAGTGATTCCGATAAGTTGCTTAATATTGTTGCAACTGCTTAGCTTCCATTTCCCTCAAACATAGTAATAATCTAACTCAATTGAGGTAGGCAAGGTTTTTAAATATTCTTGTAAGTGAATTTAATTGTCTAGTTTTTAAAAGGCTTTCCTAAATTGCATTTTTGGTAGTTTATTTGTGCTTTTATTGGATTGTGTTGAATAACTTGGTGAGCAACTTGGGTATTTTCTAGCTTTAAAACTTATAGATTTATTTTCTGTAGGTGTCTGAAATATATTGGTCTGTCAGCTGCTAGCTGTGGTCACTTAGCAAATAGCCCAGAAAGCAGTAGATCCTAGCCTGATAAAACCAATCAATTCCCTGAATTCAAATATGACAACAAGTAATTCTTTCAGTGGTATTGAGACCTCTTACTTTTACTGGAGAATAGATTTGATTTATTTGCAGTGGGGAGCCTTGATGAAACTTAGTCTGGCAACGAGGAGTAGCAATACAGTACAATAACTCTTGTTCTTTACAGTCTTAGAGAGAGATCAGAAAACTGAGTATTTAAGACAGCAGTCTTAACTTCTGAGTGCTACATGAATCCCTGCCTATATTTTGGTGAGTTTCTAAAGCAGAAGTTTCTACTGCTTGCTGTGGGTTTTTCTCTATTATATTTCGTATGATATTTGAAGTAGTTATGAGTAAATATATCTAAGTGTAGTGCTAGTCTGTTTTGGCTATATGTTCAAAGAATGAACCCTCTAGGGACAATGACTGTGCAGAAAGTAAGGCCAAAATCAAGAAGCTTCATTATTGTCTGCAATAATAGAATAAATTAATGAAGAACTAGGGAATACAGTGAATTTTAAGCTGATTCACACACGCAAAACAGCTCTGCATATCACATATAGGTTCACAGGTAATGTACTGGGACACAAAGCCATTTTAGATCAGTGGATTTACAGAAATTTCCATAACTGCAAAATTTTGAGCCAGTTTATCTAGGTCAACATAAAGTTTATGTTCAATATTGAGTAAATGGCTTCAGAAGAATTCATCTTAAAGTCAGTGCCCACCTGCCCCCCTTTAAGAAATACGCAGTGGAGTAAAGAAATAAGAATATCCTTCAATCCCTTCAGTTTCCATCTGATAGTAACTTAAATGTGTGGATGAAATATCTTAGTGTATTTGCTTTCCATGGGGGGGAGTGTTTCTATTTGACTGTAATTTCCACTGACAGGGAAATTAAAAATAACCACAAAAGACCCAAGTGGCAATTATTATTGCTGGATAACAAATACAAAACCTCAACTCAAGCAGGATCCATTATTTCAATGTGTAAGACCAACTGATAGAATACAGGGCGTTTTCCATAGCATAGTCACAATTGTGGTGGAAGGCTGTGTTTTCTCATCTTTATTACCTACTAATTTTTGTGGAAAGCTAGTGCATCACTCTTTGCAAGATCTTCTGGTAAAAGAACAAACACTCTGCAGCCATCCTCATGGTGACGTTCTGAATACAACTATCACACTTGCTCTAGAGGGAAATGTTCCATGGGACAAAGCACACATAACTGGCAGATGAGGTAATTCCAATTCTTTTGGACAGTATGTTAACTAAAATTAAGAGGTCTTTCACATAATGAGCACTAAAGAGACAGAAAGATGTCTTAGCCATCTTTCCAGATCCACAATGCAAAGACACCAGTCAAACAAAGAGATTGTCATAGATAATTCTGAAAGCCAGGAGTCAGGAATGATTAGTGAAAACCAGGGTAGCTTTGGCCAGTGGTATTAGACTATGACTTTGCTCTTGGCGTTGTTAAACCTCATCCCATTGGCCTCAGCCCATCGATCCAGCCTGTTCTGATCCCTTGTAGAGCCTAATGCTGTATTGGTAGAAATACAGCCAAGGAAGGAGATGGACTGGAACTGCAAATAGTTCTTTCAATCTCATGTACTTTTCATGGGTTTCTTCTAAGAATCTTCAGTGCAAGAAGAACCCTGCCGCAATGAAAGCTCACTGCATAAAAAGCCTGACCAGTGTCAGGCTTTATAGACAGATTGTTACAGATTAAAGTGAAAAATCTCTCACTGTATCGCAATTCTACGAAAGGACTGTGAAGTCAGAATTTATTTGTATGTATTTATAGATCACTGGAAGAGATCTCAATACATGATCATCTCCAGTTACTGCTTTAAAGCGAACACCTTACCTAGAGGGTTGTTATAAAGCTTCTTCCTTTCAGACTTCCATCCATCAGCCTCCCTACTTTTTAGTAGGATGATGTCTTGACCTCTTAGATACCTTTTCTGCCTTCTGCTCTGTTGAAAAGTAGGAAAGGCTACAACGATTCTTTGTACTTGGGGAAAAAATTATTAAGGTTCCAACTGAAGGATGTAGCTATTTGTGTTCTGTTTTATCACAGATTCTTCTCAGGTTATAACATAATCAATAACATCTAGTACCACCTCAAATTCTGTTTCTGTATGCCAGTACTTAAGTCAGTAAATATTCAAGGACAGACAATAAAGAACAAAAATATGCATATTCCAAGCACAAGTGCCATGCTGAGAATCTCTTCAGCATGAGCTCTTTATATGTAAAATATATATTTTACAGTTCTATGCAAAAAAGAAAAGTATATCACTTGTGATGAACTAGACCTCTCAGCTTCTGGAGGTGGGCACAGCAGATTACAGATGAAGGTACAATTTCTTCTGTATATAGAGTTAAAACAGTGAAAAGAAAGAAGCCTTCCCTATCCTGGATTAATAATTGTCTTCACGGCTCATTTATTTAGAAAAGAGAAGGCATGAAGGTTATAAATGTTGCTTTATATCTTTTTAAAGGTAGAGAGAATGAATTGATTTAGCTATGTAGTTTAGTGATGTGTTTTCTTCAATTGCTACAGTTAATATGAATGTCACTGTCAAGTATACATCAACTTACAGTTTCTGAATGACAAAACCAAGATAAGTGGCATCGAGAGATTTATAGGAGACTGAGAAGATTTGAAAATGTCTCTTTCTGGGAAAAGAAAACAATAAAAAAGCAACCATTTTCATATTAAAAGCAGAACATCTTGATGCAACTGCTGAAAGGAATTAAGTAGTATTCACCTATGTCTAAACTAGTGTTAAATATTAATCATATGTTTTTAAAGCATGTGAAATCAGAATCTCTGAGGCTTTTGTCATTGGGGCTTGGGGTTGTTTTTGGTTTTTTTTAAATAAAAAGTGTAACTGAAGGGATGATGCAGCCTCAAGAAAGTGGTGCTTTAAGTACTGACAATGCCAGGTGAGGGTGTGTCTGGAATTAAAGATTCAGAAATTAGAAGAGAAGTGTGTTAGAAAAGCTAGCTGTTCTTCAACCTCAGTGCCGCTTTATGTTTACACATTACATAAACTCTTTAAAACCAAAACTTGCAATGGAAGTAATCTAATTTTTAACAGCTACCAGCATCACTGGTACAGAACTTAGCATAAAGACAAACCTGCTTTTTATCTGTGCTTTTCCATAGGAATGTTTCAGGTATAAAAAGTCAGCTGGGCTCCTGAAAGAAGTAACTGAATAATTTCAAATAACCTTCCACCTATACTTAGCAAAATCTCTCTGAAATAAAAGCATGATTAACAATAATGGTTTTCCTTCTGGTTTTTGTCTCTCCCATTAATAGGTCCCAATATACAACTTACCTCTTCTGTGACAGAATTTTAGCATAGCCAGACCTACAGCCAATTTCTGAACTGCTGCTAGCTCCACACCCTTTCCTTCTATGCTAGTTGCTAGACAGCATCTATTTTTTTATTTATTCATTTTCTTTCACATATTTAAATGCAGAGATTTTCCCTTGCCCTCTTTCTCTCCTCCTCCCTTTTCTTCCCCACTCTAGTGCTCTATGATCAATTTGAATTCTGATCTTGTCCCACACACTGTTTGCCATCCGTCCTAGCTTGGAGCTGTCAGCAAATTTCATAAACTTGCTTTCTCTTCCATCATCCAAGTGGCTAATGGAAATATCAGATAGAACCAGCTCTGGTCATATTCCCCAGGGACTGTGCTTGAGCCATGCGTTTGACAGTAAACCTCTGAGACCAGCATTCTAACTGATGGTGTGTCCCACCTTGCTCTGCTTCCATCCAGAACACACACCTCTGGCCTGGGGCAAGATTGTCAAGTGAGACAGTGTGGGAGGAATTTTTGAAGTCAAATTATGCTCCCTGTTCTTATCTCTTAGAGCAGTCCTTGCCAAATAAGGTGATATATCTCCTTTAACATTGCTTTTTCTTGATTATTTCTTTCTATTTTGCCTTTTAAGAGCTTATAAATAGATTGTGCAATGTATTATTCTAGAACTAAAGGGCAGCTCTGTTGGCTAGTAGATGAATAGTTTGTCTTGATTTTTATTGTTTACCCATTTGTTCATTTATCATGGATGAAACACAGCAAATGACATAAATGTTCCCCCCATGTTCTCCACCGTATAAGACCTCCTAAAGTTTAGCCACATGAACAATCAGTTTTGCATACCAGTAAAATCTGTTTCAGCACAGCTGACCTTTACTGTGAATAAGTATTTTACTTTTTTACATGTGAATCAATATTTGTTGATATCATTCACTAATGGAATACAGAGGAAGCATATGATTAAAATCAAAATCAGATGCTGTCAATATATTTAGAACTTGAATATGACTCACCTCATAAATTGGACTTCCTCTGGAACTCAGTCTTTTCAATTAAGCTTTCATCAAGAAAGAGATTTGAGCTGTAAGATGAAATTTATAGTCAGGACAAAAATGAAAATTAGGGAAATGCTGGTTTCAGCCCTGATATTTTAGAAAAGCAGTTTGATTTTCAGTAGAGGATATTACCATAATTTTTTGTTGCATACAAAATGATTTTCTTTATTTTTTCTGCCACTTAGTTTGAAATTAAGACTTGTGGACCACAGATACCATACAAACCTGGCCCTGACAAAGTATAAAAGTTGTCATAAGCTGGAAATAAGGAAGGCTATAAGAATCAAGTTAGTTTAGTGCTATCTGTACTTTTTCATTCAGCTGAAGATGAAATCACTTTGACCAGAAAAGTCTCCATCAAGCCCATCTGCCTGGATGAGAACCAAGAAGATCAGAAAAATCTGGTGCATTCCATATGCAGAAAATTAATAAATCCCTAAGCTACCCTCTGCGTTTACAGCTGAACAGTGACAGGGCACGTAAGAAAAGCACTGTCAAGCATGTCTCTTTCTTCTGGATGAACTCACAAATCTGTAATCGTATCACCTCCCAACTTTGAATTTTGATTGAGCCTGTGCTTTAATTAGTACCATGATAGGGTATTCAGTGCTTATCTGGCTGCAGGTGGTTACTGCCTTTTTACTGCCCTGTGCTATTTTTCCATTCATCTGGCAAAGCATATGCAATGTATTCCACCTCCTTGTCAGTGCCAAGTTAGACAGGGTCCCTTAAATCACTGGTAAAGACACATTACAGGAGGGGTACCGTGCTTGTGTTTGAAAGCAATTAGACTTCAAAAAATCAGTAAAATATTTATGTCTTTTAAAATAGAGATGTTCAAATGTTTACACCAGTGCTTGCTGCTAAGTTAGAAAATGTTGATTATCCTGTGTTTCACTAGATGATCATCATTTTGAGAGCTTTACAAATGTTTCAAAAAGGCACTTCCTATTCCAGGTGCTGCATTAACAGGACCAGCTTCAAAACTCTATACCCTTTTCAGAGTCTTCATCTTGCTGAAGGCAGAGAGAGGACAAATTATGTTGTTCCTCCCTTAGCTTTCTTCCTGCAAGGGAGAACATTCAGGAGGCACCACTGCTCATAACGAGAGCAGAGCCTTCTTGACCCCTGAGCACTGAACACAAGCAAGAGCTTTTTGCATATCCTTGGCCTCTGTCCCCTGTAGACATTCTTGCTTTGTCTGGAGGTGAGTTGTATGGAGAAAGAAAGAATCTAGAATTTCTAGTAGTAATCGTTCCTTTGAAAAACTGGGAAAAATAGTATTCACAGCAGTAAGTCTCTTTTGTGATTAGTGGGAAGGCCACAGGCTCTGTTTTAATCCGTTTTCAATAGAGTAGAGCTTATATGGCACTTCAATTTTTCATTCAAGTAATGCAGTTTGCTCTCTGCTTACTGCTGAGCTCTTATGAGAAGATGTTGCTCACTGCAGACTGATAAATCTTCCTTTAGCTGGGGGTCTTAAATAAGGTAATAAAATTTTAGAACTGCTTTAAGACTGCAGACTGGTTGCACCTATTTTTATCTGGCAGAAGTTGTCCTTTGGGGGTCCAGGATATCCAGCAGCTTGGTAATTGGAAAATGTTTAGCCAGTTAGCTGAAAATGGGAGCTCAACATCACAGATTTTGAGAACAGCTTCTGTGATTTTGCATGGCACCATGCTGTTCTGGTTGAAGTCAGCAGCCAGCACTAGCTCCCTGAATGGAGCAAAAGTCTCATCAGTGACGCTTCTTCAATGTGCATCGAGTTTGGAGGGTGAAACTTTAACTTACACAGAACCAGTCCTAGTCCTCAGCCAATACCTGGTCTGTTTCAAAGCACAGCTCCCACCAAAGGGGAATGCAGCTACTTGGGGTAAAAGCATGTTGTTTCAGCTGCTGGAACCTCATAATCAGGAACAGGTGTTCACCTGTGAAGGAGGATAGTGCGGCAATAGCGTGGCATCAGTTGAGAGAGACAGACAGCATTAGTTACATCTCTTCAGACTATTGGCTATGAAGTAAAAACTATCTTTTCTTTTCTTGCTGATACAGGCAGGCTTGTGACTATCTAGTTTAACCTGTTACAGAGGAAAGGAGATAATTGATGAGGTAAGATGAGATACAATCTAATATCCTTTCTTTCGCAATAAGGAGATGCTGAATAATCTGTACTAAGGCATGAGGATTTCTTCTCAGCTTCCATATTAAGGATGTCACCCTGATGCACAATGGTTATTTCTTTCATGTTTTATCAGCCTTTAATGGAGCCAGCATAGCCATCATAAGCCAGACCTTTTTGAACCTTTTTGATCAACTTGTTATTTCACTGGTTATCCCTATGATTAGCTGAGAAGAGGTGGAAACATTTGGAACACATACATGCAAGAGGGCTTAGAAGAATTCATTAGCAATAAAGAGAAGGCTGGCCTGGTTGATACAGAAGTAAGTGGTCATTAAATGTATATCAGATATTTCCATCTCAGAACAGAAGACACAAATATGGAGTGAGACTGTTCCAACTCATCTTAGTCATTGGACTGGCCCACATTTTTCCCACATCCAATGACTTCTTCATAGATGCAAACTACAGGCCCAGGTTACAGCACAGACTGAATACTGGGTGTAACTAACCAGGTTCCATAGCAGAAAATTAAGAGTTTCATAGAATTCTCCTGCACAGTGAACTTCCTCTCAGACCTTCACTATGATTCCTGTGGCCTTTGCATTTGGAGACATTACCTCGCTTATAAGATGATCATAGGAAAATCTGGATCCCATTGTCACTAGAGAATATTTTAACTACAGTTCACAGGAAAATTATGTTTTCCTGTGGCAATATGGATCATAAGGCACAGAACAAAGTGAATATGCATGTGCATTATCACTTAAAACTAAAACAGCAACTTCACGTGAGATTGTAAAATATAGTAATTCCCTCTATCAGAAACATGCTAAAGTTTCAGGCTGCAACAGGAAACTGAAAAGACCATAAGGACCATATGAACTGCCAAAAGGTATACAGCATTGGTTGTCAATAAAGGTTGTGAGTAAAGCTAACTAAAATGCAATTATCAACAGAGGAATCAAGAGATTCACCACTGCCTCAGAGTCTCTCAAAACATTGCAGCTTTTCTTTTCCACTAAGTTCATCCTTTCTGGATTATTTGTCTTTACGTTGTATTAGTTTACACCTCCTCCTCCCAGGCAGTGTTTCATGTTAGACATCAACTGGCATAAGCTTCAGTTATGGTCTTCAGGACTGTTGTGCCTAGAGGCTATTTCTCTTACAACTGTTTCACATGATTGTCTCTGTCAGCCTGCCTCTAGGATTCTGCCTTCAAAGATAGCCAAATCATAGACTATATACCTAGATAACCCCTTTTCTTCTATTTTGAAGTTATGCCTCTTCAAAGACAATTCAAGATTTACTCTGGTTTGAGCTAAATTAGAATCAGTTTTCCTGCTTTTCAGCTAAGTTTCATCTAAGTAACTTCATTTTCTGAAAGTTAACTGCATGTTCTTCAGACAGCGTTTCTCTCTGGAAGCGATAACACAGGGCACTGATATGCAGGAAGGTCATTGCTTATACATAGTCCTACAGAAACCAGGGTCGTTCTTGAGCTGGTGAAATACCTTAAATGGAAGGGGAGAAAAAGGGTGGCACCTGCAAGGAGGAGTGGAGAGGACAGGTGGCCCAAGACTGGCCAACAGAGTATTCCATTCCATGTATGTGAAACTGTATAAAATGAGGGGATCATGAGGATTAAGCTCATTTCTTTGATGATCAGTGCCCAGTACAGACCTCATCTGTCTTTTTGCCCCTGGTTCCAAATCTGTGTGTTCCTGAATCCAGGTCCTGAGCCCAGCTCCCTCCTGCCACAGAGTCCAGTCAGAGACCCTTTGCCTGTGCCTGCTCTGCAACATCTGCAGTGGTGTAGCTATGGGGGGGGCGGGGGGCATTTTTGTATATATTTACATATTTTATTATTTTCTTATTAATTGTATTTTCATTATTATTATTATTGTTGTCTCATTAAAGTTGTTTTAGTTTTAGTTTCCAACCCACAAGTCTTTTTCTCTCATTTTCCTTTCCTTTGAGGGAAGAAAGGAATTGGGATCCCAACTGCCCATGTTTAGTTGCTAATCTAGCTAGGCTGGGGCTAAATAATGATGAAATTACTTTTCTTTTTTTTTAGCATATGATATTTACATTATTCAGTCCTGTCAGGGGTAGTTCTGAGGAACTGCCTTCCAGGTTCCTCTCTTCCAGGAAAGTGTGCTCTTCTGCACACTCTGCTATACCTGGCCAACTACACTCTTCCCAGATTAATGCATCTTTTTTTTGTAATTTATGATAAATCAGACTTAACTCCATAGTTTTCCATACATATATTTGCTTTATAGCACTTCAGTGTTAGTTCATCTGTGAACTTGATTAATACATAATCCTGTGCTCCATGCATTGTTTGCTCACCTGTCAATAGAGAGTGAAAGATGTGACTTACAGTGAAAGTTATAGTCTTGCTGTATGCAGCAGCTCTACTTCTTAACCACAGTCCTTAATTTAAGTGTACCAGGGAGAAAAAACCAACAGTAACAACAAAAAACATCAACAACAAAACCTACCTAATGAGCATGTTGATAAACTTAACAAGCAATATCACAGTTCAACAGAACCACTTTTAATTAAAACAAATTACCTTTCAGTTGCTGTCATATGTATTTTAATGTCATACTTAAAAAACATTGGGAACTACTATGCAGTGAATTAGATTTTTCCCATAGCCTCATGAATTAGGGAATTAGCATTTTGTCTTCCATCCTTTAATATTACATCACCTAGTATATGACTAATAATAAATTTTTCATTTTTCGTTTTCCATAATAATGAAAAAAATTATTGTGAGTTTGGCAATTGAGTATTATAAAATGCCATCCAGCTACTGAATTTTAGGGCAAGATCCTTGCTTACTGAAGTGTTACATGCTTCCAGAAAGACATAAATTAACTATAAGAAGTCTGACATTGGAAGCCCACACACTTGTAGAGAGTGCTAGCAGAACTTCTCACTGAAATTAGCTGCTTTGGAACATTTGTCAGAATATTCTTTTTCAGCAGCAATAGGTTCCTTGGGCCAGGTCAAGTGGATGAAAAAATTCTGATCTCACTGTGGTGGTCCTTATTAATATAATTCTCTGTATTCTGTACAAGGGGAATTAAATTTAAAAAAAAGGGGGGGTTGATCTATAACAACGGTGTGAGACCAGCAACTTCAGAGGAGTTTAAATACCTAAGGGAGAATTTAAGTGGATTTCACATGCCACAAGCTAGAACTGCAACACAGCTACATGCCTGTTGTAACTCCTCTAAGTCAATACTGCAGTGGTGACTTGTAGTGATCTCTGACCATTTCTGCACATGCCCAGGACTACACATTTCATCTTCCCTAGCACTCCTACCAATATCTGCATGAAAGTAGCTTTCTGTTCATATAGATTTAACTAATTTAACCTATTTTTTAAGTTTTAATGCTTGAAAGAAGTTGTTGAGGTTGTTTACATTTTGTGCAATGATGAACACAGCATAAGATGTAGTAATAATTAATCTCCATTGCTTCAGAAATATGACTTTTAATGTATGGCCTCTTAGCATGATCATGGTCTTCGTGGCCTCTTCTTTTTAAATTTTCATCTGTATTTCTAAAATATTGCTCATTTTGACAAATCTGATTGCATAGGGTCAAGAATTACATCAAAATGAAAGATAGAGATGAAACACTGAAATATTATGGGGATGTGACATAATTTATCATTTTAGACTAAAATTTGATTAATTCTGTTCAGGTCTATGGAAGCTTAGGCACAAAGTGTATTATTTCTTGGACCCAGACATTTATCCAATTTCCTTGGAGTCCTAAAGTATCATGAATTTATATTGGAAATACATTATTTCATCAGGCCCATCGTGGTGAATGTACATTCCAACAAGATAGAAATATTTAAATGTAGTAATGATATTTACTTGAGTTTAGCCAAAGAAATGCATTTTATTTACAAGGGCAAGTAATACAAGGTTGAAACAAAGTCAGCTGTTAAACTTCCCCCAATACGACTATGGCAGAACAGGCTTCTCATGTGTTTTAACTCTGTTTCTTGATTGCCTGTAATTATTTACATATAGAAAAGAAGAATCACAAAATCCTGAATGATGATGAAATTATTCAACACAGAAATACCATTATATTCTTTTTTTCAGTACTTCAGTTTTATTTGGTTTCTGTTTTGTCCTTTTTGACTATGTCTCTACTCAATGCAGGAGATTATTCAGAGAGGTAAAATGATAATGAATTTAAGACTCTAATAAAAAAGTTACCATCTGGGTCTGTCTCATCTCCCCTAGGATGTGCTGACTCAACTGTAACTATAACTGCTGAGCTGCCTGGCACTTCCTTGAATAAAAGGGATTGGATGCAGGTTCTGCAAAGGACAGCTAATACACCTGCTATGCTCTGTTACTTTGATTGTTTAATCCTTGCAGTGAAGTTAATGCTGATGGAAATTTGTCAGGCCTGAAAAGCAGCACTCCCTGGGAACACACGCAGCCTGGGGAGCTCCAGCGTGGGATCCTGTACTCTGAACTTGACTGTAGGTTGCCTCTGGTCTGGGAGGAGTGTTCACAACTGCCAGTTTGAAACAAAGTCTTTTGGCCCCCAAAATACAATTTATGAATTTGCAGCATAGACAGAAGCAGTTTCATATGCTGGGATGCCATTTGTCCATGTATTTGTTTGGCAAACCTGTGTTTGGCAAACCAGATAGAAGAAAGGCAGTAAGGCTGCACCTGCAGCTCAAGTGTTAAAGGTAATCCTGTGCCATGGAAACACATTATTTCCCTCACATCCTTCCTGGGCATGGCATGAGGATGTCTGATTCATTGTGGGTGGGCAGTCTTTGTTTATAATCCATTCTGCTACTGACAGTGACCCAAACCCCAAGCATTGGATATAGAGCAGTTTGAGAAGCCGCGGGTGTGACTGATTCAGTTGCACCTTGTGGCCTCTGGCTTCACACACTAAAACTCCTAACCACTTAAAAAGGAAGTAAAATCCCACATTCATTTCACACAGACTAGGTAATGCCAATTAGGTGCCGAGATTGGTTTTCATTCACTCCTTGCACAGTCTCAGTTTGAACAACTGGGCTTAAAAAAATGAACTGAACACCACAGATTTTATCTGAGTAATCTCTTTGCTTTTCTACCTACTTTGATGTGCTATTTATTTATTTTCTGCCATCCTATCTTTTGGTTACCAAATATTTGACTGCTACTTTATCTTACAACAGTGTAAAAAAATCCACACTGAAGTAATTTTTTGCACTATCCAAAGAAACAGCCTATTTGTGGCAAATATTTTAAGTCAAAAACTTAAAACTCAGTCTTCTTATTTTTACTGTGTGCAAAACTTTTCTTATGTGGTTGTATGGCATGCTTCATCCACTTATATTCCTTCTTAGTGGGAATGACTGGAGTGAATAACAGAAGAAAACAGCACTGGATGTCAACAAAAAGGGTAAGTATCAGTTTTCCAGGCATCATTATATTCACTTTGCTAACAGCATGGACAGTAACTGTATTATTCTCAGTGAAAATCTCTTCCACGAGTTGGCATGTATATGGAACCAGACTCATAATAAACTCCGTGTAAACATAGAATAATTCCACTGAAATCAATGAGTTCACATTGGTCTCAATCTCAGCAGCTCAAAGCAGTGTCCACAAATGTAGCGATTAAGGCACGGAGCCCTTCGATGAGGCAGCAAGTGAGATCACCTTTATTGAGTGGATGCAAACCTTATATATTGTTTCTGTATCAAGTCAGCAGCTACCCCAGTGAATTTCCACCTGTGAGAAACCTGCACTTACAGCAATAGAGTGCAGCTATTTACCACAGAGGTGCCCTTTTATCTTCATGTTTTCCGTCTAGCGCATTCTTATTAACTCATGGATCTTAATAAAGATTCCAAGGTCTCCACAAGCTAGCAAGCATGAGAACATCGGTTGTTTGTTCTGTGGTTGCCACTAATATTGTGGGTACACCAAGGCATTGGCTGCTTGTCCCAGCATACACGCAATACTGGAATCTTTTATGCCTGCACACAAAGACCATGTATGTAATAATTTGGTGCTATCGACAGGGGCAAAGCAGGAATTCTTCCATTATTGTGAACTGGAAGTTTACAATCCTTGCCCTCATTCCTGTGGTGGAAAAAATAAGCCCTAGAACAAGACATAAAACTCAAAGAATGTTTAAACTGATATCTACATTTAAGATCTTCTAAAAGTGCTCCTGGGAAAACACAGGTTCTGTTTTCTGAAAGATTTCCAGAACTTATAATTTGCTTTCAACCCATCACATAACAACAGTGAGACCTTACAAAAATTTTAGCAAGTGAATAAACAAAAGAAAGACAAAAATGTATGAGTCACTGTCCTGCTTTGCTAACACTCCAATAATTAGAAAACACACCTGGAAGGAAGTAATTTTAGTGGAAGCGCACACCTTGCATGATTCAGAGTTGGGAGTAGACCCCAGGACTGTTATGTCCCAAAAATGTGTTCAGTTGGCTCCAGGACAATTCCAGCTTTACGCGAAGTCTTAGTACCCACACCTGCTGCCAGCAATAAGCCAAGGCGGGTCTGTTACAAAGAGTGTAGTACGGTACTTACCTAGTAAATTAGGAGACCCAAATTCTGTGCTCTCCCAAAAAGACACACCAACTTCTCAATTTCAGCTGTTTTGGGAATGCAGAAAGCACTGCCTTTCTTTTATTAATCTGACCCTGTGTGCCAGAAATGTATTGGGAGGACAAAAAACCAACCAACCAAACAAACAAACCACAAAAAAAAAGGAGAAAAATAAAAAAAGAGGACTAGAGGGAGCTTTAGAAAATTTCGATGGTGACCCCAAGGTTCAGTGCCCTCAGTGGAGCAGCACCACAGTGGCTGTGGAGCAGTGGGTGCTGCTGACTGCAGGGCGCCCAGCTGCTTTACAGGGCAGGAGGATCTGCTACCACCTGAGACAACTCAGTGTGACGTGCCTTACCAAATAACTGGCCCTCACCGTGAGGGGTGTAAGTTTTCGTCTGTGTGATGATGTGTACATTTGTTCTTAATGTCTTACTGAAAAGTCTGCAAGTTAAGACATAATCTGCAGATGGCCATGATGGTGCCATAGTTCCACTTGATAGCAGCTGCATGCATAACATACCCCACAGCCATCAGTGAATCTTGACCACTGTGAGGGAAATGGCATCGTCTTTATACTAGGTGAGTTTTAAGTTAAAAAAAGTCACACAAGAGCACAGTGAATTCACTCTAAGCACCACAGATGTACTGACAAAAGACCCTTATCTGAACTCGTCTCAAGTCTGAATTTGTGGGATCTGTCTCATCTTCTGAGAAATTGCTCCTTTGTACATAAATCTTCATAGCAAAGCGAAGTAGTGCACTAACTAGCACAGACTAGGAATGAGTTGGCAGAGTGCTGTGGATGCATTGCTTTCTTGGTCTCCTAAGAGATGAGATATTTAAGAACAGTCTGGAAACTGTATCAGTTTCGAGGCCATGGTGAATGAGTTATGTACAGAATAAGTAAGACACCCTGCCCTCTCAGATATGTTCTTTAGCAGCTTCAGGTCCTGCAGCATCAGGCATGAGAGGTGTCTCTAGAGAGCGGTCTCTGAAATATCTCACTGTAACTATATTACATGTATATATCATCAGTCTGCTATTAAGATCTTGGTTCTGACAAAAATAATCCATAAAGGCAGGAGCTGAGCTGTGGTATAGTCTGATGAAATGTCTTACTGCAGACTCGTGGCCATTAATCTCTTCCAAATGGGACTTAGTATATGCTGACATTTGCAGACAAATAAGATGTATCAGAAAGAGGGTTTGTGATCTCAGGTTTCTTTGCCAGCAATATACAGCCTTAAAGTACTCTATGTTCTTTAATGGCTCTGCAAAGTGTCCTAGCAAGAAAATAACTGAATGTAGAAGACTCCCATATTACTACCATTGGTACAGACACATATTTGGCAATAGCTCTACACAACAATATAGAGATATGCAAAGATATTCATAGTAGTTCTGAATACATTAGTATAAGCTGGTATTACTGAAAAGTATGGCACTCAAACTTGGCTAATTAGTGTTGCTTACAGAAAGATTTACTAACTTTGGTACTGTACTATGATAATAAGATCAACCCACCACAGCTCCCCAACAGATAGTTGGGGAGGTCCTCTTGGTGTTGCCTTGCCTATTGCAGAGTACACCAAAGGTTTATATTCCCTAGATGAGTGCAACTTTGCAGATGAAACAAAACTTAACTAAATTTTTGCTGCAGTAATGGCTACCTCAAATTCAAACTGCATCCTAAAACAAATATAAATGTTCTGTAAGTTTATGCAAGATGCCTATGAAAAGTTGCTCTGTACATTAGATAATGAAGTAAAATGATCTTGATATATTCAGCTCTCTAGATACTGCTTAAGCTGAGTAGGAAAGGAACACAGAACACTGCAGATCCTGAGGTTCCTTATTCTTTTATCCAGGTCACATTGGGCAGGATTTTAGGTTCATTTCTGTAAGTTAAATCCAACAGATGTGAATAATTTTATGGCACTTTGTGGTCTAAACAGTAATGGAGTCTAAAACCATGTCATAAATCAAACTTTACTAAAGCAGTAAGAACGAAGAGAAAGAACACACCCATAACTGAGACATACCCTATCACTGTTAGGAAACACAGTATAAGAAGTGATGTTATAGCGCTGGTGGACTGCCAAGGACATTGATTGTCCAGCCATCTGGCAGCAATAGCCAATTGCATGAATGCCTTTTGAATGAAAGTAAGAGTCGCCACCCTTTGGCTCCACCAATGGTAGCATGATTTGGGAGAATCATAGCTTACATGGCAGTAACATTCTCTTCACTACATCTGGTTGATGTGAGCATCATCCTGCCTATGCTTTGATGTTCTCAAGGGGCAGAGTGTAAAGAGTGTCAGTTGCACCCCTTGATTCTCTCAGATCATCATTTGATGTGAAGTTATAGGCTAGAGTATCATTTGGTGGTTTGTTAGCTATATAATAAGCTAGATAAGGTTGGTGTTATGTTTATATCCAGAGGCCTGGGCGTGGCAGTGGCTTGACCATGACTGAGAAAACTCTTTACAACACATTATAACTCTGTCCATTGATATGGGCAGCTACTCACTTCCAGGTGGAAGCCACACAGCTTATGGGTCTGTCAATAAACTCCCTGGCATGTGATAGAGTCCAGGCTGAAGCCTATGACAGGACAGGCAGCCCATAATGGGTGAAGCTGGGACACTGGAGAGGCTGGGTTCATCCTCCTTCCAGGGAATGTGGATCTCCATGAGATGACTATAGAGGAGGGTGTGCCCTCAGTCCAGGTGCAATGGGGAACATACATTATGGACTTATGCATGCTGCTGGAGTTTGCTACACCCCAAGGAATGGGAGTGGGGTCACTATTGCTTTGCAAAATTGGGATACAGAGCCTAAGTTCCACTAGGTCACCTTGGTTTACATTGACTGTAGCCAATACTGCTGCATGGGTAGCAAAGGCCATTTTCTTCCATGCTGTGTAGTACTGTTGTGTCCCTTGCCAGCTTTTACTCTTAAATCTAATGGTCTAAAAGGTCATTAATTTAGCACTATCACAGATTGAAGGAGAAATTGTAGTCAAAAGTGTCAACATGAAGATCAAAAGGGAGACCAGAGTAGCTGGGAACCAGGGCTTGAAACTGTTCTGCTGAGTCAAGCAGTATTTGCAGGTCTTTCTCAAGCACTTCATCCCAGTGCCAGACCAATCGCTTCTTTAGGAGAATGTACAAGGGACTGGATACTAACGCAAACACAGGGACATGATAAGGTCAGAACCTGAGTGTTCCTAACAGGGCTCTGAGATCCTTTACCCCCTTAGTGGAGGACAGAGCATTTAGTTCAAATATTGTTTCAGTGGGTACTGTCCCTCTGCCACCAGTCCAGCAAATTCCCAGAAATGTGAATTCCTGAGCAGGCTCTTACCACTTAACTTTGGGAATGACAGTACCAAGAGACTGCAAATGCATGTCATGATGTCCATGGTGAAAGAATTGCAGTCTGGACCATTGATAAGGATGTTGTCAATATATGAATACAAGCACACAGGAGCTACTTCTTTAGCTAACGTGGCATGTGCAATTGTGGTGCTATGAATAAACTGCTGGAGAAGGTGAGTAAATGTATCTTGGGCTGCAGGGAAATCATGAAAGACATCAGGGGCCTCCAGCCACAGATGGGCAGCCCACTCAGTGGCAAAATTCAGGTTCAAGACAAATGCAACTGCTGTATGAAGGGGTTGTTGACACCTTATTAACAGCATGGTAATCCACTGTCAGCTGCCAGTCACTGCTCAGTTTCTGAATGGACCAAAAGGGTAAGTTAAAAGAGGAATCAGTCATGACAGTGATCACTCTTGTCTGAAGGTCCTTGAGAAGGGCAGTTACTGCCTTGGTGGCCATGGGATCTATGTGGTACTGTTTCATACCCTCTAATAAAATAGGTGGCAGAGGTGGTGCAGTTTGAAGAAGTTGCACCAAAGTGTTTAAAGTGACCAGGATTAATTGACCCCACTGGCCTCTTAGAGCAAGGGTTTGGAGAAGGTCCATAGCTAAAAAATGGATAGGTCCCAGTGCCATAGCTGTATAGACATTAAAGCTAGAGGGAAAAGAGAGTGCGACCATAGTAATGGAGTATCATATGGAAGTCTGGGAGATTTCCACCATGTTAACATGGTGGCTATACTCAGGATAGACTGAATGGAGGAGATCCAACATCAAGATTTGGACCCCAGCATCCACAACAAAGTTGACCAGGTGCCGATCATTCATGACAACTTTGAATCAGGGCTAGGACAAGGGGTTAACATCTGCTGGAAAACAGAACTAGGAGGCAGATCTCCCACCTACCCACCAGTTCTGCCATCAAGAGAGAAATACAGGCTGGAGAGATTAATATCAGAATGCAAGGAGGAGCTATGTGGTTTATGGGGGCCACCTGCTGATGGCCATTCAAGAGCTGTAACAAAGCATTGTTCTTCAGTTTATCAATTTATTGATAGCCCCTTTCCATCTGGAGCTGCCAGAGATGACTCTTCTTTGTTTGGTCAATGAAAGTGCCTCATCCTCTGCCCAGGTGAGGATTCCTCTACATCTGACCTTCAGGCACAGAAGTCATTGCCACAGGTGTACGCAGGAAGTGAGTGAGGGTCTTATTGTAAAAACAGCCATCTTTTCCATGTCTGAAATTTTCTGTCCACATGGAGGATCTGCCATCGGAACTCTATAGCTCTCATAGTACTACACACAAGGTTGCTGCCCCCCATCAGTATCCTGGTGGGCCAAGGAATTCCCTTTGATCCAAGCTTGATGAAGTAAATCACAGCTAAGAGCTCCATGGTCATTTCATACTGCTCAACCATGGCCCATAATGTGGATTTGCTTTCTTCCAGGGCAGAGCCTGTATCATGGTCAGGGTGGCACCCCACAGGGTGAAATCATTACCTACCCTGGGACTGGTTGGGACTCCACCCTGGGGCCTAGGGACAGGATGACCACCTTAATGAGGTAAGTTAGAGCTGCCTCAGCGCGCTGGATGCTCCTGAGCCGTTCCATCAACCTTTGTCTGGGTTTTTATGAAATCAGTCAGCCGGGGAGCAGAACATGAGCAAGTGCTGGGAGGGAAGGGGCTCCTGCACTTGGGCTATGACCATGTCACATCCAGGGATTGTGGTCAGCAATTTCCTCCTTAATCACAGGATATAAGGAGAGAGGATGGCAAGATGCAGGGGCAGATGTGTCTCCCTCTGTAGGGTAAGGAAGAGAGTCAGAGTCTGGTCTGGGTCAAAAAATGTCCCCGTCCTAATTATCATTATCCTATTACTATCATCTTGATAGATGGCTGCCCTGACTTGGGCCATTGTAAAAGTATGATTATGGCTCCAGGGCGTGCTGAGTAAAAGGGGCTAGTTTATGCTTTAGTATCCATGCTAGGGAGGCGGAGGAGTTGGATTGCCATGTGGCTTCAGCCTTCTTGGTGCCTTGTTTACCTTCTCTCCCCGTCCATTTCTTTATTACAGACTGTCCTGTCCTGCTTCTTACATAGTCACTGACATGGGGGTTTAATGCATTTATAGCATAATTATGCCACTACAGCAGGTATGAATTCAGTGGCATCACTAAACGGAGAAAAGTGATCTGTTATTTGGATCATTGCAGTTTATGTTCCTGTTTGCTTATGTTAAGACAATTATCATCATCAGAATAAAAGGAGTGTCCCCATTCTCTTCCTTTAATTTGTAGCTGAGGTCCTCATTCTTCTCTATACTGGGACCAATAATTCTACCCAAATTCCTCTGATGAGTCTGGGAAGGGCAGAATGAAGACTGTTCCTTGCTTAAGGCGTAAGTTCATTTCTCCCATTTTTGAGAACTTCTGCTTTGCAGCTAATGTGGAGTCACTAGCTGTGACATTACTACCTTCCCTGCTCTTTAGGACAGAGGCACAACTTGCTGATCCGTGGAACCTCCCAGTGTTAAGAGACTCTTAACAAAACAGGAGGAAACTCTCAACAAAAAGGAGGACGGAGAGCAAGAGATTGACAAAGGAGAGAAGGAGCTGGCAGGCTTCAACATCTCTCCTGGGTATTGAGGCACAATCATGATATTTCCTGAATGTTGCTTGCACAGGTTAATCTCTTCCTGTTTAATACAAATGCCTTCTCCTGGATTAATGTTGTACTTCTTTCTGCTGCGTTACAGGAATAATACAGTGACCTCAGAGCTGCACATATGGAAGACAAAAAGGGAACTATTAATTTTTTTTATCTTCTTGAACACCAATATGTCATTAGTTTCTGTATAAGTGACAAAAGCAAGTGACTCTATTCTCCCTTCTGATCCTTAACATATGAGCAGCAAAAAACCCCTGCATTTTCTCATTGTGACAGTAGTATTGCTGTATTGTAGTGTCCACAATGGAGAGTTTTAATCTACATGAGATTTGGCTGAAAAGGAAATTTTTATTATAAACTGAAAGGTTGGTTTTGATATTTTAAAACTGCAATTAGGCTTTCCCCTGTAGATGTGATCGATATGTGGTCGTCTATTGTAGTCTGCTGACTACCACTAAGATATTCTTATGAAGGTTTTATTCACTGCAATTAACCTCCATCTATACATGTCAAGAAAAAATAATATAGCAGTTGTGCAATATTCAGCAAATCTGACGTATTCCTAACTCAAGCTCTTTGCTTTTTCTCTTTGCCATCTTTGCAGTCTCACCGCAAGGTTCACCTAAAGCACAGCAGCACCATCTCGTGGGTACCTGAAATAATTGCAGTAGCAAAGTAAAAAGTCTAACTGGCTGGTTCCTGATTTTGATTACCTACTGGCACTGCCTGCTCGCCTGCTCAAGACGGCGGTCCCACTGCAGAACTCAGCTGGGCAAAACTGCCAGCAGAAGTGAGGCTTTGTGAGACAAATTCCCTCCCTAAGTGCCCAAAATCCAGCCAGCATTTAAAGCCCTAGAAACTAGAGTTAGCTTAATGCTGGACGTTACAATATCCCTTTGAGCTATGGGAACATCTGGATGCCGCAGCCAGGAATGGAGAAGAGCCTGTGGGGCTAAAAATGCACAGTAAAAATGACTGGTTTTACTGCAGGGCACATAGACACAAAGCAATACTTCTCTTGTGTTATTGGTCATCAAGTGTTTTTTCTCTTTGCTATTACCAGCTGACTATGTTTAAACTTTAAGTGTAGCAGACAAGCCAAGTGACTGATGGCAGGTCTGTGTTCAACAGTGATCTTTGGGGATTTTCCCAAGAACCTGTGGGAAAAAAAAAGGACTTGAATTCTTGTAAAGTTTTAGCACAGGTTTATTGCATACAGTCAGCACCATGGGTGGTGCTAATACAGCCATGCCCTGACCATGATCCATGGAGCTATAGATAGAAAAATACATCGTGTGTGCCCTTTCCTAGACAGCACGACCTGATTTGCACCAAGGCAGCAGGAGATAGGGATGGTTTCTGTCCTAAAGGAGCAGAAAGACAGGGCAACTTGTCTGAGCTACAGGTGGAGGCCTGGTACAAGGGTCAGGGAACACATGGTGCCCTAGCTTGAATTTCTGCAAGAGGGGGCAAAACTAACCAATGTTTTATCTACGCTGAGCCAGTTTTCAGTTTAGGCTTTGCAATAGGACTGTATTTTAAACACTTGCTTCATAAGAATTTGTTTTTACCTCTAAATCCTCACTGAAAAAGTTGCTTTGCACATAATTTTCTTTTTTAATTTTATTAAGTTAATTTAATTAAAATTGGGATTGTAATGAAATCATGCATCTTTTCATTTTGTTGCTGAAGTCTTTGCTTTAATCATTTTGTTTTAATAAATCCTTCTGTTTATTTCAATAAGGTTTGTAATACAATATTGAGCAAGAAACCAAATAATTAAACACTGATGCCTGCTCAGTCACGAATCCTTTAAGTCAAAATCCTTCCCAAGACCATGGGAATCCTTGAATGAAATTAATGGTAGTACTAGAAGCACACTGGAAGAGTTGCATGAGTGCCTCCTACATATGATTTTTACCATGAAAGGGAAGAAACAAACTTTGTGAAGTTGCTATAAAACAGTACATAATTTGAGAAATACATAAAAAGAAGTTCATCTGCAGCCTGTCTAAAAATGTTGCTATGTTGTACTCATAGAACCGACCACAGTGACTAACACAACAGAATAAGGCCAGTTATCGTGGTGGTTATTTATCAATATAAATCTTTTTCTGGTGTTTTCATCGCAATTTACAACATCGTTGATGAAGTTTCAGCGCGACAAGTTGAGCTGCTGCCCTCCTGTGGATGATTGTTAACTGCAGCTGAAACTGAGACCTGTCGAAAGCACGGGAGCTGTCACAGGAGCCTGCAGGGAGCTCACCCGTGTGCAGGTATTTTATGAGCTTAAAAAGAATGAAAGGGGAAGGGGCTGGAGAACAAGTCTTACAGGGAGCGGCTGAGAGAGCTGGGGTTGTTTAACCTGGAGAAAAGGAGGCTGAGGGGAGCCCTTATTGCTCTCTACAACTACATGAAAGGAGGTTGTGGAGAGGAGGGAGCTGGCCTCTTCTCCTATGTGACAGGCGACAGGATGAGAGGTGATGGCCTCAAGCTCCAACAGGGTAGGTTCAGGCTTGATATCAGGAAAAAATTTTCCACAGAAAGGGTCATTGGGCACTGGAAAAGGCTGCCCAGGGAGGTGGTACCAGAGGTATGCGCAGATATTCACCTGCACAAATGCAGGGTAGAAATGACTGTTTTAATACTAGTTCATAAAAAGGTTTGGCTGTATAATGGATCAAATTGTAGACAAACAATGCCGTGCAGCTGTAGAAAAGGTAACCTGTAAACCTTGCATGTACAAATAGGGGGATAGACTATAAGGTGCACGGGGTAAAACTTTTTGATCTCAAGACTAGTAAGACCTCAGTTGGATTATTGTGTAGACTTCAGTGCAGGCCATTAAAAAGATTAGAAATAAAAACTGGTAGTATCCAAAGGGAAGCAAAAGGAACAGTCAAAAAGTTAGGAAAGATGAGTTAACATCAAACGTTAAACACACTGAGTTTACTTAATCTGAGGAACAGAAGATGGTTGAGAACACGTTAACAGGCACCCAGAGGTTGCTTCAGCATGGAAGGGAATTAATCTGTCTTTCATGTCCCTGGTGAATAGAATAGAAAGAAATTGGCATGACTTACAGCAAGAATTTCTAAATACTAAGAAAAATCTTCTGACAGTGAAGACGTAGGAACAGATAAGCAAGAAAGGTCAGTGTTTTTAGCACTGATATCCTTAAAGACCTCTTAGATAAACTTCTCTTAGGAGCACAGAAAGCACATGTATTCTAGGACAGCAGGATGGATGAGATGGTCTCTGGTGAGGCCAACTAGTTATGTGATTCTGCCCTTTGATGGCAAAGTTGCTGCTGGGACAAGAGTCCTCTTCCTTTCAGTCTGGGGCTGCACCTTCCACAAATGCCACAAATTTTCCCTCCTCAGGCAGCCTGTCAGGTATCTTAGAACATGCCAAATCTGGCAAAAAAAGGGAACAATTCTGCTTAAAATTAGTGCTTCAAGTGAAAAATAACTTGGAGGAATTCTCTGTCATCTTTCTCCTAGAAAAGCCAAATTCATGAAGTCAGGCTGAAAAGAGACACCGAGGGCTGTAGGTGACTTTAACAAAACCTGCCAAAGAATGCACTTGTGCCATTTCCATGCCGTATCTGTGCTTCTGAAACTGGAAGGAAGAGAGTAAGGAAATCAGTACGTCCAGATGTTAAGCACACTACATTGGCACACTCTCTTTTAACACAAAAATGAAACTTGAAGAGGAAAACATGAACAGGCATTAGGGTGTTTTTTTCTCTTCAGACAGTTACTCACAACATCTCACATAGAGGGTATCTGCAAAACTCATGTAGGAGATATTAGTGCTATGATGAATTTTTTGAATTTTGGCAGGATTTGGCAGGCATTCAGACAACCTACAAGATCATACTGTGCTGGGGAGACAGCCCGTGCAGGGTTCATGACATATATTTATATATGTATTAAACATTCAAATGAAAGATTTGTCTTTCTTTAAAAATAAAACCAATTTCAAATAAAATCTACTTTTCCACTTACCAAACGAATGCTTCCTCCTCTGTTATATTTATTTGGAAAAAAAAACCAAACAATTCCCATTTTTGTAAGGATATACCAATCCAGTCCTGGAATTGCTCTTATAAAGATGATAACAAGAAAAATAAAAATAAGAAGTGAGAAACAATGTGGCACTTGCACAATCATTCTGCAATCAATCTTCCATCATATAAACACTTTTTTCCTAGGAATGAGCATTTTCTCTTTCTTACTTTCTCATTGCTGAGTTACTTTGACATGCTAAGTGATTACAAAAGAGACCTAGTAAGACAATACAAATACTAGCAACCTTAAGACTCAATTTTTCTACTCTTAGTTTCCCATTTATCCTAGGCGCCTTGAGTTTCCAAAAAAACAGTTCACAACTTTATTCCCTGAGCATTCAACTCACACAAATGTGGGAACGACTAACAATTTCTTTAATATTTCTATGCATGCCTGTGAAAAGTGATTAAAACAGTCTGCATTATACCTGCATTTCAAATGTGTACCATCCTTCCTAGGAGGGCTTTGCAAACTCTATTCATTTTGAGCAAAATGGGTTAGGGAATACTCATACAATCAGTTCAAAGATTAGGTCTGAAGACATGTTAACTTCAGTCCTGTGGCTGATAATGAACAGCCAATGTAGATGGGCTAGTAAGTTCTTCCAGCAGCTATATTCAGGAAAAGATACCTTTTTACAGTTTGAAATATTAGATAAATTAATATTTAAAAGTATTTTTAGATTTATCTGGAATTAACTTTCTTCAGAGAAAAAAAGTGCTTATTAGAGAGAATGTTAATCCAAGAAAATATTAAATTAATTTGACAGGGGATAAACATACTTCTTCCTCCTTAATCTGTAAATGAGGAAGAGGTATCAGCATTAAATTTCATGATAGGCTCTGTAGGCTATGAACTGTAACTGTTTTTGTTTATTCTTTATGTACTCGCATTGAATTAAATAACTTTTCAAGCAGTCAGTAAAGTGCCTGGTGATCATTTTGCTAGTTTATTAAGCCTGTTTGTTAAACATGGAAATGAAGTATTCCATACAATGGAGTAACAAATCACCACTACTATTCCCCTGAAAGGGCCGGAAGAAACTTGGAAAAAAAAAAAATTATCATAGGATTCCTATAATAAAAAAGCTAGATATTCTTAAGCATAACTAAAACAATTAGGCTGATTATTGCCAAATCATAATGAACATGCTACTCCAAAAAAAGCCTTCTTACATTGTGTTTGTCCTAATGAAAGTCCTTTGCAATAGCTTTTGCTCTGAAGTTGTCTGTCATAAACCAGCAACAAAAATATTTCTAAGGTCGTAATAGCATACTGCTATGTTATGGGCTTTAGCAATGGATCCTTCCCATTAATCTGATTATTCACCATCCTTTCTCCTAAGTAAAAATTATTTCTCAGTGATATGGTCCTACCATGGACTATAATTTTAATTCCTCTCTCAGACATTGCATTTCCTGAAACATACATTGTACTAGCAAATGTCTACTGTGTGGATATGTATCACACACATATACAGAAAAATATCTCAGTCATCTTCTATCTTAATTTTCTAGTTTTAAACAATTAAATTCATTTACATTCAAATAATTTCAAAGCTACAAAAATACAAGCACAGAAGACAGAATGGACAAGGTTAAGGTCCCAATTAGAAGAAATTATGTAGAGTTTTGATTTGTACACTCAAGCATTTCAGCGTTTGAAATGGGAGCAACTGTATTTGGCATTAGGTATTTGCCAAGAGTTGGGGTGTGAAATAAGCAAAGTCTGCCTGAGAATATTTGCAGTGAAAGTTTTCTGGTAAGGTCTGCTCAACTCAAAGTTTCAAAACCCACATAGCACCACAAAGTTCTGAGAGACTCACCTATGTCTGGGGACAAATGTTGTTCACAAGAATTATTTTTCTTGCTTTGTGATCTGTATTCACTCCATGTTTTTGTTTCTATGTTTTTAAAACAATGAAAACAAGGGATTAATTTCAGGTTTATTAGACATTTTTGCTGCTGTGTTTTTTCTTTCCCAGAATGCATTTCAAAACTTGCAGTAACTCATATGCAAGTAAAGCAAGATGTCTGGCTATGTGGCTGAGATATATTGAATGAATAGCAAGTACAATGTGATTGAGAAGCATTGTTTCTTATGAGGCTACCATCCCAAAAAGTGCTTTTCTTTTGGCATGTTTTTATTCCAGTCACAGTGGGGGATCTGTTCAAAATCTCTTTCTAAAGGGTTTACAACTTTGGATTGAAAACTGACTTTTTTTCCCCCCAAGATGTGTAAAAAAATTCCCAGTATCACAGCATGTAAATTTGAAAGGAGTCTGTTAAAAATATGCTCTCACCAGAAGCAAGTGAGTATAGTACAGTTTAATCCAAGCAGTTATGGTAATACAGTTTTTTCCATGTCTTAGCTCTTTCACTGAAACCAAACTATAGTAAAGCACTGAGGTACGTACTTAACTTAGGCATACGAGCAATGCATATTTTTCTGGACGTACCCTGGATGTACTTAAGTACTGTCCAACATATATTTTATTTCTGAGTGGTGGGAGACTTCGTATTTGTATCAAAATTTGTGTAGATTAGACCAAAATGTTATAGAAATGTGCTGCTTCCACTGCGCTGAACCTGGCAAGGCAGGAAAGACTGGAAGTTACATACTGTCCTTCAGTCTTTTGCATGCAGATGAAAACACTGCTTTTCTCTGGTAACGCTGCTGGGGATTTCATTGCAGGAAGAACCTCACAGGCAATGTGTGTATTAGCAAATCTGATAGTTTCCCAGTTCCTAGGAATGTTCTTGCAGCGTGCATATGTACTACTGTATGTATTTGCATAGCCATGGCATGTCCCAGGAGAGAGCTAAGACTTATCCCAAGGTGATATCAGTATGGGCTACCCTGGCTAGAAGACATGGACCTTCTCATTGGGTATCTGAAAATGCAAGTTTGTTTGCAACTATAAAGATTTCTTCCCCATCTCTTCTCTTATTTTTTTTCCTCAAAAAGTTATGACTGTGTACATTCATGCTGCAGAGATATTACTAACAATTACTGTTTTGAGGAGAAGTACTTTGTTTTCTTTACATATGTTTTCTGCATAGAACAGTGTATTAATTACTCTAAAGGAATAAGAAACCAGAGTTAATGGCAGCAGCAGCCTAAATTGGATCTTCATGCTTTTCCAGGTCCTCCTGTTGGACATAATACATACCTGTATGTCCAACAAGACACGTTTTGCCATAACCTGCCACTGATCTTTGCACCTGTCTGTGCTCTTATATGTCCCTGAGTCAGCACAGCAGCCAATGATGTTGTGCAGACCTATCGCCCAGGTTCTCCCAGGTGTGTCTGCAGCAGCCAAGCAGGACTCCTGTGCTCACTCCTGAACCTTGGTCTCCAACAGAAGTGGAGGGTGTGCTGCTGCCAGCAGGCTGCAAGGCCAGCTATAGTTAGAACTTTCATTTAAATTTTGGCATCATCTGAAGTCATTCCTGTTGCTTCCAAAGACTGTTGCCATTGTATTAAAAAGAGTAAATTTGCTGCTGAGTTACTTACTGCCCAGAAAATCCAGCTGAAACCTGCTACTGCCAACTCTGAGGATTCGATATCGGGCCAGGGACTTTAAATAGCTTCTGCTACTGAGGATTTGCTGCTGTCTATGCTGTCTATTAAAAAAAGAAAAAAAAGGTTTGAGGGATTGGACATGGACTGTTAGAAACCGAAAATTGCCATTTCTGGTATGGTTACCACCCATTCAGTTTTTTTGATTGAATCAGCTGTTTTCTTAAGCCTAAGTTTGGTCCATGATAAAAAGCACAAACCCAAACAAACCCCTGAACTTTTATCTCTTAAACAAAGCAGAGGAAAACCCTCTTTATTCATGTTGGCTGCCTTTTGTAGATGCAACACCCTACTGACAGTATTCATCATCACTGCCAGCAGCCCTTCCCCAGTTCTACTCACCGCTGCATTTTGCACTTTCACAGGAACGTGGCTGCACTTACTCCCCTCCTGCATATAAGTATCACCTTTAATTGCAGTCTGAAGTCTTTTAAACGAGGAGATTCAATGCTGGTATGCTACATTCCTACAGGACAACTGAACATGCACCCACCTGTCTAAACGAAAACCTATCACTATCCCTCTACCTTATATCTTTCTCCCATGTTTGTCCCGTACACCTATGTAAAGAGATAGAACAGGAGATCCTGAAGACAAAAGGTAGCCTTTTATTTTTCTGGCAGGGGTTTTGTTTTCATCACATCCACTGTGTAGACAGGCGCATTGAACGCAACAGTACATTGGAATTTGTGAGCCAGCCAGAAAACTGCTTGCTGTGATCACGCTCAGACACTGTGGATGTACTGGCAGGTACTCAACATGAATACTCCTGCACGCTACAGTCTATGCATTTATTATGCACTCTGCTGTGCGGATATAACCTTAGCAACAGCAACTACTGTACAATGAGAAAGAGTTTGATTGCAGCTGGCTGTTTAAAGGAACCCTCCCTTATGGGTAATTTATGTGGAAAGTAATGAGAATTGTAATGATTTTGCCTGAAACCATTGTAGAGGCCACAAAATTTTCTCATCAAACTTGGTGATGCTAGCGATGCAATGAACTGGCCACACGAGTGCCATCTATAGCTTTATAATCAGATGCCACTTGGAAAATCTTTCCTCTTTTTCCTTTTCTCTTTTTCTCCTTTCTTTTATTGGATCTCTCTAGATCTGTGTAATCTGTTTCACATGCCACTTCAGATCAAAACTGAGAGTCTATTTCTAACACACAGCAACAGGCATCTGGAAGCTTTGGTTTCCCAGAAACACATCAGAGAAGGAAAGGGAGTGAGAGATTCCTGCTGCATCTCTTCCCTTTTGGTGCAGGACCATAGGAGAAGACATCATCTTGGGGCACCACTTATGAGCTTTCACATGTTAGAGATTTTTTCTGGAAAGGAGTAAATTAATCAAAAGATTGAAACAGGTTTTGTGAGCTGCTACTAGAATGAAAGCTCTCTTCCTTCATGATGTGGAACATCTTTTTTTATCAATTCAACACTAACATCTGTGTTAGAAAACATTTGATTTGCAAAGAGGTTCAAGGCAAGTGTTGTGCATATTCATGCAAATATCTAATTGCATAAGTAGTCATGCTGGGAATTTCCTTGAAAACACACTGAAAACTCTGTCTTGCAGCAGTTAATCATTGCTAGTTGTATTATTTGAAGTACAGAAAATATACACTTAGGAAAGGACTAAGTAGATTTTTGTATTAAATACAATGTGTGTGGAAACAGTGAAATATTAAATAGTAAAAGGAACATTTACATATTCAATGGGTAGGCTAACATATGATAAATTATTGAAATAAGTGAGATATATGGAAGATGATTAGTCTCCATTATATACTAAGGTAGAAGGATATGGTTGTCAAAGTAGAAGTAAAGGAGTTTATCATGGCCCTGATGACTTTGACTAGAAGCTAAGTTATGTATTGCAAATTACATTCCCAGAAGACCACATGCACACATGCATATTGACAGAATTTATGGTCTTTCATTTTGGCTTTGATTGGTTACTTATCTGATCGGTTTTGCTTTAATAAAAAACTGCTTTAAGAAGAAATAACAATATTAAATAAAAAATTGTCATATCTTTTTTTCCATAAGGTTTTTCTCACTATCTGTAATGGCCAAAAAAAATCCTTTTATCTGCTGTTTATAGATGCTGTTGAGTTGTTTCTTAACCTGTATCCACCAGCAGCATCCTGTGTCCCAATGGTATTACTTAAAAACAATACAAACTTTGCATTTTAATTACTATGTGTATCCTATTGACCTCCTATGTACTTTATGCCAGCTTCATTAATAACTCATGCTCAAGTTGCTCATCAAATTCAATAATGAGCTGCTCTAGAGTTTCTGAAATTAAGTGAGGGGTTTTTTTCTATTTTTTGATGCAAAAGATATGTCTCCCTAATTTCAAAGGCATAAGAGAGAAAATGTTCAAATATGTATCTTCATGAAGAAGAAAATCTACTTGTTAGAGTGTGACTATGTGTAAATTGGGCCACTGTAGCCTACATTTACCATGTAGACTTTGGCTGCTCTACCCATGTTGACTTTTACTATTTGTATGATGTGTCATCAAAGGTGAAACTTCATACTGGAGTTTGCGGTTGACAAGTGCCAGAGCCCAGAATAAAGAACTACTTGTGTACTTGTCAGACTGATCTGTTTCTCCTATAAAAAGCTGTTATTAATCTGAAAACTCGTTTTAAGATCCCATGTGCTGGATTTCAGCTGTGTATCTGATGGGTTGCTCCTGGAGTCACCTGAACCCAGGGCTGCTCTGGAGACTGGCCATGCTTTGTAGCCATCTCATGTTCAGTCTCAGCTCAGTCCGCTGACACAGCTGACTTCTCCTTGGCACAAAATCCAAGTGATCCAGGCAAGTGACCCCCTGTGCTTTGTCTATTTGATGATGCCTTTGAAAAGGATTGTGAGATACCCAAAGGCTGTGCAGACAGCCAAGATAATTATAAGACCAGACAGAATGTCTAGAGCAAAGAAGACCTGCCTTTGGTGTGCAGGGATCAGGTCAGGGAACATTCAAATAAACTGTAGATAGGTAAGTCCATGAGACGCACCCATGACCGTTGAGGGAGCTGGCTGGTGTCGTGAGTCCATTCTCGATTATGTGTGAAAGGCCAGGGTGAGTGGAGTAGGCTTCTGAGGACCAAGAGAAAGCATATGTCACTCCTGTATGAAGGAAGAGCAAGAGAGGAATCCAGAAATCTACAGGCCAGTCAACTTCACCTCAATTCCTCGAAAGGCGCTGCAGAAAATAAACCTGAGAATTATTTTCAAACATATGAAGGATAAAAAGGGGAATATGAGTAACCACCACAGATTTATAATGGGGAAATCATGCCTGAACAATTGGAAAGCCTTTTACAATGGGGTGACTGCCTTGGTATATAATGCGAGAGGGACAGATACTTTTATCTTGATGTTGGCATGACTTTCAGCACTGTGTTCCTTAACCTCCACATAGACATATTAATGTCGTAATGAGCTAGATGAATGAACAGGGAAGTGGACTGAAAACTGGCTGAACTGCTGGGTTGAAAGGGCTGTGATCAGCTGCATTAAACCCAAATGCAAGCCAGTCACTAGTGGTGTCCTCAATAATGGAGCCAACAATGTTTACCGTCTTCATTAATGACTTGGATTGTTAGACAATGTGCACCTTCCATTAGTTTGTAGATGCTACAAAACTTGGAGGAGTGATTGACAGACCAAGTGACTGTGCTGCCTTTTAGAATGACCTGAAAATGTGGGAGAAATAGACCTCATGAAGTTCAGCAAAGAGAAACACAAATTCCTGCCACTGGGGAAAAATAACTCCTAGTATCAGTACATGCAGGAAGACACCAGCTTGGCAGAGGACTTAGGTATGCTGGTGGACAAACTAACAGCAGTGAGCCCTTGGAGCCAAGAAGACTGATTCTTCTGCTCTGTTCTGCCTTGGTGAGACACATCTGGATGCTGTGTCTAGTCCTGGTCACCACAGTACAAGAGAGACATGAGCATACTGAAATGATTTCAGCAAAGAGCCACAAACATGATTAAGGGAGTGGACCATTAGACATACAAAGAGAGGCTGAGAGCTTTTCAAAGAAGGCTCAGATACATGTACAGACATATCAATCTGTATAAATACTTGATGACTGAAAGTAAAGGAAGACAGAGTCATGCACTTATCAATAGCACCCAATGACACGACCAGAGGCAATGGGCACAAACTGAAACAAAGGAAATTCTATGCAAACACACAAAGCCATTTTTTACTGTGAGAAGGATGGCTCATTGGAACAGTTTGCCCAGACAAACTGTAGAATCTCAATATTTAGAAAAAAAACTGGACATAGTCCTGAGCAACCTGCTCTGGCTTATCTTGTTTGATCAGGGGCAGGACTGAAAAAGCTCTAGAGGTGCCCATGAGCCTCAGCCATGTTAGGACTCCATGAAAATGCAAAGCAAGTACTATCCTGCAGATGCTCTGATATAGAGAAGGTACATGAACTCTCCCCAAAATATTACAGGATCACTCCAAGCACAGTGGTGTAAATGAAGTCTAGGGACATTGGCAAATTTGCCTGCATGAGATGTTAAATATTTTAAGAAGAGTGTGAAGAGAAGAGTAGGGACCCTCTACAAAGTAAAAGTCTGTCCACTTAGAGAGGTTATTTACATATTTTATTAACTTCTAAACCTTGAATATATATCTGTGCTAGATTTTTAGTTTTAATTGTGCTAATAACTGCTTAATATTTTCTTTGTTTTATTTCTGGTGTCATATAGACATGTAACCCTACATTAATCTATCCAACTAATGAGAAAAAATCCAGTTTGTTTATGAACCACTGAACTAAGAGACATCAATATTATTAAGAATGTAGGAGAAAAATTTAGGAGTTAATAGGTATCAGGAGTTATGAAAATGTCCCACAGCCAAGTAATCAGTTCACTTTTGGCAACATGTTGGAAAACAGTTCACTGAATCATGCAATCAAAGATCACCTACTTCCAACCCTGCAGCCATTGGCAGGAGTACCTTCCACTAGATCAGATTGCTCAAAGTTGTATCAAGATGTTTCAGGACACAAAGGCATTTATTGCAACCAACTGGAGAGGTGTGGCATTACACATCTAATTCATAAAGGAATGTGCAGCCATATAGAGATGTTACCATACAGCGCCATAGAGAACTGAAGAAACAGAAATCTCCTCCTCCTGCAAAATCTTTAACAGTTTTATGTATCATGCTATCACAATCAATCACAATCTGCAACTTAGGGAAGATTAGTGTGCTGTCAACATATAAGGATTAGAATATCAAATTCTGAATTCCTTTTATTATTTTCTGATGGGAGAAAAGCTCTCAAAACACACATGTAACTCTTCCTCCCCATCTTTTTTCAACTAAAATTAAGTGAAGTTATAGATCTCTGTCTCAGAAGATTTCTATCTATGATTTTTTTTTTATTTATTTCTAATCTTATTGTTTAGGATCCATTAGGGTACTGTATTCTGTAGCTGCGCATTCTAGTTGCTCAGGAATTGTCATTAAGACTAAACTATGCTCAGGTTTGCCTGTGACAAAGTTATTTAACATGCTGCTAGCTGAGCAGAATAGGCAGTCATGGGATTCTGCTTGACCTTAAAATGGTTCTGCTTAGTTTAGAAGTAAAGCCATGGCTGTGGGGTACTTTTTGCATATGTTTAAAATGATGAATATCTGATAAACTATTTTGGTAATACAGTACATACAGATCTACTTATGAATTTCTACTCTTTAGAAAAAAACACACAGAAGCACGGAATCAGACATGATTAAAGAGATATATGTATAAAACCTAATACATAAACATTTCTTAACACTTTTAAATTTCTTAACACTGTTAACAATAAATAAAGTAAAAATGCACCTGGAACAATTGTAAATATCAATAGTGTAAGGTAAATTTTCCTCTAGAGATTTAAAATGAATTTAATCTTTCAGCCTGTAACCTCAATTATCAGAGTTTCAGCTTTGCTCATGTGTTAATGCTTAGTTGCACCGTAAACATTCAAGCTTTTCAATTCAGCTCTGAACTCAGCCTTGACAGAACAATTTATCACTACAGTAAATATCCACTAATATGGATAATATTAATGGACATCTCTTTTTAATACTTTTAAAGCTCTTATATAAATTTAAGTCTTTATTTGCCTTTCAGTAACATTTTATTGATAGCCCAGTTGCCTTTGAAAGTTGGAGATGGCTAATAATAAGAAGAAAAAAGTTTGCATCCTCTTATGGAATTCTGCTGCAAATGAAACACAAAAGTGCTATGAAGTTTATTTTCCTTTAGCTTAAGTCCATGTAACTTGTGAAATTAATCAAAATATATAAAATACTGATGATATGCTTTAATGTTATTGTGCTACATAGCTAGGTATTTTCTTTTTTTTCTTATTAAACTAAATAACTTAATATGTCAAAATCATTCAGTAGAAAATCTACAGGTTTTATACTTAAATGGAAAGGTGAAATGGGTTGAAAGAGTTGGCAGAGGTGTTTTATTTTTTATTCTGTTTTTGAGATGTTTAGATTACTTTGATGATAATAATTCCTGGGAAGATAAAAATGTTTTCCAATGGCAGCAGAAAGTCACTATCAACTAGAGTCTGTACTTTGCTTTCCCGATCCTATCAGTTGCACTGTACTTACAATAATCATGTGGAAGATATTGCAGCAGTAGTAATAGGTTAGGTGTGATTCTAGTTACAATGCCTGCACAGGATAAGCATTTTTAAAGCTTCAATTTGAGACAGCAAGAGTCTGACATGAAAACTGAAGACATGAAGATGATGATCGATAGACATGATAGCATTTTAAATGACAAGAGCAGAAGAACTTGAAAGGCAACAAGAAAGGAATGGGTGACCTTGTAAAAAGGCACAGATAATAATCTATAATCTATAATGCCAGCTGCAACTGGGAGTGTGGGTCTGCAACGTGTAGGCACAAGGGTCATATATTTTCTGTGTAAGGGAGTAAGAAAGTGATTTGAACTGTAATTTCAAATTTCACACACAGTGAGTGAGTTATTGTAAAAAATTTCGGGGCCCAATTCTTGAATGAACTTGAGAAAGAGGTTAAAATAGTTCTGAAAGGTGAAGAATAAGACAGTCGTATATGTAATCAAGGACCTTATCACTGAGAGCTCTTACCAAATTGTTCTGCTGCCTTAAAAAAAATTAAAAAAGATGTATAAATTACCTGATAATCCAGACAGGTAAATTTTTGACCTAATTTACATTTTTTGATCTCTTTTCATCAGTGAGAAAAGAGTACTCAGTATAGTATGGTTCAGTTGCTGCTAAACTTTGACCAGAATAAAACAATGTCCAAAATCCACTAGAAGCTCATATTTGCAATTATCCTTTGTTCTTCCTTTGCACATTTCTCCACATGACACTTCTGAAACTTTCTTTTTCACTTGAATATGCATTGCCCTTTGCCCCATATTAAAAAAAAAATGTATTTGAGTATCTTTCACCATCAAAAGTATTGTTCAAATAGCTGGAGCTAAAGTAATGCTATATATTAGTAATCAAGTTAAGGGGAGGCAGTTAACATCTATCTCAGACGCTGACAGCCTCTGTGAACTCTTTTAAGAAGGGCTTGATTGTTTTCAGTGACAGAACTAGTTGTGATAGACTAGGAGTTGCTTGTAATAATATTATGAATACCAATTCTTTTATCATATCACTCACTGTTCTTTTGAGCTAGGTCAATAGGAAATATATCTCAGAGAAGGAGAAGAATTTTCATGTGTGTTTCTGAAAACACCAGGGAAATGACACAGAGCAGTTCACTCCAAAACTCTTTCTTGCCTCCTTGCTGGACCTGGTGCACCGCATTTTTCCAAAAGTACCTGGAAGAGGTAAGATGGTAAAAAGGATTTTAAGTGATCAGATGATATTATAAAGCAGTTGGAGAACACTCTGAACAGCCTTAGGCACCATTTCTCACAGCATTCTTCTAGAGAATGTGGTTCCTCATGGCTTGGAGAGGTGCAATCTTCACTGGGTAAAAAAATGGCTGGATGGCTGGGCCCAGAATATTGTGGTAAATGGAGCTAAATCCTGTTAGCAGCCAGTCACAAGTGGTGTTCCCTAGGGCTCATTGTTAGGGCCAGTTCATCAATTACCTGGACAAGGGGATTGAGTGCACCCTCAGTAAGTTTGCAGATTGTACCAAGTTGAACAGCAGTGTTGATCTGCTTGAGAGAAGGAAGCCTCTACAGAGGGATCTGTAGAGGCTGGATTGATGGGCTGAGGCCAATGGAATGAGGTTCAACAAAATCAAGTGTCAAGTCCTATACTTGGTACACAACAATGCCGTGCAGCACTACAGGCTTTGGGAATTGTGGCTGGAAAGCTACCTGGCAGAGAAGGACCTGGGCGTGTTGCTTGACAGCTGACTGAACATGAGCCAGCAGTGTGCCCAGGTGGCCAAGAAAGCAAGTGGCATCTTAACCTGTGTCAGAAAAAGCATGGCCAGCAGGACTGGGGAAGTGCTGTACTCAGCGCTGGTGAGGCCACACCTTGAATTCTGTGTTCAGTTTTGGGCCCCTCACAACAAGAAGGACATTGAGCTGATGGAACATGTGCAAAGAAGAGCAATAAAGCTGGTAAAGGATCTGGAGAAAAGGTCTCGTAAGGAGAGGTTGAGGGAACAGGGTTTGTTTAGTTTGGAGAAAAGGAAGCTGAGAGGAGACCTTACCTCCCTTTACAGCTACCTGAAAGGATGTTGTAATGAGGTGAATGTTGGTCTGTTTTCCCAAGTAATAAACAACAGGATGAGAGGAAATGGCCTTAAGTTGTTCCAGGGGAGGTTTAGGCTAGATAGTATGAAGTCTTATTTCACTTAAAGTGTTGTCAAGCATTGGAACAGGCTGCCCAGAGAAATGGATAAGTCACCATCCCTAGAGATATTTAAAAGATATGTAGATGTGGTGCTTTTAAAAGGTGTTTTCCAACATAAATGATTCTATGATTTTATGGCATGTAACATCCACAGGCTGGGTGATCCTGAGGCAAAACACAGTTTTATAATGCGTGGTTTTAAAAGTTTCCAGTCATTAAGATGACTTCTTTTGGTTTAAAGGTATGCATTGGCCACATGTCTAACTTCATAGATTAATTTGTTTCCTAGAATAAGCACAGTAGCTTCCAACTGAATCTTAGCTTTTAGCCGCAGAAGGGCTGCACCTTAGGAAAACTCAGGCCATAAACATACAGTGAGGTATCAGGAACCTCAGCAGGAAAAGCGAAGGGGCAATTGACACTGAATCAGGTCAGCAATCTATTGGCCCTTAAACAGGTTGGATCTGAGAAGGCAAAATGTTTCCTCTCTGCATGCTTGATATTCAGATTGATATTTGAGTTGGAGAGGTTGACGAGGAGACTCAGCTGGCTAGCATGGTAATAGGTGCAGACCTATTATAAAAATATGTCATGCCTTTGTGGTTTTATATGAAAAATAAATAATATATAATAATGACTAATTAACTATGAGGGTTCTATGCAGCAGAAAGATATATGTCTTTTCTGTGAACTATACAAATGTTTTACAGAATGCACTATTTTCTCATATGACCTTGTGACACATTAACATTCTAGCCCTTTAATTCCATAGCTTATCTGCTGAACCATAGGAGCAAAGGTTTTCAAAGTGAACTGGTACACGGTTTATGTTTGGTTACAAAAATCCAAATGATATCTGGATCTGCTGTTTGCCAAAGTATGGTATTGCCACCTGAATATTGGCTATGCATGATTAACAGGCAAATGTGGACACTGGGAGTCATAAAAGCAGAGCAGTAAATACCAGGAAAGAACATTTGCTGCATTAACCCCCATCAAAATCTGCCTTTGTAAAAGACAGAATGCAAACTGTTGTTATCCTCTCAAAATCTTCACCTCAAGTCACAGCCCAGCAGTGAAAGTACCTACAAAGATGTTTGTCATCTGCTTTTAGCTGCTTGCACAAAACAAAGATTTTGCTTCCATTTTTGGGAAGTGCATATTGTTTGGATTGAATTGCTTAAGCAAAACAAGGCTGATCCATGTGGGACATTGCAGTGCAGCCTTTCACAAGCGAGTCCACAGCAGATTGCAATCACAAAATGGGTAAATTATCACAATATATTGCTTGTCCAATTTGGATCTGACCCTAAAGAAATATGTCCAAATTCACAGAAATACTGGGCAAATGTTTATCCACCCTGAGCATCCCTGCTTCTGCTCACAAAGCTCACAACCCTTGCCTTTCTTTACTATATTGCATCAGTAAATTAGAGACAGACTTGTCCATGGATAGCAAAACACTGGCTGAACCCTGCCAGACTCCTAATGGAAAGACCCTCAATTCCATTTTGGCCTGAAATATAAATAATGGAAAAGAAATATTTTTAAAAAAGAAAATGAATAACTGCCAAACAACTCTTGGAAGCTACTAGATAGTCCTTCCTTTTACAGCAAGATCATTCTCAAATATTACTTAAAAATAATTGTCAAACCATGTTGCATTTTTGAATTCATCCCACTGTTTTGCAGGCTTTTTCTGGGGAAACCAAGTGTGTATTTTCAAACTATGTGAAAATTACTGAGAGAGCTTCACAATATCTGAGCAGTAACAATGCTTTTGCAGCATTATTCGGAGGCACAGCAGTTGGTGCGTGAGTAGGCTTTCTCCACACATCTGGTTATATCACGCTAAAGCAAATCACAACCATTTCCTGCAACAAGAGCCTGGAAAACCAGCAGCAATCCTACTACTGTTCAAGCCAGAGGAGCAGCTGTTTTCAGATGTTCATGTTAAAAATTACACTGTGGGTTTCAGTCACAAAATGTGTATCTTTTCATAGTTTTCCTCTGAAGACACCTATTTAGAGGAGCACTCTAAAATACTGGCAATGCTATGAAGAAAAAGAAGGAATCTTTTCTACATAACTCATATGAAAGTAGCAGAAAAGTTACAATTACTCTGTAGATATAAGTTGATATGCCTAAATCTATTTTAAAAATTTACACCTCTACATTTATATATATTTACTTAAACACATAAGTCCAGCCCATGTTGTTCCATGGTAAGAAAAATGAAATAATGAAATTCAGGTCTAATGACACTATAGATATTCAGCCCAGTAAACTTGAAGCTGCATGATTTGTCACTCATGCATTTATCTATATATGGTAAAGTGGGTAAACACTGCATAAAATATATTTTGTGCTTCCCTGGTCTTGGACAGATTAGCACAAATTAAATTTCACACTAATCTGCCCATGGTCAGGAGTGCTACATTAGGAGTGAGGGGGATTCAGCTAATTGTAAAGAATATTTTGCTTTATTAAAATGACCTGTGAATACAGTAAATATATCCTGGAGAGCTATCTTTATCAATATCATTCATCAATACTGAATCAATGACAGATGATGAATAATATCTTTGCGCAGGTATATATTATGTTTCTGACTATTATTTTAAATTGTTCCATAAATTTGAAGTGTTTACCCTTTTTTTACTTTATATTTTCTTATTGAGTGTTTAATGTCATCATCATTTATGTTACACTGGTTACTTAAGTTTGACCACCCAAATCACGTGGTGTTTCAGTCACGTAAGTCAAGACTGAAGAATATACTGAACTGCCAGAAGAGGGAGGTCCAGGACCAGAAGTTGGTTCCTTAGAGCAAATGTGGAACATGATATGACACCAGGAAGATGAAAAGCTTACAAAATGCTACCCTTTTTAAGCACAGTTTGCCGAAGCATAAGTATGTCAAGCATTTAGGGAGAAAGCAGCATGGATGTCATACATATAAGAGAGCTTACTCTAACTTGCATTGCTCATACTGATCTTTTTAAAAATAAGGGGCTATTGCCTAAAAAAATGTTCTATCTCTTCAAACTAACCAACGAGGTTCTGTTCAGCTCTCTGTTTGGCTGAAACACAAATAAAAATTCATATGCAGTGGCACTGGCCATGTAGGAGGCAATGCTCTTTCTTTTAACTGAGTCAAGAAAGATCCATTGGCAGCAAAGTTGTACATGTCCACAGGAAACTGAACTGCCCGGTTACCCTGTTCTGGGAAAGACCCACTGATACCTCAAAGACAGCAGCAACTAGACTGTTACTGGAACTAACAGAGAAAAAAATCATGTCTCTCAACACAGAGCTGAACTTTTGATTAATTTAAAAAAAATCTGTATTTAAACTTCCCCAAATACATTTCTTTTGGTTTGAGACTAAATACATGAAACTATTTGTGCTACATGGTAGGGGAGCTGAGATAATATATTTTGTTTTGTAGACCTAACTTTTCTGCAACAAAACTAAACTCCATGTTCAGTCATAAGCCAAGCTTTTTTAATGACTTTTGAGAAAGTATTACATAGTTAAAAATAAGGAGTTGTTGCATGTAAAACACTGATAAATAAATGTTAACAACTCCTCATTCTCTTCAAAGACAGATTTCTGTGCAGTTTCTGAGTAAGCAAACACTATGTACACAGAGAAAACTTTGTAAATAATATAAAACATTATTAAATATATTTACAATACTCTGAATAGCTTGAAACAAAAGCTGTTAGACTTTAAATATCCAGGCTTTTCTCATACCAACTTCTATGCATTTGTACCTGTTGAATATTTAAATTTAAATGCAGTGGTTCAGCAGAACATTTACACTTCTACTTTAACTTATTTGTAGAAACACCTCTCATTTTTGTTTAGAGGTGATTTTTCCTCTTTTCAGGGCAATGATAAGATGTGGCATGTAAGTTCACTCTAGGTCCTGCAGAAGGTGGGGACTATGAGTGTGGGACTCAGAGCTGGACCCTCCCAGCACTTTCCAAAAAATGTCTGTGCATCCACAGCAGGCTGTGGGGAGACCAAGAAAGGTAATGAGGTGGGACTTCGTCTCTTGGTAAAGTCTCAGGTAGAGAAAGGACAGGACTCTTTTAACACATACATTTGTAGCTCTTTTGCATTGTACCCTGTCTCATCTTAAAGAGGATGGCTGGAATTGAACAACATGGAAACCACGCACTGGGAAACATGTCTCTGTACCTTCAGGAACAGCCACTAGTTAGCACAACCATCACCAGTTGTAGTGCATCCATTTTGGTTTGGTGCTTGGGTTCTTCTGTGTGATTATCTCTGCTCCACATTTTGTACACAAATATGGGGTCTTACCACCAACCATGTCTCCTCCTCACTAATTTTCATCCTTCCTGTGCATCCAAGAAAGTCAAAAGAGTAACTCCACATATTCACAATGATTTTCCTTTTCATGCAATGGGGTGCTCCTTCCACCATTTCAGTAAGCATTTCAGGTCTGTTGCAGGAAATTAAATACAAATCCAATGTAGTACTAACTCAGCTTAACTGATTATCAGAACATTTGCAGAAATCTGACTGCCATCCAGTTAAATGGATGATATCATAAACCTCCTTGGGGAATGTCCTTTTCTAACTAGCAACAAATATGTTATCACTCACATTTCGATAAACAGAACTATGAGTTTCCAAGCCAACATCCATTCACTGCCATTTTCTCTCTCACTCCTCATGAATGTACGCCATTGCTTGCCAATGATGTCCAGTATTTATCCTTTAAAACTTTGTGCTTTCCATTTTTGGACCATCACAGCATTATGCTGATGTGCTAGACGAAAGGCTTGCATGAGTCAGTCACATTTTTCAGCAACAAGTCCTACTGAATTCACTAGATCATGATGAGATGTAGCTTGGAATACACATTAAGGTATTAATGGAGTGTGTATGCTTGATATCAAGTTTTCATGCTGAGTTGCACTGGTGGTAATCTCGTTTGATTACAAAGCCTAATGTAAATTCTTAGACAGATATTCTATTTTAGCTGAGAAACGAATGCTGACAGTTTACTGTGAGATGACAAATGAATGCTGACATTTTATTCTTACATGTTTATAAATCAGTTTAAAGGTTAAGAGTTGTTAATGTGGGCAATCTGAAGAATCCATATACATAAACAAAATATTCATTTTGGATAACTATATATGTCGAATGTCACTCACAAAAGATAGAAGTCAGATTAAAGAATGAGGAGAAAAATGAAAATTTATCAGTATTAGTTATCTTTTAACTGGAAACTGAATTACCTGATTGATAGGCCTTCTGATCAAACCTACAATATATGATGTGGGATTTATTGTGTTATTTACTTTAAAAAGAAAATAGTGACATGCTGATTTGTAAAAAAATAAAGATTAACCCCTCCCTTCCCACAACACACAGTGTTCGCTTGTAACAGAACCAATCTCACAGTCACCCTGGAAAACTACTGATCAGTATGGTCTGTGCTATGTCATGCCATGGGAATAATTTGCATTCTTATTTTTATTCCAATTGTTCCTGATATTACTAGAGCTAAGAAATAGTCATGTATTTCCAAGAAAATGTCTAAACAGTGCTCTGAGAGGAGACCAAATTACACTGGCCATTTTTAATGTCTGATGAAGGCTGCCTCCAAATGAGAAAGGGACCATGAAGAGGAAACATTTTATAGATTTTACTGCAAATCTGGTGGAGATAATCTAGATGAGTATACACTATGTACCATAGTAGAAATAACTATGTAAGGTACAACAACCCTCATCATATTCTTACATTGCTTAGGTAACATAAAAGGTTTCTCTGCAAAGGGGAATTAAAGC
>WAAB01017461.1:199889-272120 GCA_013389865.1 Piaya cayana | reverse complement strand
AGGGGAGATTTAGGCTGGACATTAGGAAAGAATTTTTCACAGAAAGGGTCACTGGGCATTGGAACAGGCTATCCAGGGAGGTGGTTGATTCACCTTCCCTGGAGGTGTTTAAGGCATGGGTAGACGAGGTGCTGAGGGGCATGGTTTAGTGTTTGATAGGAATGGTTTGACTCGATGATCCGGTGGGTCTCTTCCAACCTGGTGATTCTATGATTCTATGATTCAATACTAACTTAAAAACATGAAGTGGAATTGGCCTTGTGAAATACAAGGCCAAAATCCTTGAATGATTTCTGGACATGAAAAAGTGATTTCCATGAATTTACTTTTACTTGCCCTGGCATAGCTTTTTCTGGGTAGATTGCAAGGCACTTTGCCCCATGCAATCCAAGATCCCAACTCTTTTGCAGATGTGAATGAGATTTTCCTGATACAAATATGGTATTTCAAATCTTCTGTTACCCAATAACTAATGAATGAGACTTACAGAGCTAAAATATATAACCAGAAGAATTTGAATTAAACAATTCCTTTGTTCTGTGTTTCACAGCACAAAATTACTTAGAAGATATATTTGCACTTCCTAAGCTATTAAACCATACTTCAAACACAGAGAACCCCTAAAATACCCATAGTCAAGGTAAGCTAGCAGCAGAACATTAGGTAGTCTTTGAATTACTTGTTCAATTAAATTTACTTTTATTTCTCATAATTCTTGAACCACCTTCTTAATCAAAATTACTCTTTTTTTTTCATGAACACTTTTTACTCTTTAAATGTTTTGTAAATAACTGACTAGAGAAATAAATACCACTCAAACCTGGAGATCTAATTTGCTTGAGGTAGGTCACAGGCTAACTGGTGTTCACTAGTATGTCCTGAGCCCACTAGTGCAGGACCAGCTTCCCTTCTTCAGAGGGAAGTTAGAAAATGGAGTCTGCACTTCAGGTCTAGAAAATGCTCAAACTGAACACTGCTACAGAAAACCTGCATGCTTCATTGTAAAACATTCAGAGGCCTGACAATAACAACAAAAAATCTAGAGCACTGCCAAACTGAAATTCACTTTCAAATACAAGACAGTCTTCACTGCTTTCTTCACAGCTCATTTATACTTCTGCTCAAGATGCCAGCTGGCATTCAGACTGTCGTTACAAAAAGTTTAGGGGATGAGCTATTGAGAGACAGTCAATCTTGGTAAGTAAGGCCTTTCATCTCACCTCTACAAGAACATATTGCTTTTTTCTTAAGCAATCACATGCAAGCGATTCAAATGTAATCCTTTTCCTGAACCCCAACAATAACATATATATCCAACTCTATGCAGAGCTGCACTTTGCCTGACCGCTACATAAGCACCTGCCAAACACAATAAACACTTGCAGCGCAGGTATATCATTACATTTGTCTACTGTGATGGCTTGATTAAATTGACCTCTTGTTATTCAAAAGGCTAAAAAGACATGAATAGCATGTTGGTATGGCACACTTGTGCTTTTTATATTGAAACTATTTCAACCTTGTGAAAATTGTTACACAGAAGGATCATTACACAGAACTGTAAACTATAGGTGTTGAAGTTTATATGCTGATTTTTAATAATTATATTTAAATACTCAGCACTGAAATAAACCCAAAATATCATTCATCAAAGAGAATATATTTTATGTTTCATTTTTAAACTGGATTATTTGCTTAGATTATTTTCAGTGAAAAATTATGGTATTTGTATTCGTCCATTTTCAATATAAATGTGGATGGACAGACATTCGTTGTATTCCTGATGATTTGTGTGGTGGCTAGTCTGGTTTTGATTAGGTGAGCACAGCAATAGAATAAACTGTTCCAGACTAAAGGTATATGTGTTAAAAATAAAATTTACTTTTTGATGAGTAGGTGGTAAAATAAAAAGGAAAACCAAATCATTGATAAGAGTCTGAATGAATATCAAAACATCACTTGGAGAAAAATCACTTCATCCTTACTGAGCATTCAGAGACACAACCTTTTCCCAAAAACTGCTGCTGTATTTTGTCAAATAGAGCTTGGGATATGGTAACAAAGATAGGCTGAGGTCCTACTCTGAATTGAAATCCATTTTTTTCCAAGTTTACCAATGTTTCATTCATCTCACTGCAAACTATTTTCTATTTTTCTTACATAGACATTTTCAGCCAAGGTGAAACGGGACACTGGAGGGATATAGTGCAGAGAGAACTATCTGATTTACAAGATAGAATTAAAACCTGTTTCAGTGGTACTTCACCCACTCATTACATTTAACAGAGGAATTTAATTCAAGTGAGGTTGAAGATAACCTTTGAGTCCATGCCCATGATGATCAGGGTAACATCTGGTGGATCTTGCTTTTACTTTTCAAGGGAATTGTTATCTTTCACTTTGTTTCCTTGGGTGCTGGATGTAATAGGATATGAGGTCTGACTGAAGGCAAGTGGAAGATCAAAAATAAGGTGACGAGGGAAAGTGAAATGGGGAAAAATGGAAAGGAAAAATGTGGAGAAGAAGGTGGCGTTACTAAGAATATTTGAAGAGGGAGAGTGAAAATGGACTTGAGAGCTTACAGACACACAAGAAACTATACACTTTGGCTTTGGATCCCACTGTCTCTAAACATGGACATTTTTTCATTCTATAGCAATTCTGGAGGCTCTGAAACAATTACTACAAACATTCCCCCTGCAGACCTGTTTCTGCTTTCAGTAATATTGTTGATAGTCCAGAAAATCTTGCTAGTCCCTGACAAAACTGTTCTAGATTTCTACAACTGTAGCTGACAGCACAGTCTTGGTGCACAGTGTACAGACATCCTATGAAGGTGCCAAAGACCAGGGAGATGTGCAAAATAAAGTGAAACACAGGTAATTTGAAAAGTGATAGACAAAGTCCACATAGAGTTCATAGAATGATAAAATCACAGAATGGTTTAAGTTGGAAGGTACAACTACAGGACACCTAGTCAACTCCCCCTGCCATAAGCAGGGACACCTTTCACTAGAGGTTGCTGAAAGCCCCATCCAATGTAACTTTTAAGACTTCCACTGACAGGACATCCATAACTTCTTTGGACAACCTGTTCCAGTGCTTCACCACCCTGACTGTAAAAAAAAGTATTTGTTATATCTGGTCTAAATCTAACCTCTTTCAATTTAAAGCTGTTGCCACTTGTCCTTTCACTACAGGTCCTGGTAAAATGTCTTTCTCCATCTTTCTTATAAGTCCATTTTATATACAGAAAGGCCGAAGTGAGGTCCGTCTGAAGCCTTGTCTTCTCCAGGATGAACAGTCCCAAATCTCTCAGTCTTTCCTCATAGGAGAGGAGTTCCAGCCCTCTGATCATCTGCATGGGCTTCCTACGGACCCACCCTAACAAGTCCATATCTTTCATGTACTAAGGACCCCTGAAGGATCTCACCAGAGCAGAGTTAAGGCAGAGAATCACCTAGTTGGCCTGCTGGCCATGCTTCTATTGATGTACCCCAGCACCCATCTGGCTTTCTTGGCTGCAAGTACACACTACAGGATCATTGAATTGTAAGGGCTGTGAAGGGCAACAAGCACAGCTTCTGCTGGTCTATCAGCAGCAAAGACTAGGATAAATGTGGGCCAGATACTGAATAGGGCAGGTGACAATCTGCTGATGAAGGATGTGAAAAAGGCAGAGGCGCTCAGTTCCTTCCCTGTCTTCACCTTTACTGTTAAACCAGGAAACACAGGCTCCTGAGACCAAAGAGAAGACTTAACCTTTGGTGGACAAGGATCAGATCAAGGAACACTGAAACGAACTGGATGTATGTAAGTCCATGTGACCTAACAGGATGCCTGACAGGTGCTGAGGTAGCTGGCTGGTGTCACTGTGAGTCTATTCTCAATTAACTATGAAAGGTCTTAGTGATGAGGGGAGGTTTCTGGGTACTGAGATAAAGCAAAAGTCATTACCATCTTCAAGGAGGCATGAAAGAAGTTCCTGGGAACTCTAGGCCACATGGCATCACCTCCATTCCTGGGAAAGTGATGAAGAAGACAATACTCAGAACCATTTCCAAACAAATGAAGGATAACAAGGTGCCTGGGAGTAGTCAGCATGGATTTATAAAGATGGTATTGTGCCTGATATGATAGCCTTCTGCAACTGAATGAATAGGTGAAAGCACTGAGTGCTGCTTCTTTTGACTTCAGCAAGGTTTTCAACACTGCTTCCCTTAATGTCCTCATAGACATACAGATGGAGTATGAATTACATGAATGGACAGGGAAGTGGACTGAAACCTGGCTGCACTGCTTAGCTGAAAGGGCTGTGATCAGCTGCTTTAAGTCCATCTGCAGACCAGTCACTAGTGGTATATTCCAGAGGTCAATACTGGAAGCGTCAATACTGTTTACAATCTTCATTAATGGCCTGGATTTTAGTGTGCACCTTCAGCAAGTCTGCAGATCATAAAGAACTTGGAAGAATGATTGACACACCAAATGACTGTGCTGCCATTTAGAGTGACCTGGACAAGCTTGAGAAATGGTCAAAGAGGAATGTCATGGAGTTCAGTCACATGAAAGTGTGAAGTCCTGCCCCTGTGAAGGAACAACCCCAAACAGTGGACAACTTGCCCAGAGAGGCTGTGGAGTCTCTGTCATGGGAGGTATTCAAATCCCAACTGGACACAGTCCTGAGCAAGCTGTTGTAGCTGTCCCTGCCTGAGCAGGGATGGGGTTGGAGTGGGAGTTTTCCACAGCGCCTGACAGCCTCAGCCATCCAATGACATTACCTTTGCTCCACCCTCCGTAATTTTGAGAGGCTTGTAACTCCACTCTACAGCCAGTGGTATCATTTACAAAGGAAGCTGTTTATGTAGTATACAAATACAGCAGAGCTGGTATAAAGGTCACAAAGACATACTCTCTTTTATCTACTCCTAGATGTTGCAACTAGAGTGAGCAATTCCATAATTCATTTCAATGGGAGATTTGTTAGCATTAGATGTAGGTTCCAGAAGCCTGACCTGCATTTTTATGGGTGATTTGTTAGCAGCAGTGGGTAATCCTGCAGAGAGAAGAGGTTTTGATACTCGGCAGAGTACTAACTTTACCTAATCTCTATTTCTAAGAGAACTTTAGATAGCAGCGTAATTCATGTTTTCAGAATGTTGCATGTTGCATCAAACTGTTTACTGTAATGAAACAAGTAATTTATTTTTATCTGAGCCTGCATCACATCTCTCATTTCACTGCTGGTTTTGAACATTGATAGAGGGTGCTTGAACTGTGCTTCTCTGCATCGGTGATGCATTTACAACAGGGTCTTCCAGAGCCCAGAGTAATGGCTTATAAGTGTCACTGGACAAAGTTGTATAACATTTCATTTTTTTCTTTATAATCTTACCTGGTGATATGAAATGCTTGGAGTTCATTGCCTGAGGAGGAGAACTGGCATCTTTATCATCTAAGAATGAATCCCACTTTAAATTTGTGGTTTATTGGTATTAATTGTGTTTGTTGTAATCTTCAGGCAAATGCAAAACCTAATACTATCACTTTACCATAATATTTGGCTGGCAAGCATACACAACAGTTTCATATAGGAAGGTATAATAGATATCCACAAGCTGAATACATTATTTTAATATTGTGAATATCATTATGAAACATAACAGATATAAACTATTATACATTTTGATGCTGGATGAAAAAGAAACACAAAATGTTATTGGTGAGGAAGGTTTCTGCAGAGCAGAGACAGTTTCTGCTGTGAAATGGCTGTCACAAAGTGACACTGGTATCCTCTAACACAGTAAAGTTCAAATAAATGAAATCATGTCAACAGCTCTTACATAATTATAATACTTACTTCCATTAAATGACATGAAAACTTTGAATGTATTTTAGTGATGCTACAGATTTCAGTAACAGTATAGTTTGCTATATTAAAACCTTCTGTAAACATTGCCATTTAAAAAATTAATTTATTTTTATTCTACCTAATATGAAAATTACCAACCAAGAAAAGGCACCTCTCATAAAAGGAAAGGGATTTCTGAAATTTAGAAAAGCATGCTTCATGTCAGATTTTGTAACACTAAAGATAAGCCTCAGTTGCTGGTAGACCAATGTTTTCCAGTGTTTAATGTAGTAAGACAGACACCACCATGAGGACAGAATCTCCAAATCCCTCCCCCACATGTTATAACCCTTGAAGTTCCTCTTGTTCCTTCCTGTCTTTCTGTTTCAATGACTCACTCTCTGTTTTGCAAAGTAACACAGGGTACAGGGGAAAAGCAGAAATGCTGACTTTTCTCCACCCCTGTGCTGCCCTCAGGTAAGGCTTGGGATTGTCCTGACAGCCACCTCCCAATAGAGAGCTTTTTGCCTTTTAGGTGCTTAATCATTTATAATCGATATTGTGTCTCTTACAAACCAAATAAGCAAGTTAGCTTGGTGGAGCAAGCTGTGCGGTGTCAGCTGGCCAGCAACAAATGTTCATATAGTTGTGGATGTATGTGGAAAGCTTGTGCCTCTTTTGCCCAGCACAGCTCTGATAGGGAACAACCCTGTTTTTGCTGGCACCTAAAAGCGGCAATGATCAGCAGCCAGAGAAGCTGTCCTGGGCCCAGGCAGGTCCTTGGCACTCAGGGGGAACCTTATTTGCCTGGCTGAGCCACAAGAGACCTGCCAGACCAAGGATGTGGGAAACAAGGTGTGGCAAGTTCATGAGCATAACCCTTGTCACACGTGGCTGCATCCCAGCACCCTGCTACTTGCTTCTGCTGTGTATACTGCCCTGTTGTGAGTTGTGGTTTTGGTTTTAAAGGAGTAGAAGGAGTTATAGATTAATCTTCCCTAAATTACATCTGCAGAGTTTCCTTACTTTGGTCAAGAAAAGAGGACAGAGATTATCCATCTAAACAGATATTTTTTTTCCAATTCTTCTTACTTGCTCTTTTTTGTTGAAAGACATTATTTGAGATAGTTCTTCTTCTACTCTGCTTTGAAAACTTTTGCCAGTAAACCAATATGTTCCCTTCCCTTTGCACACTTAGCCTAGTACCAAAACTTCAATCATAGGTTGAGATGGCTTCTTTCTAAAACAATTTTCTTCCTTGATCAGTCTTTGAACCGATAGGTCTTTTATTAGATTCCATAAATATATCTCTTGGGGGTAGTTTTGTCAGAATTAGCATGAAATAAAAAATGTCAAAGCATCAAAGCAGCAGCCTGTTCTCCCTCAAGCCAAACGCCAACATAATCAGCCCACTGGTATTTTCCACATAGCCCCTAAGACTCAAGTTGCAAGAGCTTTAACAAGGCTTCCTTAAAAAATGGAAAGTGAATGAACTGAAGGTGGATCCTCCCAAGCAACTGAATAAACTAGCCACACAGGGTCACACTTTTAGGGCTACATAGACTTGAAACCATACTACAATTTCACATCCCAGCTCCTTTGATTACCACTCTTGAGGGTCATACTTCAAACAGGACTGGGAGTGGGAGGGCTGCTTCTGGCACCAAGTAGACTGAGGACTGTTGTTCCTCCAGTTTGCTCTCTATCTGTCAGTTATAAATACAGGACAGAACTTCGGTCACACAGAAATTTCTCAAAAGAAATTATTAATGAATATGAAAAATTGACCTGAAACTGTTTTGATAACAAATGGGCTTTCGACACTGTAGCAAGGCAGTTAGCCCTGAAAGGTAATTACATTTACATATACTCTTCACTGCAGGATCTTATGAACAGTTTCAGTATGAACTTCTAGAAATGGGAAAGCTGAAGGTTGTTCTAGCTTTATCCAGTTCTATTCATCACACATGACTTTTTCTATTTGGCACCCTAACCAACAGTTTGAAAGGAACAACTGTTATTTGAAAAACTGAGTAGTATGTGAGCTATTGTTTTTTATTATTAACTGTGCCATGAAAGGTTCCTGTTGGACTGAAGTGTTTTAGGGATTTGTGTGGAGGCTGCTAGACCAGTGCTTGCCATGGGCTTGCTCTTGCACTGTCTCACAGCTGAGCTGGCAGCAGATGTCTCTCCCCATCTTCCTTATAAAGCCTGTCACCATCTCTGACACATCAGCTCAGGAGGCTCCTTTCACCTGTCTCCACCCTGAATCAGGCACTTTGATTCAAGATGGATTTAACAATGAAAAAATATCCAACACAAACTAAAATAAAATAACTATAAAATCAACTAAGCTAACAGGTGGAACAATGAGTCCATGGGCAATCTAGTTGGTAGGTAGGAGCCAACACCTGACCTGAGACCTGTGCAAAGCAGCTGAAAGAGGAAAGTGGAGAGAAAACTTTTTCCAGGAGCACATTTAAATTTGGAAGTTAATGAATGTATCATCACCCTCCATGGGCCAAAAGGTGCTGGTAACCTACTCAATGAGGACTAAAGAGTTTGGATATTACTCCTGCAACAAAGAATTTGTCGAATCGCCTTATTCAGATGCTTGATCTACCTTCTTAATGCAGTTTAGGTTCTTTCCTCCTTCTGGACACACTCATGATTGTGTGTGTTTAAACATTTTAAGTGCAGTGTCTGTGTATGTACTAAGGAAAAACATGTATTTAGAAGCTGAAATTCTCAAAATTATTGCTTCCTCTTCACCCCAGCACAAAACTCCTGTCTCACATTTTTGATCACAATTCCAGGCATCTTGTGCCTCTATACTACAAAGAAGCTTTAATTATGTGAGTGTAGATGTCCTGCCTACCTCCCTGCCCCATGCTCCATTTCACTCCATGCACAAGTGGTACTTGTTTAGTTCATTTTGGAATGGCTCTAAGGGGTCTCAAAGGGATGTGGATTCAAAGTGCTATTAGTGACCTATGTGGAAGACTGCAGAGAAGAGGATGTTTGCAGGCTAACACCGCTGAAGCTTGGGTATCTGGATTATATCTTAATTATAGTAGGGTCACAAACATTTGTTCAGTGCAGTGTCTGCACTGACAGTTCCTGGCATCACAGTGCCCTGGCTGTGAAGGTGACCTGTAAGGTAGGAAGAATTGTGGTTCTCTTCCTCATTGTCAACCTTTGGCAAAAGGAGACCACAAGGACACAGAATCTTTGCCCTGGCAATATTCAGCATTTGGGACTGTTCTTCCAAAGGTCTTGCCTCACTGATCTTTTAGCCTCTCTCAGCGGGTCTCCTGGGATGTGCAGTGTTTTTCCAGTGCTGACAGCTTGTAACTGCTGCCTTCTGCAGCCATCAGTGTACCCATACTGCATGCTCCAGATAAACAGTGTGCTGATTGCCCTTTCCCTTATCCTCTTTGCCCCTCAGTGAGATTATCTCCCACTACCCTTCTTCAATTGTACTCACCATGGAGTTTTCTTTAAGCCAGGTTTTTGGGGAGTGTTCAGAGCTCCACCTCAGCTCCATCTTTTTAGAGTGAATTCTGGTTCATAGCTATGTACATTCAGAAATATGAATTAGCCCACCTCCACCTCACCTTGATAATGGTTCTAGTTTTGATATATATTTTTTTATTTCTACATAATTTTTTGTTGTTTTTTTTTTTCTCTTCTGTGTCTCTCAGTGTCACAGTTTAGACCCACCAAGGCAGATTTCGGCAGCTAAAACTGTGCAGTTGATACTCCTAAATCCCTTCCCCTTCACACTCCACAGGTAAAGGACAGAGCAAAATGAGAGGAAAAAGATTTACAAATTGGAAAAAAATCCTACGGATTTAAGCAAATGATAACAATAATAATGAAAAATAATTAGAAATTAATAATACATATAAAAATATAGGAGATCCCATCCCTTGATGACTATACATCACCACAAATGCTGCAGAGCAGACACAAGGGAATGGGTGCACGGCTAGGAGGGAACTGGACTCAGGAACTGTGTTCAGGAACATATGGATCTGGGAGCAGGAAAAACCAGACAGGCAAGGCCCTCACTGGATGTCAGCCATCACAGAAGAAAAGTGAGACCCTTATGATCTCTCAAGTTTATACCGAGTACAACATACACAGGATGGAATACTCTGTTGGTCAGTTTAGTGTCACCTGCCATATTCACCCCTTCTTGCAGGTGCATCCCCTTCTGCCAGCTTGAGGATGGCCTTGGTTAAGTATAAGCACTGGGCTTTTGACACTTTAGAGAAGAATGTTGACACTTTAGAGAAGAATTCTATCTCAAAACCATGCAGTTAGCTTTCAGAAAAATGAAACTACTTACAGCAACTGAGTTAGTAAAAAAACTGACTGTAATTTAACTCAAACCACAACACTCAGTGATACAGCATTTATTGCACATGGGAGCAATCACTTTACACATTCACTCAGACTGGATTTGGGATGCAACTACTATACTCTTGTGGACAGTGCCAGACAACAAATGTAGTCAAAAGTTATTTGGTAGAAATGAGAGGGAAAGTTAGCAATGTGGATTCACAACAAATATCAGTGATGTAGTTTTAGGATTATTTGTAGCAATATGAAAATGTCACTAGTATCCTTACATTATTACAATTAATTCAAGACTAACAGACAACAGTTTGTATGAATATCCTTTGCTGCTTGCATTAGGCATGTCCACCTTCTTTTTGGTTACAATTTAAAAAATCACCATCACATCAAAAATTCAGATGGTGATGTGAAAATCACACACAAAAGTGTGAAGATTATAATATGAATGGGCATCCACAACAACCTTTTAAAATATGAATCTTAGGACACAGACAGATAAAAGAGGTAGACCTGGGAGCAGCCACAACATTAGTTCTGAGCACTGCTTGTTGACAAAATGTTTTGTGAACAAGGAACCCTTCATTTAAAAGCCAAAATATTGAATACAAAACCTGTCAGGCAATCAGTACACCTGGAATCAGGCAGGGTCCTCCTCTAAATATTAGGCTTTCATGTGGAGCAATGTTATGTTTCGTATCATAAACTTAGGAAATATTTTATTGCCTGCTGTTGAGCTATTAATGTCCATGCAACAGTCCATCCACTGACTCCATCTGACAGGGATTAGTGCATCCAAACCATTTCAGGGAAGTTTTCTGCTTCCTGCTGAGTTCCAGGTGTTAAAGACTCACTAATGATGGAACATCATCACAGGTGATTTCATAAATAACTAATAAACCTACAAAACCCCAAAAGCAGAATTAGGGAAGAATGTGTATTCACAAGATTTTTAGCAAATGGCAGTTCACCTGTTCTAGTATCACTGTGAACAATTATATAGATACAATATGAAGAGGATACAAATAACCACTTGGTCAGAAAACAAGTAGTATTCCTGTAAATGGTACTTCTCACTTAAATGCAGATGTGCTTAAAGCTCCCAGCTGGGATTAGGTCAGTATTGTGCAAAATAGTTTAAGAAACAGGAGAGAGATTTCCAGCTGGCCAAAGTGTTTATTTTCAACTGGGTCAATAAAAAAAAAAAAAAAGAAAATGGTGTGTGTAAATTATGGGAAAACATGATTCCTGAGCCCAGGTACTTGATTTGCTATCTTTATTAAATGATGTCTATTTTTAATAAATGTATAAGAGATCAAATGTCAATAACCCATACTTGCTACTCACCTAGGTAGTGTAAAGTTTTAGTTTCAGAGAGTATGATGATGTAACTTTAGGGTTTAGCATGAGCCAGAGTTGCTAGGTGCTCCAATGAAGCAAGTAAAATATGTAAAATGTGTATAAAATTGAGTATCTCTGTGCCTACAGACAAACAAGCCGTGCTTATTTTGGACTTGTAAAAATGGGAACTGTCAACCAAACAGGTGATTTATAAAGAGAGAATGCTACCAGGTGTATTCTGTCACATGAAAGCAATTGGACTAGCCAGTGGGGGGAAAGTAATACAGCATGGCAGGCTTTAATTTACCTCTTCAACGTATCAGGTACCCTCAGCATTTCCAGATCAGAAATGTTTTGTGATAAGGCTTTTCCCTTTCGGCACTACTTTTCAGCTAGGGATTCCCTTTTAACCCTGATATTCTCCTTTACTTTCTCATAGTCTAAACATACCCCCAGAGCTCAGCAACTGTAAATTATACTGCCCGCACCTTTGTGACCAACTTCACCTATGTTTTTTTATTCATGTAGATCTTTCAGAATTCACTTATTTCAATCTAGATGTAATCACTTAGTTCTTTAAACTAATTTTGTATGATGGATAATCTTCAAAATAATATTTGCACCAAAAAGGTCAAAATGTACCATCTATCTGAAATATTGTAGAGTCTTAGATATATTAGAGTGGTATTTTCTAATATATGTTTAATCGATAATCATGAATTATTTGGCTGTTTTATTCATCCTGTGTTTGTAATGCTTCTTCTCTTTTGCAAGTCTTTGCAAAGTATTTGCTATTGACAAATTTTGACCCTACTGAAATTAAAGTATATACCTGTTATTTTTGCTGAGAATGAGAATTAGCATAATTTTAAGTGGTCTTGTTCCATATTTAAATCCCAGCTAACTACCAGCATTTTCAATAACAGTTTTTGAAGTGTTTATTATTTTTGCTACTGTATCACACCTACTTGTTCACCTGCACTTATGAATAAAAAGAATGAATTCAGTTCCAAGGAGCACAAGGGATTTGGTTGTTGAAAGTTAGTGGTATCATATAGTCTTACACTAGACTCCAGCTAAAGGCTTAGCTCAAATACCATCCTTTTATGTATTTGATTCTGTGCTGTTTCTTTGGCTGATATAAGAACTAAATTAAGTACAAGTGTTTATGTAACTAGTCAGGTAATGGTTTTGCTTTCAAATTTGTAGGATGAAAAAAGCATCAATAGGTCAATTTTTTAAATGAAAATTGTGTGCAGGAGACTAATAGTTGCAAGCCAAGGATATCAATTGTGCATTAGTTCAGATTTTAATATAACACAAATTATTGTATAGTATTTCTATATTGAATTAGTGGATCAAATTGCTGTTCTATTTAAAGTATGTTATTGTTTTTCACATAAGACTACTGAACACATAAACAATCATACCAGAGGTGTTATGAAGCAAATTGCTCTACTGATTTTGATATCTGGCAGTACTGTCAGAGAAGTATGTCTTCCTCAGGATCAATAAAGGAAACAGTCCTCCTGGTTTCAGATCTTCACAGTTTAAGTTTTAGTTCACTAAATACTGTCTTTAGTTTTGGGCCCCTTACTGGAAGAAGGACATTTTGTTGCTGGAGTGTATGCAAAGAGCAGTAAAGCTGGTGAAGGGTGTGGAGTGCAAGTCTTATGCAGAGTAGTTGAGGGAACTGGGGCTGTTTAGTCTGGAGGAGAGAAGGCTAAGGGGGCACGTTATCTCTCTCTCCAGCTACTCGAAAGGAGTTGTAGTGAGGTGGGTATTGGTCTCTTTTCCCACGTAAGAAGCGACAGGATGAGAGACGATGGGGTCAAGTTGCACCAGAGGAGGTTTACATTGGATATTGGGAAATATTACTTCACTGAAGGTTGTTAAGCACCTGGAGTAGGCTACCCAGGGAAGTAGTTGAGTCACCATGCCTGGAGGTACTTAAACGATATATAGATGTGGAACTCAGGTACATGATTTAGTTGTGGACTTCACAGTGTTAAGTTTGCAGTTGGACACCATGATCATAAAAGCCTTTTACAACCTAAATGATTCTATGATTCATTAGGTTGTCTTAGACTTAGTTGTGTTAGTAGATGTCAGAAAGGACCTCAAAGTGGAGGCACCTTTTGTACTCAGTTTCTCTTTCAACACTGCTCCCATCGAAGAGGGGACAATGTCAACCAGTTCTCAAGGGCTTGTTTACAGTTAGTGAGCAATAAATCCTTCTTGAAATACAAAATGAAAAGAATTAAAGAAATTACTGCCAAACAGCTCCAATGATCTGGAATTTTATTCCATCCATATACATGCATAGTAACAACATTTGTTGAGAAATTATTTCTATCAGAAGTAGAACATTATCTTTGTGATCACCAGTTGCAGTATTGCTACTCATATATTTAAATATATCTTATATATGAATTAGATTCATAATTGCAGCATTGAGTTTAGGGTTTTGTTTTAGACTGTGCCTTTCAAAAGATAAAACTGATTGATATGACCTCATTACTTACAATACTGCTTCCAGTAATTTTGTTCATTCTTTATAAAGTATTGCATTTAACAGCAAAGGTTTAAAAATTGAGACAGAGATGCATCAGCGAAAGAAAATACAAGTACTATACAAGGAAAAATTTGCCATCTTCATTTAACGTACATTTCAGATTAAGAAAGTGTACAGAAACATACTGCTACATACAAATGCAAAGCCTAATGACTAAGGTACTGTATCTGCTAAAATATAAAAAAGCAAACTCAGCCCAATTGTTCAAAAAATTGAAATTTTTAAGGCGAACTTTACAGCATAGTTGAAACTTCTTTGCAAGTTATATTTTAGCATATACAATATAGCTGCAACAGCATATAAGAAAAAAAAATCAGGGTACACAAGTGCTTTGGAAGCTATTTCTAAAATGCTTTTCTGTATTGTTTGTGACTATTTTCTTTAAAATCTACTATACAGTGCAAACCATATGTGCTACACAATAACTATACAATAACATTACAAATGACTTTAATATAAAGTTTTTAAATAAAAAATAACATAACTACAGCTATGAATACTGCTGGTAAAATAAATTAATATTTTTGAAAATGGCACCAATAATACACTTTACTAATGGACCGTAATGAAATTCCACCTTTAAGTCTTCAACTCGGCAATAGTGAAATCTCCTGATTGTCCAGATGTAATTAAAACAGCTTTCTTTAGACTGTATGGAACAATATCCTAAACACAGATCCCAAAGGTGGTTGATTGTTTCATTTGACATGTTCTGCTGCATGTGACGAGCAATAAAACTTCTTATGAGTTATAAAGTTTGAAAGATTGTTGAACTGGATGTCACACAGTCGGCAATACTTTCCACTGGTTGGGGCCTGGGTAGAACCATTCACACCTTTAGCTATACTAGACAACTGTTCCTCTGCTGTAGGAATTGCTGGAGAGACATTTTCATTTGCAGTTAAGGGATTCTCAGAGATCCAAGAAGGAGACTTGTGCCCATCTTCATGTGGAGGATTCTGGGAAATGTTCTCTTGTTGTGGGTTTGCAGCAGGTCTTTCTTCCTGTTTCAGTCCCCCATTAACTATTACCATGCCTCGGTTTTTTGGCAATAGTGGAAGAGACTCTTTCTTCTGCACAGCACATCCATTTGAAGGCGCCTGGCCTTTGGGAGATTCACTTTCTGTATTTGTGCTTTGATCTAAATCAGTATTATGAATGACGAGAGAACCAGAAATGTAATCACTTGGCTTTATTCCATAATAAGGAGAAAGCTGATCTGCTCCTTTAGCTTTCTTTATTGCTCCAGGGTAGAGGCATTGTGGAAGAAACAAATGTTTGTTTTCTTCTTTTGTAGCAATAAGCTGGGCAGCTTCACTAAAGACTTTCAGTCCTTGAAGTGTTGCTAAGTGTGTGGAAAATAAGTTTCCATTAGGAGAGGAGTGTTTCGAGTTTCCATTTTTCTCACATTTGATTATGCTTCTTTCATAGCTGACATCTGGGCTGTTTCTTTCACTTTCTGGGTTTTGAAATACCTTATTGTCAAGTTGTCCCAGGTCATTACGCTGATGGGCAGTGACAGGGCAAAAATTCTGCTTGTGAGCCAGGTAGTTCTCTACCTTGTTAAAACTGATCTTGCATACAGTGCACTCATGGTAGTCCAGCAGCCTTTTGGGAGAAGTGGAGGTCCTCTCTGATGGGGGTAAGCATTTTTTACTGAGATCTATTGGCACATCCATCTCCAAGCAAGACACAGTGGAGTGGGGAGTATCACACTTTGAAACTGGAACACACTTATTAATAGACAGTGATGTCTCTAGATGCTTTGAGACTATTCCTGGGAAGATATCACATCGTGGATGGTAACATTCTCCAAGGCCCTCTGTTGACTCTTGAGTAGATGTACAGGGATTGCCAAGATTAGCCACTTCTAGAAAACGCTGTTGAATTAGTGGTGGCCTTTGCTCTTGCTCTGGTAGGCACATCTCATACATCTTTCTTCGCTTCCGGGTACGCATTGTTCTCTGCATGGCAGGCACTTTGTTGGAAGCAGACCTCTTCAGTGGGGGATCGTGGCGAGTGGCACAGTAATACTGCTTGTGGACCATGTATGTCTCATGTCTGCTGAAAGTAATATTACAAGCTTCACATGTAGTCTTGTTAGGATCACTTTCCCCTTCTACTAGAGGAGCACTGGGATTCTTCACATCAGAAGGTTTTCCGTTTATTTTCTCATCACCATTGCTTGCAGTTGACAACTTCTTTGATTGCGCTGTAAAGTCTTTTTCATGACTTTTATTGTTTGGCCCAATCAAATCTAAAACATTGGAAGAGTTTATGCAAGATGTCTGCAGAAGCTGATTCTCTGGATCTGATGTGTGAGGAGCAGCATTCAGGATGTTTATAGAACTTTGACCATTACTAGGACTTACAGCTTCTGACATTTTTTCTGGAACACTGGAAAAATCTGGTGACTTAGCCATCTGCTGCCATCGGCTGCTGCAGTAATGCTTTTTGTGTACCAAGTAGTTGTCCAAATTATTGAATGTTATGTTACACTCAAAACATGTAGCCCCTTTGGGCATTAAAGGACTGTAAATTACAGGAGGATAATTGCTACTTCCATGCCTCAGTCTTCGATGGACCAGTTCAGACATTTTGGCTAATATCTCTGAAGCCTGAGGAACCACAGTGATGTCCTGGGGAAAAGCAAACTGGGAAAGAAAAGGTCCCATTGGGAAAGAAGGACCAATATTAGGCTGAACTGGCGATGAAGCAAGTCTTGGACTGGATGGTTCAGATTTTATTTTAGTGTATGAAAAACTCTGCTTATTTGTTGCAGGCTGGGTTTCTGGCCTCTGGTTTGGAAGGAAAAGTGGAGCCTTTTTTTCACATTTATCAAGTTCTGTATCAGAACTTGCATCTTTAGTCTGCATGGTCTTTTGGCTCTGGGGAACATCATTTCTGCTCAACAGGTCCGTTGCTGGCTGTAAAACTTCTTCATTTCCACTTGGAGAGTGTTCAATGTCACTTTCTCTTTGAATCTTGTTGCCAGAGACATGTAACTCTTGGTGCTGCAGTAGCTCCCTCTGAGTCTGGAAGCCAAAATGGCAGTGATTGCATCTAAAGGCAGCTTGAGTAAGATGCGAGAACAGGTGCTGATGAAAGTTAATCACTGAGTCTGCAGTGTAAGTACAAACTGTGCATTTCAGACTGGCACCAGGTGGGAGAAATTCTTCCATTTTCACTCCTACAGAAAAGACAAATAAAGTGATCATTTTGCCCTTTATGAATGTTACTGGAAACTCAGTTGCACAGAAAGTACAAACACAGTGAGAACAAACCATTTTTCTTCTAATGGGATGGCATTAGTCACTCTGAAAATATTTGAATTTGTTCAGAATTTCTTTCCTTGAACTGCTAGAGGATACTCCCAGACTTCTGCTCTTCTTTGGAGAGCCTTAGTGTCTGCATGCATTCAGCAGAGATGAAGGGAACAAGGGAAAGGATAAAAATAGACTGGACTTATTCTAAATGAAAAGATCACAGAAATTACAGTTTTAACTAAAGGAGACACAATGTTCCCCATACACAATCACTGGTAATTTCAAATGCACAGAAAGCACATCAAGGTCAAGAGCCTCCAAGTTCTGATGTGGCTTGAGGAACAGCACTCAAACTCAAAGTGCTTGAAACCCACAGACAGAGCAGAAGTAGCATTTTGAGCATTATTGATGCACAGCTCTTTGCATGCATGAGTTGGCTGTAGTGTGGGAACAGGATACAGATCTATCCTCATCAGAAAGGACTGATGTGTTGCATTCATTGTGAAGTGAGAAGGACAAGTAAGACATGGCTTCTTCAACATTTTAGTTTCCATATATAATGTCCGTAGGCAACTACTGCTGTAACACATCACCTTTTCCTCATGAAATCACTACAGTCTTTTCTATCAAGAGCAGTACACTCAAAGCCGTCTTACAATCACTGCTGAAACACACAAAAAAATCCTGTTTAGTAGTATTTTGAAACTAAAAATTCTTCAAAAAGAAAGAAGACCTAATTTTTTTTACTTCAACAACAGAAATTCTGATTCCCTGTTAGATTATAAAAAATACTGGTAGGGATGATATTTGGAATCAAATGAATATTTGTTCTGCCTACACACACATACACACACACCCCCACACACACCATGGCTTGGTCAGGTAAACTAGGTTCATTGTAGTTGGATGCTATAAAGCTGTAAGAATATCGTGGCTCAGTCTGTGGGAAGTCATTCAATTGTACAGTTTCTCACTTCTCCCCTAGCATCAATGACTCCCTAAGTTGTGAGAGACATTGAATTTGAACTACTGGGGCCTCAGAGACCAGAAGGGAGCTGAGGAGATATACAGCACATCAATCAGAGCTTGCTCCCTATCAGGCATTTTTCCACCAGGAGACCATATGAAGATTTAGCTCCCTCACTGCTAGGAGGTGGTGTTTCACATGCTTCCACATTATTTGATATAGTCACAGAATGTCTCTATGGAATTTGCATTTCAGTCATGGTTCCATGCTTCAGTGGTGTGAGTCTGCTGTAGCCTGCAGTGGGAACAGTAACAAGTTTAAGCAACCACAGCACTAGCTTACAGGGCATTTGGAAAAGGTATGTTTCATTCCTACTGCAGAAGCTGCTATAACTTGTGATAATCTGTATAGAAAAACAAAGACTGACAGGATCTGAAAGACAGCAGGAATGACTGAACTGACTGGTTTGTAACTAAAGAGAAGAGGAAGGCCTGACTTTAAACCTCTGATGTAAGAAATACTTTAAGTTTCTTACTGGAAATTCAGCAGGTTCTCAGACCTATGTCTTTAAATGAACACAGATGCTTATCTCTACATTGCAAGGAAACAGTCATTCACAGGTCATGCCGGAAAACCCTCTCAACATGTAAGCCAATGATATGTCACTAAATGCAAAGAGCTGAAGCAACCCTTTTACACGATGGCTAAGATTTCAGAATTTTTCCCTATGTGGGGAGAAATGAATTTGTTATCTTCCAAGAGTATCTTTTTTTTTTAATTACTAGGCTGTAAGACATGCTGGGCTGTGTTCACCTGCTCTTGTTGAAGCTGTTCCTACTGTTCTGCTGGTTCACTGAACAGTGAAATATATGCTAGGCAAGAGACAGAGAATGGCAATAGCCTGATATTCAAAGTTAAGATCTGGAGGCACAAAAAATATCTGACCTCTAAATGAATGGCTATGTGTAAACTGTGTTGTCTACATAAAGAATTTTCTCACTCAGTGCTCTTCTAGTCCTATCCTAGGAGGTATCAAACTACTCCAAGGCAACACAATACCTTCTAGACTTGGAATTGCTGCCCAGGTGTCAGAGGAACAGTTTTCACTTCACCAAGCCCACAGAGCAGACTACCACTCCCCCAGGAGTTTTTATACTGCAGCTAAATAAGGTTTTCTTCTGTGAAATAAATACACATTAGTTTTCTCTATACTCCATCCATTTAAGTGAAGGATCAGGCCCTTGCACCTTTCCAGACACAGCTCTATACAGCAGACAGCCAACACACCCATAACCCATGACACTGTAGCCTTTCTTATTTGTAGGTTTTCTTTGTTACTGAAAATTCCAGTGCAAAATGTTCTGCAAACTCATAAGTTGCGTTACCAGCCCTAATTCAAAACAAATTCAAACAGCACACTCAAAGGACCTTCGGAGAGGGAGATAAGATTACTGTCGAGTTCCAGATTTTTAATCTCACAAATTTTGTAATCCTAGTTTCCATTTATCTGGTACTACTATTTTGACAACATGGAAAAAGAAAATGCTATCCCTATGTTATAAGGAGGGAAAAGAATGAGGTTATGGAACAAGAAGTTTTTATGAAGTAAGTGTCCCGGAAAAAGCACACAGAGTTCTGGGCCCTAGTCCTCAAAGCCTCGTGCCTAAGAAGCTTACTCTAAGACTCCAAGATCTTATTTCAGAAGGACTTGCTCTCTGGCGATGTGTATTTCTCCATTCAGCATCAAAACCAGGTAGGTAGGGATTGTATTCCAGCAGGCTCACGTTTGGTGAATGGAATCCTGAAGTAACTGATGGAACGAGAGACCAAGCAGCAGCAGTTTTACTGTGTCTGGATGCCTGAGCATCCCTTCACCAGTAAAGAAATGCTGCCTGTATGCATGTATACACAGATTAAGGGAGAGGCATCATTCAAATAAGGATTAGTAGGTAAGAGAAACGACGCTGGTTACCTGGGAGGAGATGCTTGGTGTAGAACACATGTCAGAAACCACTGACATTTTGGTAGTATCTACACTGAGTGCTTACATATATTTGGAGAGACATCAATCCACCACGTGTCTATAGTGAATAATTCTTCAGACAGCTAAATCTAGGAGATATAGGAAAATACATGGTACTTACCACTGTGAGAATTAAGGTGCATTTCCAGAGCTCTTGCATTAGAAAAACTTTTGGTGCACTGTGGAAAGGGGCAGACACTGGATATCTGCTGAGCACTATCTTCATTCTCCTCTGACAGGTGAGGACCCTCTCTTTGCCTCCCACTGCAGTAGTACATGAGATGGGCTTGCAGGTTCCGCTCACTTCGATACCAAATGCCACAGGATTTGCAAGGGAATATGTCCTCTACAAGCAAATATAACCAGATGCAGGTTAGCCACAGTGCACTCAGTGCCAACCAATTAACACAGCTGGATTAATTCCCCTCACTTTCCCATTAAACATGTGCTTATTTAATAAAATACTGAAACAGAGCCATGGGTTTACTAAAATGTCATTTGCAGGTGAGAGACTAAGCATGGGAGACAGTTGTTTCTTTCAAAAGGGGACTTAAAAATACTTAATTTAAAAAAAAAACAGGTAGAAGTTGTTGGTATACAATTTTTATAAATAATTAATTTACATTAATTGTTTGTTGTGAATATATAGTAGTAAGTCAAGAATTAAACTGTATTTCTAATACATCAGTATACAACAGGTAACATCTATCAACTGTGGGTTTTTTTCTGTGTGCAGAGGTCTTTCCAACACTGGATCTTGGAATTTTTGGGTGCTAATTCCAGATCATTCTGAAGAATGCATATTTTCAGAATGCTTATACAGCCATTACTGCAAAATCCTGTTACCTTGATATCCAGGAGGCCAGACTAGATTACGTTTCCTTAAGGTCCCACAGTGTTGAATGTAACATTACACTAAGCAGCCTGTTTATTTCCTGGGTTCCCATGTTATTAATACTAGAAGTTAACATTTCTAACCTATTTTCGCCCTGTTATTTTTGGTAAATTGTTACTGTTCCACTTTTAATTATGCAAAATGGATACTTGCTAAGAATAATGCAATTTTGCATTGTTTCTACCCCAAAGTGTCGCCATCCTTTTTAAGGAGAAGACAATGCAGAGTTTGCACAGAGCGGCTCCCAGAAGCAGAGGGAGTAGATATTTTGATCACATACTGAAGGCTACACACTTCACTCAAGTAAAGATTAATAATGCATATTATGTATGTACACAGAGCAGATAGATATTCAGGTGTTCATATTGTCAGAAGGATACCTACACAGTACATGTTTTGTGTCTACCTCAGAAGGACAAAAGGCCTGTCTCATCTTTTTGAAAGCTGAACTTGTAATGCTATAACTAAGAAAGAAGAGATGACAGCCCTTTAGAGTACTTGTACACTAGTAAATTAAAAGTGATGGGGTCTAGACTAGACCACTGGAACTACTTGTTCATACTGTTAAAACATAAGAATGGTCCCTTCCACACCTTTGGCTTAGGTCAATTAACACCTCCCCGATTCTTACATAAAGTTCAGGAGTTGCCACATGCCCAGGATCACTCCCTGCAATTATTTTGGACACTTCCCACCTGTTTTTGAGATTAAGAGCAACAAAGCTGGTGAAGGGGTTGGAGAACAAGTCTTATGAGGAGCGGCTGAGAGAACTGGGGTTATTTAGCCTGGAGAAGAGGAGGCTGAGAGGAGACTTCATTGCTCTCTACAACTNGGTGGGTCTCTTCCAACCTGGTGATTCTATGATTCTATGATCCTAAAATTATGAGCACTCCCAGACTGTGCCAGCTGACCTCAGGATCAGAGAATGGGCAATTAGAGTCAACAGCAAAATGTATCTGGGCAACATCAAAACTTCCACTGACTTTAGTATGTAAAAAAACCGCTAGTGACTGTCATTAACTTAGTCTTGAAGAATGGCTGGCTGCTCTGAAAATACGACATGTGTAGCTGATGATATAATTAATTATCATTCATGACAACTTATATTTATTTTCAAATATTGATGTGCATAGGACTATTACTCTGTTCCATTTCCTCTGTGTGAGCAAAGTTGAAGACTCCAAGTCATTGAAATGGTTGAGTCTTATTTGTTAAATATCTACAAATGCTCTCAAAATTTACATTGCTTAGTTTCCTTGCCTGACTCCATTGCTCATGCTTGTCTATTTTTCTGCACATGAATTTGCATATTTCCACCACTACTTACTATTTTTCCCTTTGCCACTGAATAATTGTATATGAATTTAAGACACAAGCACTTAATGTAATGGTCAGTATTCCACTATACAACCCTATTAAAACATTACTGCTTGAGCTTGCATCATTTGAAATATTCATCTCATGTGAAAACTGACATTTTAGCATTTGGTTTTGGCTTCAAATGGTTGAAAATGTGTTGAACCATTGAGGTTTTAACAGAAGAGAAAGCCCAAAAGAAGTAACAGCATATTCTGATATTGGGAACATGTCTTATTTTAATTACTTTGACTGCATTTCACCACAGAATTAAACTTTCTGATTATTTTAATGAATTTGACTTCCAGCCATCTTTATTTCCTACAGGCTAGATGGCCTGGACAGTCTGTAGCTCCAGTTATGCACTATGAATAACATCCCATTACATGCCATGCAGAGGAAACATATTTGAGGCATTTTGCATGGTGGGAAGATGGAATTCCAGGAAGAACAATGCATAAGGATGGGATCTGAAACTATTATTCCCCTAAAGTGATGCAAAATACTCGATGATCTTAAGGGTATTTTCCAATTATGATTCTACAAATCTATGATTTTATGAAAGTAGATAAGGGTGACTTTAAGTTAATGTTTCAATTCTTTAAAAGCAAAGTATTTCAATTAATTTCAAATTATAGTGTCCAAATATTTCAGTGGATCAATTCAGGAGATGAAATATTAAAGTGCAAGCTGAATGAGCCAAAGGTGATATTCTAGTTTTGATTTTTTTCAAATACAAATCCATAGAATCATGGAATAAGGGAATAGATCGTTTTGGAAGGAACTCTTAAAGGCCATCTAGTCCGATCCTCCTGCAGTGAGCTGGGACATCTTCAATAGATGTTAGGAAACTTTAAAAAAAAATCCCACCCTACAACATTTAATTTTTCTAGAAACTATTTTTTTTTTCAGAGATCTAGTGAATGAATGGTTAAGGGATGTCTTACTACAAATCTAGAGATGCATACTATTGGACTCACCTCTGGCTTGAGACTTTACTGAAGAAACTGTGTTTAAGCAGCTCAACAATGAAACGTGGAAATAGCCCTGTCCAGTCAGAGACAGCATCAGAACTTGGATGGAAAGTTCTGGACAGTGTCACTGGAGTACAGAGGCCACTCTAAGTTGCTACTAAGCCTATATAGCAAAACCTGATGAACCATAAACCTAGACTCTTCTTATCAGCAGAAGTAGCAATGATCAGTGTTGCTTTCCAGGGCTCTGCAGAAAGCAGTGCTGGCAGCAAAGGTGTTTCCAGAAAATTGATGCTGTAGAAATCTGACTATTTTGCCAAAGCCCAGAGCTGGTCTCCTGCTGATTTGCCCAAAAATACATCCTCAGTTGAAGTAAGCTGTGAATGGATCATTGCCCTTCAGGCTAGGTAACTCTCTCCCAGGTAGCTCCCTTGCAGCTATTGGCTGCACACTGTTTTGCCCTAACTGTGGTAACTGGTGGTCCATTTCAGAGGGTTCTGACACCTTCTTTTGGAAAAGTCTTGTAAGATGCTAACTGCTCATTCTGTGAACATGTGTATCAGCTCATAGCAGCCCCACTGCTAGGGCAAAAAAGAAAAAATGTGCTTAGCTAAAGGTTGCTGCCAACTCACTCCTTAAAAGAGAGGACTTGGACATTTGAGGTTTATCTTTTAAAACAGACAAACAACAAATATGTACGAACCCCAATAACAACAAAACCAAACTAGCCAACCAACCAACAAACCAAAACTAGGAAAAAACAGAATGAAAGATGTTACCACAGTTATTTTAACTAGTCTTGTCTGTAGAGCTCAAAAACTGTAACTATTCAATACAGAGTGTTCTGAGTGGCAGATTATGTGTCCGTGTGTGCATTCACATTGCAAATACTGTGTTCAGTAGTTTACTGTATCTAATTACAATACTTAAAAATCATGGGAAGCATAGGGAAGTGCACCAACATGGGGTCTAACCCAGACAGGCTTACAAATCAAAGAGTTAAGGATGTGCAATATGGTCTAAGAGATGACTGGGGAGGATCATGGTAACAGCTAATGTATCTGAAAAGTACTTAAAGAGGAGGATGAGGAACTAGGGCTGTATAAAGATAAAAAGCAATAAAAAGAAAAAGCTAGAAAAATGAAATTTAATTTAAGTTGAATTTTCCCAGTTCAGGAAGTGACTTTACATGTACTCATGTCCACCCACTCACTTCAAAGACAGCACTTGACTGCATGCTATCTTTTGTCCACAATAGGGTCTACTGATATCCAGAGGATGTAAAAACATTTTAGGTAGCCACACTGAATGGAGATACCACAATAAATCAGGGCTGCTATATGGTGTGATATCTGAATTTTGAAACAGCCACTGAAGAGATGTGCTCTTTCTTTCTGTGGAGTATCATGAATTATTACCAGAAGCTGCAGCCATTAGCAACAAGCTTACTTGAGCAGCAGAGTCTGGACTTTGGAGCTAACAGTTCTATCTTATCTACTCTTTTAACAGTTTCTGATCCTAATCGCCTCTGGGAGCAATCGCAGAACCTCCCCAGGAGGGCAGGTAAGGTAGTGTCGGTGAAGCTCTTGAAAAGCCCAGACACCAAACCACTCTTGTTCCTCCTTTTATGTCTGCGAGTTCATCTGAGATGATGGGGAAACAAAAGCAGGCTTTGAGTTGTGGTTTTTAAGTCCTGTGGCTTCTGTGGTCTTGAATTCACTATCACTGTATTAGCTAGTCATGTGTCCCTTAAAGTACTGCTGTTTTAAAAAACACCAGGGAATAGTATTCATCACTTACTGTTCACAATAGCCGTGGGCAAAATAGATGCCATTGCAGCTTGTTGAGGGAGCAATTGTATTGAGTCCAGCAGGCGTGCAGGATACATCCCTTCTGTGAGAGTCATCTGACTAGCAGCTTGCAGCCTTGAGTCAAAATCTACAACAAAGGCAATCAGCTCTTCACCCTCTGAGATGACCTTGGTTGTGGTACACCAAAGCTGCCCTCCTACAGAAAACACAAAGGCAGAAAAATTTAATTGATGATATCAGATTCCAGAACTGAAAACACTGGTGCCATATCTTCACACTCTTTTTAAAATTTTGATGATTTGTTCAAGGTAAAGAGGCATATAATGTTCATTTTTACTGTCTTACATGTATCAACATACAAATTTTCAGTATATAAGAATAAAAATTTTGGAGGACTTTGCATATACATTATGTATATTCATTTTAATTTTTCATTTTGTTTCCTAATGAAAATTAAGATGTAGGTGAAAATACTTTATATGGCACTTATCTGATCATTTTCACCAAACTTGCTGTGTATTTTTTCATAACTCTGAGTTTGTTTTATTTTGAATAACAAATCATAGCACAATAAAATCAAACAGCTGTAAAAGAGAAATGAGATTTCCTCTTCAGGGCGTTCTTCCCCTCTGCTGTTTGCCACCCTCTTTCTCTAAAAAATCTTCCCTTATGTAATATTATTCGTAACATGACTGCTTTATCTCTGCTTACACTGACTGAACTTCCTGAAGAGAAGATATGCCAAAGATCTGTTTCATAAAGGCTTATTCAAATAAAGGTTTGTTTAAAAGGGGGGGAGAGGTGGAAGAATTTTCATCAAACAGTAAGATACACTATAGCTCTGTGCTGCAAATGTCACATGTAGTGCATTAAAAAGAAAATTAACTATGCGAGTACATCTACTAATGTATTTGAATGTGATAGTGAATGCTCATTTATTTAACATGTTTAGACAGGCAAAGCACTTATATTGTGTTATCTACACTCTCAGGCCTAGATACATATCCAATACAGTTATGCCTGAAATAACGTTGCATACTTTATATGTTATAAAGCTTTTTTTTTCCTCAGGTTTTGTATATATAGAAAAAGCTATATGTTGTATTCATTAGGCAAGCAAAAACTGTACTCGTTTTGATAAGTAATATTGCTGTGTTTATCTTTCGGCATAACTGCCTTTTCAACTGCACTTCATTTTTTTTCCCTCAAAGAGATTATAGTTTTAAAACAACTTGTTGCAAAAATCTGGTAGAGGAGATAACAACAGTGTATGATATGCCACAGCTAAATGGAAGAATTAGGACATTGTTTTAGAGAAATCTTGGACAATTAATTAAACCAGTCTATTAGCTTTCAAAGATGAGCAAACAAAACAGCATCAGTGACAATGTGTTTCAGTAGAAAAATAAAGCTAAGCTTCCCGACCTCAAAGTGGTGTAAAAGTTTCAAAGCAGAAACGTATCTTTGTATTCACCCTTTGGTAATACAGTGGTTGAAGGTGGCACCGAAGTTTAAAAACAATTTACTGTGATTAGATCAAAGCACACTAAGGTGTACTACCCTCCAAAATGACAGCATTAAATGGTGCAAATCTGACTAATTGCCTCCAAAGAATAAGAAGATGAAATGTGAGGATACTACCATAAATGTCTATAAATGCAGAATCCTAATGCCCAAGCAGGAATTCAAACATTTGAAAAGTACAGTCTGACTTATTGCCTGATGTAAGTCAGGAGTAAACATACAGAAGCCTTCAGAGTTAAGCTAGTACAAAACCTGTCCAAAAGAGAACTAGGCTAAATTCCTAAAGCATACTTAATTAATCTCATAGATAAAAATGTGATATACACACTGCAATTTGAGAATCTGAAACTGGGCACTCTCACTGCAAACACGACACAGTACATCTTCTGTGAGGACTGGGGTTTCTATTATTAACAGGCACTTCTACTTTATTTATATACAGAAGGTATAAAAATCAACTGGAATGGCTTAGTATATTTTAATATAGAATAAGAGCTCTTCCTAGACTGTATTACTCACTGGATTTCTTAAAAAAATATAAAATGAATCACTATAGAAGAACCAACTGACTTCCTCTATCCCAGCAAACATCTTGACATGCTCTACCCTTGAGGGTGGGGAAAAAAAAAAGTGTAGTTGATTACTGGGTCTCCAGCTGCAATCAGTCTGGATCAGCTAAAAGGCTGACTCAGTTCCCAGGTGTTAGAGCTTCTTGGAGTGTTGACTCACGTTCAGCAGCAGATTAAACATCTACAGTTGATGTGGGCAGTGACCTGTGTGTCTGCTCCACCCAGCTCCTGGAGGCTGTCACACCTACGGCAGGCACAGATGAGTGGGATGTGTGGCAGCTTTGGAAGAAGAGCAGTCTCTAGCTTGGCTTATTAAAGGAAGCTAGAAAGACAGAACTTTAATCTGCTCCTGCATTTGAATACAAACCTTCAGTCCAGAATGATTTAGATCCAAGAATGATATTCTTATTTTGTTTTCTTTCATCCCACCCTACAGAAAATGAGGTACTTAAGTGATCATGACATAGATATCCATGTTTTCATGAGTACATGACATTGCACTAAGTTAAATCCCCAGATGAATTCTGAAATAATGTATTCCTCCAGATACTGGAAATGCACAATGCCACCTCTGCAACAATAGTCACCCACAGGGGCAGGACACAGTACAGCTCCCACATGTCTCCTTCTATGCTTGCTTGCACAGGGTATGGCAATAGCTGCTGTTCGGAAAGATGTAAATGACTTTATTTCCCTTAATACAGTGAATGCCAATGTACTAGACTTCATGCATAGCAGGAAAACAGTGGAAGATAAGTCTTCCTGACTTTTCTACTGCACAGTCAGGGAAATAGCCTGCAGAAAACCTGGCAGAGGCTGTTTACTCTACAAGTCTAGTTCTGACTCTGTGAAATTGAAAATAATCTTTTTGAGCTTCAACATATTGCTTTTTATCTATAGTTAAATCGAAGAAATTTATGTGATATAGAACAAATACATGACAAGCGGAAGAACAGAATAAAAATATCTGTAAACACTACATAGTTAATTGAGCTCTTTTTCTGGCTTATGTTGCAAGGAATTAGAAATGCTCATTTAATCATCAAAAGTTGAGAAAGTTAAAGAATATCATGTTGTGCAAACTAGAGCGAAAAATTCCATTCCATTTGCATTGGCATGAGTTCTTTATCAAATGACATCAGGCACTGAAGCAGCTATCTGATACCTTCAGAGTTTCCACAAAATGGAAAGGTTATTTCAGGATTCTCTGCTTTGTCTGCATCTTTCACTGCAAAAATTTCTGCAGCTTGGACCTCCCCCAGCCTTAAATTACCAAAAACACTCAAAACCCAACAAACCAACTTTCTATGCAAAGGAAAAAGTAAGGTACTGATGTCCCTGAAAAACTGTGGACTTACTGTTCTTTGCAATGTTTATGATCAAGATTCTTGTGCAAACAGATCTGGTTCCTAACAGGAAGCTTATAAATCATACTCATAATTGCTGTCAAAACTGCAGTGGAGTGTACTGCAAGTTTTGATAATAAAGAATAGAGTCACAGTTCAAACTTGATTACATTTTGGAAATTCATGCTGCTCTTAGAAGAATCAGTGGTCTTAAATATCTTCTTCTCCTGCCAAATTTTTCACTTGCACTTTTTATTATTTATGAAATCAGTGTCTGCACAATGTCATGCAGACCTCTGCTGATAAACTCTAATTAAGATTAAGACAAGCCTTTTGGAAAGGATCCCATCATTAGCAAACATGATAAATACAAGCATACTCCCTACTTGTCAACCAGGAGCAATTCAGTAACCTAACAGTATTATCTGTTGCTAGGCTACAGAGCTGACAAAGCTTCAATTATATTGTATGGCCATACCTATAGAATACTGTATAAGCAAAATGTATCTAATATAAAAGCATTTAACTTCATGCATGCTATCTGTAATTCATGGCTTCTTTCAATGGCAGAAATCAGGTTAATAATTACATAGCATGCTGGAAAAATCTTAGTGATGTGTCATGTTTGCACATTTTTTTCTAATTTATCTCTATGATTGATAGACATTTGCTTTGTAAAAATAATAAAATGCAAGCAATAGGATGCTGTAAACCACAAGCGCAACTACGTCTGGGCTCATCAAGATATGGAACCATACTTAGTATAAAAAATATATAGTAAATTGAACCAATTAAATCATACTTAGATACAGTAATGCTCTATCTTCTGTATTGAGAATAAGGAGTACCGTCGTGATAGATACGCATGCTAATACAAAACTTTATTTTATGTAGGATAGGCATCTAAAATACAAGATAAACTTACTTTTCTAAAAAATAAACAGCTGCTCATTTTTCCCTTCTACTTTTAGATTTTTTTTTTAAGTGACCTCTATTATCCAGTTTGGTATCAGTAAATTGATTTGAAGATTTGACTAACATCATGGTCCTTCACCTGTTTTGATTCTCAGAACTCTAGAATACTACCACGAAGGACAGAGACCCCAGCACAATGGGCCTTCTAACGGCTGGCTTTTTTTTTAACCCTTAATTTTTTGCAGATTTAAGGAGTGGTCCTTGGGGTCCGTGGATCACGATCTGAAAAATATATATGTATATTTAAGGACATACATATTAAAGACTCCTCTATTAACTTCACTGGGAGAAAAAAAGCTTCAAAATGGATGGAGTCATAAAGCCTTTTGATTCACTCCGTTGCTTTTACGAAAAGTTACTTTAGAAAACAAACCTCTACAAGCAACATCTCCATTGAGTACAGCTGCTTCATGGAAGGAAGTGCAGCTATTTTTTTTCACAGCTGAAGAAGCACAATGACAATATAAACATTCAGTCAAAGGCAATTGCAGTTTTCCTGTCTTAAGTACTGGTCAGTTTTCTATGCTGAACAATTTGAGTTCAGTTTTTTGACCCAGAAATGGCATACATCTTTCATAGTTTAGGAAATGAATGGCCATTTCCATTAAAACAAATTTTCAGTGCCAGCTAATTCAGAAGTACTACTTTCATGGAGTAAAATTCGTACTTACTGTGTTTAATTGTGTTGCTGCAACAACATAATAGCCCATTTCCTGTACACACACCTTTTTGCAAAAAGGGTCAAAAGACTATCAGAATTTATATAAACAACAGACTGTTACTCTTAGGGACTTCCAGGCACTCTCAACTGAATTAAACCTTCCTCTCCCAATGAAATATTCCAATTTGTAAAAAAAAAAAAAGATGCTTTTTAGTAACGGTAATGGGGGTTGGAGTTAATTTATTATCTTCCCTCCTTTGTTCTGCAGGTTAAGCATTTAAGGAGAATTTGCACATCACAATAGGATAGGATCTTCATATTTGGGTTCCTCTTGCTCCTCACCCATGGGGTTGTGACGAGTCAGCATAATGAATGCCATTTCAGTGCGGCACAAGTTACTGGGCAGATCTCTAATTTTTGACGTGAACAAAGTACATATATCTATATGTAGACACATTGTTTAATGAAAAATTATAATTAATTCAAATCCAATACTGTTGAAATTTCTGACAGTAGAGTGGTACACGGAACAGAACTTATAAATTATGTGTGCCCCTTCTTTGAAAAATGCTTTAGAGGTTTCTTTGTGCATTGGCAAATACAGTAGGAATATGAGGTATTGTGTGGATCCTCCTGCACAGCACCTGATAAAAGAATAAAGAGCTGTGACATATTCTTAAAACAATAGAGGAATTAAAAAGAAACAATGGGCCAGCTGCTTCATTAATACAATCAAAAGAGAGCCCAGCACAGAGGAGTCCAGATAATTAAGCACTAGTCTTTTAGACCTTTTTTTCTATAATAAAATTGCTAAAAAATTATTAACTACTTCATAGTTGTTACATACATCTATGTACTTGTTTATTTAGGTTGATTAATGCCTTTTCAGTATTCTACAACATGCCAACTCATGGTTCATACAAGTTTTTGAATAAAATAATGTAAGAATAAGTGATACAGATCTGTGGTATACACAGCAATAAATCAAAAGCATTTTGTGAACAGTTTTTCCAGTTACTAAATAATTCTTCACATTTTTCACATGTGTACACAAAATATATACTTCGCACAACATTTTCGCCATTCATATATTTTAATGCTGCAGTTGCAACAATCTCTCCGTGGAATTGTCTCGAAAATCACATCAGAAAATTCAGGTTTCTCAAATTCTTGCAAAAATAGTTTTAGTGATTAATGAGATGATTTCCTAGCATCTTCTATTGTTCTTCCTTGTTTACTAATCAGAGAATATTGCCAAGAGATACTTGATTTTTAATTTTAACTAAAGTGCTGCATATTATAAGCCTGCATTGCACTGACTGCAAAAAATGTAAAATCTATTATACTCTATTAAACTAGACCAATACAGTGGACAAACCTGTTCAGTTGCAACTTTTACTACTACCTTTTTGTTCAGCCTAAAATGTGGATCCTGCTTTGTTTTTATTTCATTGTACAAACTGCCAAATAAAGGAATACTTTTCAGAACAAAACAACAGAATACTCAACTTAAAGGCATTAGCCAAACTGAAGAAGGCAGCTTTAAAATCCCTGCATTTTGAGATATAAAATGTCTGGCCAGAAAAGGGGAAGAAAAATACTCCCTCAGAATACAGCTCTTACTCTTTCACCTGAGTCAACTGAAGCTTTGGGTCTGACTTCAGCTTAGTCATGCTGAGAACTTAGAGTGGTTTTATCTGAACAGGTGACTTTATAGTGAAAACTATCAGGCATTATACAGCTGATGAAAATATTAGTTCTAGGGGAGTGACCTACCAAACCTGGCATCTCTCTGTCAGTGCAGGGGAAGGTCTCTTCATTGCTACAGTATGACTATTGCCAGCATCAGTAGTGCAGTAGCTCTTGAATTAATACTCCAAAAAGCTGGATCAGTTGAACCTCAAATTAAGCATGCTGTTTCTGAAGAGGAAAGAGTATCACAAACACTTAGATTTCACCTCTCATTTTTCCACTGTTGTCTGCCTGCTTTTTGTTTGAAGATTTCTATTTGTTGCCTCCAATTAAACATCTGGGTGTAACACTTAACAGTACTGTTAGGCAAAGAGGCAAAATATATGAATGCTCAGAAAATATTCACAGGAAAATAATGTTGTAATTTTATTTGCCATTTTCCCCCCGATAGAGCTGTCACAGCTTATTTACCACAGGGGGAGACAGTTAAACCCATATCCTTAGAAGTTCTATGCATTTAAGAGGCTTATATATCTCTTCTGGGACCCTCGTTCAAATCCTGGGCTAATCAGAGTGAATACATATCTTTCTATTAGATGGCTCTAAAAAGTCTTAGGTGATATCAGTTCCTGGTGGACGACAGTCCACAGCGTAAAACTATTAAATGTTTGGCACAAATGGCAATACTTATGGAATGAAGCTGGAAATCGTAATATCCTCCCACATCACAAGAAGTTAAGTCTGCTGCTCAGAGGTTGAAATTAAAGCCAGCCACTAATGCTAAACCTGCTATATTTCTTTAATTCAGCATAAACTCAAACAAGGAAGTTGAAGGAGTTGTCAGAAGTTTAGCAATTTCTTCCTCTTTTTTTTCCTTTTATTTCCAAATTCCTCTGTTTTGAATTAAGTGCTATACCATTTTTACATTTGAATTGGGTCTCACTTGAGTGTTATTTCAGAATTTGTTAATCCCTCAGAAAGAAAATGATAAAGAGCTTGAAAAAAAAGTGATAAATGCTTGCTGACATTACCCATGTTACCCTCCCATCACCACTGCAAAGGTGCTCAGACCAATTCTCACAGCAAACTCATCCGCTCTTCTGCGTTTTACAACATCAATGAGTGGGCACTCTCCAAAGAGATTCATTCCCAGGAGGCATTTCCAGGTGATCCTCGCTCTTTCCCCAGCTTTTGTGGATGCACCAGGTTTCAGAGAGAGAGAAAATGGACCACTGAAACCAACTACTCTGAAGCAGGGCATTGGATATACACATTCCAATAATCCCTGCTTCCCTGACAGCACAGCTGTAAGGTGACCTTTCTGTAGTCTTACAAATGCAATCATGCCTGTGGATTGTCTTTTCGGACTTATTTTGTGAGGCTGAAGTGTATGAAGAAGTAGGTGATTAAATGAGACAATAGACATGCTTTAATGGCACCTCTTTCTAACAGAGAAAGCAGAGTACACTACCTCTTATCAGTGGATTTTCTGCTGCCTTCCACCTGCTACTGTAAGGGCTCATTTTTGCCCCTGGGCAAATTTAGGGTGAATGGCAAAGGTATCCGCGTGGGAGGAAGGGTTATATGGAAGAAGCTGGATTGATAGGTAGTATTTGTAAAGGAAATAAATACATTAAATAGAAGGACAAATGGGGAAGTTATTGAATGGCACAACCAAAGTAAGAAATAAATATAGGCTAAGAGATCTGGATCATTATTCAGTATAGGGGCCACTCCAGAAGCAGCTCACAGCTGCATGTGAAACAAAAGCCACCTTTTATAATGCACTGAAGCTGGAGCATTAAGTTGTGTGTGCTGTAACCCTGAGAAAACGGTTGCTATTGTTGCTAGCTAACTTGGACTTTTCTTCACCTTAATGTTCAGCTCACAGGCTGAAGTTCAGGAACTACTTTACTTAGGCTATAACAACAATGGAAGTGAAGTAGCACCTCTTGATTTAAAACAAATCTTGCTCCCACTTAAGCCATTAGAACATTTTTACACTGGCTACAATGGAAACAAGACTCTGTGACAAATGAGTGGCCCTATTACTAAATAGGCAACTAAGCAAAAGGCATGAAAAGTTGATTTGCATATTTAATATGTTCTAAAATGTAAATACCACAGAAGCTACAATAAGCATCTAACCCAGTCTTTTCTATTTTAAAAGTAAACAATTTAAATAAAAACAGCCACCACAGACATATCCAAAACGCACACCAAACCTGCAGATTTCCTCCACAAATGTTAAAAACCCCAAGTATTATAGTTGTGCTTTTTGAAGCAGACGTTAGAAGTAGAAAGAACTAAAAACTTGTGACAATTAAAAGCATTTCCACCTCCCAAAATATTTACAATATCCAAAGTAAACAAGTGTAAACCACTGCCAGTCTACCCATTAGTTCATCTAATAAGAGACTGTTAACAACAGAAAGCAAATACTGTAATGGTAACAAGACTGAGCTACTTCTGGTTGCAATTGAAATAAAAAAAAAGATTATAAATGAGCAAACAGTTAAGACTCTTGCTGTACACCCCAACATGGATTAGCAATTAAAGAGGATTCAGTACTTGATGATTTCTTCCAAAACAGGCTTAATGAGAAATAGCAGTTTACTGAGCATCATACAGGTGCACAGGAGCTGCCATTCTGCCTGCCTGGTCAGCATGATTTCTAAATGGCCAGGAAAGAAGTGACTGTATACCCAAAGGCAAGCTGTCAAAATTCAGGCTGCAGCTGATAAACTGATTACAAAGCTGCTTAAGACTTTGCTTGTAAACAAAAGCATTTATCAACTAATAATTTGCAATAAACTGATGTAACTCCCAGCTGAGCCCCAAACTGTAATTGTCTTTACCATCTGCCTATTAAAATACCATTCTTCATCACTGAGCAGGAGCAGAAGGGAGAGAATCTCCACCAACTACATAACTTGCATGCTTATAATAATCTGTGAGCATTTCCCACATTTACTATGATTTCCAGGTTTTGTATACTTCATTTTCCCTTTTTGAGAGGCAAAGAGGTGCTGTAAAGTGGCAGAAAAGAAATTAATAAATACCATGCCTGGTGCAAGAAAAAATTATGTAAGTTCATCGTACTCTGCTGTTTCTTATTTTTTTTCTCTTTTTGCTACTCCATAGGAATATCATGATGGAAGCCCCCTCAAGCACAACTTTGCAGATTAAACTCTCAATTTCTTTTCAAGGTGTCAGTTGTCATTATCTTTATTTCTTATGCATTCACTTCTTACAGCTGCTTCAATGGGGAGCCAGTTAAAGCATGATAGCTCCCCCGGGGAGAGTCTGCCTGGGTCTGAGGAACTCTGCAGACCCGGTGGATCTCTACACAGTCACCTTTAAGAGCATTTTGCCTATCTCCTTCAGAGGCTTTCTGAAAATAAGGTGAACGGACATGCTTTTATTTTCTAACTATTGACAGCCTCAGTTCTGAGCAAGGTGGTAGAGTTTAGACAAAGTTCAGAATTAAACAATGCAGATGCTTTAAAGCCAATACACCCCAAAGGAAGAACTACTTTGTTAAACTCCTAAATATTCAAGTATGAAGGGGAGAAAACAGAGGAATTGATACTTCACAGAGAATGGCAGCCCCTTGAGATGTGTCTGCCTTAAAACCAAATTTAGCTGAGAATCACAAAAACATATAGTGCAATGCACTCGACCAAATACTTCTGCAATCTGCACTCTCAGCCACCCACTGTTCTAAATGCAAGGTTATGGACAGAGACCTACAATTAGTTTACCTCTTCAGAAATATCTGTATAAAAAGCACAGATGCAACTTGATTTCTCATTGACTTCCCAGGCATAGACTAAAAGGTTCTATTTAGCTTAAGGAGGCTTTTCACCCATACAGTAAACATTTCAGGTCATCACTGGGAGGAAAATGAGGATCTAAGAGAAAAAGAAGAAGGTTCCTCCTGTTAATTGATTGTTGACCTGTTAATTGTATTGAAATGCAAGAAATTAAAGGATGACCCTCTCACCCAGCTCACAGAAGCAGTCTCATTTCCTTCAGTGACAATTTTTCTTTACCTCACAGTGCTTTTGTCTGACCCTTTGTTACCAGTGTCGCCTGAAGCACACCACCCCAGAACCAAGAATTAAAGAAATCAAACCTCAAGACAGGCTTGGACCTATAGACTTAATTGTTCAAGATATTTACCACTCGAGACGATTATGCTTGTAAACTAAAGGAATTTTACATCTATATAATTACACATACTCATGAGTATGGTGATTGAACCAGGTCTTTGTACCTCTGTTTGTATCCACAGTACTGGGACAGGATCCAGGCGGGTGAAATAGAGGGAAAAGTGAACAGCAGCGTCCATGGATACAGAAAACACATATATCAAAATAGAATTTTTTTTTGATGTTGCAAGGAAGAGTTTTTCTTAAACATTTAAGGCATAGTGATGAAAAGCATCTTTCAAACCTCTGTAGTTACAACTCCTAGTAGAAATTATTTAAGATGTACCAACTTTAAAGGGTGAGACCCTTAGCATGATAATACTGAGTTATGTTATAAAGCTAAAAGATTCATTTTAAAGGCTTGTCTTACAACTGAAAAAAAAATAGTCAAAACAAAAAATCAGAAGACTGGAAGAGACTAAGCAAGGATTTGTAATTTCTAGTGTTGCCATATGAAATGCGATGTCAAAGGAAATCACCATTGAATTTTTTCTTGTTATATCCAATACTTCCTTTTGAACGTCTGAAGTTTCTTAAGAAGCACAGTTTGTTTTACTTAATGCAAAGAAAATACATTTGAGCATGTGACTGGTCCAGCAGAGAGGTCTGACAAGAAAACAGGGCACATTAACACCAGAGGAACACATCTGAAATATACTCTCACACTACCTTTGCACGTATGACAGGTGAATATAAGTAAGCAGTCCAAGCAGCGTCTAACTAAGTAGATTAGCTAACTAACGAGTAAATGTTCTGCCACTTTAAGCGTTTTCTTTGCGGTGAGTCTAGCGGGACGCGGTCCCGCCCAGCACCACGGAGGGCAGGCAGGTAGCCCCGCCGCCAGCAGGGGGCGCCGCCGCCAGCAGAGGGTGCTGCCAGCAGAGGGCGCTGCCGCCACGCCATCAGCAGAGGGCGCTGCCGCCAGCCACCAGCAGAGGGCGCTGCCCGCGAGTGGGACCCGCGCTGTTACCGCAGGGGCCGAAATAAACCGCGGAACTGTTATTACTGTATGATTCTATGATTCATTTAAGGAGAAATTTTGGGAATATTTACTTACAATCATAGAATGGTTTGAGTTGGACGGGACTCTAAAGCCCATCCAGTTCCATCCACCTGCCGTGGGCAGGGACACCTCCCACTAGATCAGGCTGCCCAAAGCCCCATCCAACCTTGCCTTGAACACCTCCAGGGATGGGGCAACCACAACTTCCCTGGGCAACCTCCTCCAGTTTCTCACCACTCTCATAGTGAAGAAATTCTTCCTTATGTCTAGTCTAAATCTGCCCCTCTTCAGTTTATACCACTGCCCCACATCTTATAATTACAAACCTTTGTAAACGGTACCTCCCCATTTTTCTTGTAGGCCCCTTTCAGGTACTACAAGGTCATTATAAGATCTCCTCAGAGGCTTCTCCAGGCTGAAAAAGCCCAATTCTCTCAGCCTGTCCTCATAGGGAAAGTGCTCTAGCCCTCAGATCATCTTTGTAGCCTTCCTCTGAACTCGTTCCAACAGCTTCATATCCTTCTTACGTGGAGGACTCCAGAACTGGACACAGTACTCCAGATGAGGTCTCACAAGAGAGGAACAGAGGGGCAGAATCACCTCTCTCGACCTACTGGCCACGCATCTTTTGATGCAGCCCAGAACACAGTTGGCCTTCTGGACTGCAAGCACACACTGCTGGCTCATGTCCAGCTTTTCATCAACTAGCATTCCCAAGTTCTTCCCTACAGGGCAGCTCAAATTACATCACCCCCTCATCGTGTACTGAAATTTGATATTGACCTGACCTTGCACTTGGCCTTGTTGAACCTCATGAGGTTCTCACAGGCCCACTTCTCCAGCCTGCCCAGGTCCCCCTGGATGACATTCCATCCTTCCAGTGTGGCAATTACACCACTCAGTTTGATATCATCTGCAAACTTGCTGAGGGTGTACTCAATCTTGCTGTTAATATCATTATTGAAGATATTAAACAGCACCGATCCCAGTACAGACCCCTGAGGGACACCACTAGTCATGGCTCTCCATCTAGACTTTGAGCCATTGACCACTACTCTCTGAATACTACCTTCCAACCAGTTTCTTATCCACTGTCCCAGTTTCTCATCCACTGTATACTTCTTATCCATCATATACTTCTCCAGGCACCCCTAGCCAACCCCATCCCCCTTGTAGCCTGCTTGATCCAGTGCGGTTAGACAAAAACTTAAAGGAAAGTGAAACCAGCCTGGTTTTGAGCTGTGACCACGTAGGTATTTGATTCCTGGTATTAGACTCTTGTATACCCCTTGCCACCTCCTCTGGCCTGTGTCCCCAGATCCACAGCCCAAGTGCTCCTTGAACCAAAAGACAAAGACAATACAAGGTGACCTTTCTCCACCCTGCCTATCAGATGATGTTCATCAAAATTGCTTTGCTTACCTACAACCAACCATCACATATTTCTACTTAAAATCATTCTACTGTGAAACTAGATAGGGAAAGGATGCAGCTAAGACTGGAAATTATCCAGCATCAGGCACTTCATAATATTTCTGTTGCTGAGCAAAAACAGCATTCCAGGGTGCGTGACTCCCACTAGAACACATGGGAATTGTGACGTTTAAAGTTTATGGAAACCTTTGAACACTTATCTCTGTCTTGTAAGAGTAATGAAGAAATTTGATGTCAAGTACGCAGTGATCCCAGAAGAACTGTCTGACTTCTGGAGGAGCAGGGATTACACACTGAGGTGAAATTCTCTTCACCCCACGGTGCTGGCATGAACCCCTGTCTCCCAGCTGGACCCTTCTAAGAACTGCAGAAAATCTTAAGAGGAATGGTATGAGGCCACTCCAAGTAAAGAAGTCATGGAAAGATTAGAGAACAAGGTCTATTAAATGTTTGGGATGCTCCTAGGAATAGAAGATTTTTATGAAACAGCAATTACCTATCAAGCCTCCCAGTCTGCTTGGAAATATGCCCTGCTGTGAAGGCTGTTCCATTATCACACCCCCTTTACACTTCACTTACTAGTCCTACTGGATACTAAACATTATCTACTACTTCTCTTCCCTTTTAACCAGGACAAAGTATAATAAACAACTCAGAATCTCTCTGGGGTATGGAAACTGAATGCAATCTGGCACCACGGATAAATGCAGTTCATCATTGCCTAACCTATGCATAGACCAAAACACAGCCTCTTGAATGCTAGCCTGTTAACAAGCAGTGAACCTCACAGCATCCTCAACCTGCTGGAGATGTTTTACTTTCTCATATCTTTTTGTACTGCTAAAAGTTAGCACTCATGTGAACAACTACGTGTGCAACTCAGAAGCACTAAAATGCTCCATTACTCTTTCCCTTAGCATGTGCCTTACTGATCCTGAGAAGATGATTCTGTACTAGCCTATCTCAAAAAATATGTCCTCATACTTCTTTATTAAGACACCGGAAAAATCAATGCTTTCTATGCCCTGGAAGTGGAAACGGGATTTAGTGTCTATCTTCATAATGGAAAATATTGCCAATGTGTAGAAGAGACAGTTTAGACCTATTTCCCCAGTCCTGGGAGATACTGCTTGACGTAAGGGTATAAAATGACTTTCAGTATAGGTTCTTATTGTATGTTTAAGTCTTTTTAGCTAGGGGGTTCTCATTTGGTATCTTCTTCATGATTAATTCTCTTTTCTCATTTTCTTTCCTCTCTGCTTTCAACCCTGTACTCCACTCCACATTCTCAGTTTTCATTAAATAGAACATGTTAAAATATTAACTGCTTATTGTTAATCTATATGCCAGTCAGGTAACACATACACTCTAGCATATGTATACACATGCAAATATCTGACTTACTGGCCATTACAAGAATTCTCTTAAGTCTTCATCACTGTGATCAGTCTGCTGGGATGATATTCAGCTAAACAGATAGTTATTTTTAAAGTGAATAGAGTTTGTTGCATGGGTACACTGCACTGGTTTGGATGCACTACTTAATGGCACTACCAGAGATGCAAAAAGTATATGAGATACTGTGCCTTGCATCCTTCAGTTATCAGTTCAGGGAAGTTCTACACAAGTCATCTCTCTGAATCTGAATTAACATTTTATCTCACTGCTCATTTACCTACACATACTATTATTAGCTGAATTAAATCACAGACAACTGAGGAGCAAATAAAGCTTGAGAAATGGAAGTAGCAAGTTGTAGTTGTAACTTTAAAAAAACCCTTTATTTGGCTGTTTTGACAGGTCATTCAAGACTATTCAGCTTCTTGATCTGAAGTCCCCTATGTATAATTGCATGTATTTTACAGGTTAGCTCAGACATCTAGTCTATATATAATAGATACATCCAGTTCTCTGGAAATGGAGGTGCGCCAAAATAATATGATATTTGCGTTGGAATTTAAAGAAAAAAACTGGCAATAGCAGGAGGAAGTCCTAGCATGAAGAACCTTTTGAGAAAAGCCTAAGTCCTTGCAGGAGATACAAATACAAAATGGACTAACAACCATTTTTGGGGGGGGGAAGAAAATACAGCATTTTGAGGGGAAGACAAAAGAGACTAGAAAAGACAAGTATGAAGGATTTTACAGGTGAGAATGAGAGGATTAAATATACTATGTGATGATAAAAGGATCAAGTGAGGATTTAGGAGGGTACAGCTGGGCATATTTTAAGTGAGCTAAATGATCTTCTCAATGACTTTTTCAGAAGCTAGAATGGTTTGAGGAGAATTTCAGGCAGCAGTCACTGGGCAAAAATGGGGAAGACTACTCCTGATCTTTCTCTGACTTCTGATGTGCTCTCATTTGCTTCTCTGGGAGTATTTCAAATGGGTCCTCTGGTGGACATACTTGCACCTGCAGAGCAGCTCTCTAACCTTCTGCTATGGGCAATGGCAAAGAGCTATTCAGAGCTGGTTCTTAGAGAACATTTGTAAAAGTTAATTAATATAAGGGATATGAAAGTTATTACCTGAAAAAAAATTACTAAGTTGCTTACTGATTCTTTCATTACTAATTACTATTCATAATTAAATACACTCGGTTTATTCAAGACACTTCCAGACAGGTTCCCGCTCCAAGCAGTTTGCCATAGAAAGGTCAGATTTCAAACCTCTTATTTGTAATAACAAGTGCTTAATCTGAAAGTAGCCAATAACAATCTTCATGAATAACACCTGGTTTTGTTAGTCTTATGTGTAGATTTTAGCCTCTGAACGGACAGGAGATGAGAAAGAAAGAACAGGAGACAAATGACAGAAATGACCTCAGTAATAAAAATGGACAAATACCATTTTGTAGGGTAGATTAAATAATATGCTTGCTAGTAGGTGCAGATCTCATTTATTCCTTTGTGAGTGCATGTAGAGTCCTTCACTACAACACTTCTAATTTTTAGTGGATTGATCTATATATCTGAGAGAGTGAAGTCCAGGAAAAGGCTAGAGGCAGTGGATAATTTTCAAAGGCCAGCTAAAAGGTGTAAGTTTTGATGAGGGATTTAAAGGAGAAGTTCCAAACACTCTCATCCGCATAGATTGTCTACTTTTTCCCCAAAGTAAATCATTATATTTCTTGCCCCAATTTTTTATCAAAATCACTTCCAACTTATTTCAGTCTGTCACAATAATATTTTCATATAAGGAGTGTTGTAACCTAATTCCTTCATTTGAATAATACATTCATTTTTAATTACTGCAACTTGATCTCAGATTATTCAAATAACTGTTTCATTTTTTATGCTTACCCTGACCCCAGTGTATTTATAGGCTTTTATCCTTACCTGATACCAGTGTAATGTAATTATAGATTGTATTTTAATCATCTACTATATCCTAGTGAGTTTGTTTAAATCACTCCAATGCAGAGTCTTTTATTTCTATGCCTTTTAAAATTCTACAATGGCATTCTCATTGCATAAAAGCAATATTTTTGTAGTTTACTACAATGAATGAACATTTTGCATGCATTGCTGGCCATGTTTCTAATTTAAATTTTAAAAAGACGCTATAGAGAACTCTATGTAAAATGAAATCCTGACTTGTAAACAGGCATGGGACAGCTCATCACTTTAAAACATTGTTCATTGCTCCTATTTGCTCTTTAGCATAACTACAAGAAATATGGTAGAAAAAGAAATCAAATTCTTTTTTTATGCTACCAAAAATTAAAGTATACCTTGTACTAAGGATCAACAAAATATTGATCTTTTTCTGCTAGCAAGCGCCAAATGTGTGCGAGTTATTTTGCCTTTATTAGAAAGAACTTAATTTTGAATCCAGAACATAAACAGTTTGGGTGGCCCATGTTATCATTAGTCATGGCCACATTTTGATTGCCGGGGTTATGAATTCTCTTTATGAGTTGGGTTTTTTTTTAATGTTGCATATTCCAAGATGGTTCAGCTTTGCTTAATAATTTTAAAACCAGAAAATGTTTTTTTTTTCTGCTCTTTAGTGCAGACTGAAGAGTTCCCTTTTCCCTATCTTTTGTGTTGCTTCAGGATTTGCATGTAGAACGGGGTCAGAAATCAGGTAGGTGAAGCTCCTTACATTTGTACATCTGCTGAAGTACCAGTATTTTTCTGGTCATCATATCAATTTGTACTGAGATAATTGCCATTGCTCTAGTCAAACTATGCCCTCTTTTTAAGCAGCATTTTTTCCTGCGATGACATCTAGCAGTAAACAGTAACAGACCTTAGAATGTCCTTACAACATGCCCTCAGTTGCAGCGTATGCATTTTTCTACAGAATGACGTAATACCTAAAGATACTTCCAAATTAAACCTTAAGCACAGCAGTGTGGTGCAACCAATGACACTGCACCCAAAGTTGTGTCTGTGACTACAGTAGAGAACTTAGGTGGAAAAATTATCACGAGGACAAAAAAAACTTATACAAGCTATAATAAATCTACTGGTTTGTAGGCACTTACTGCTGTGTCATAGTAGGGAAAGTGGATTGTATATGTGCTGCTAAAATTCATGTTATTTGCATTCTCCCCACCCCCCTTCTCAAATGTTTACCTAATTTTTAACTGAAGTACCTCTGTCTTTCTGTTCCTTTGTCTTCTTCATATGTGTCCATTCCCTCTCCATTTTCTCTCTGAAACGTCACTTTCAAATCTAATTCCTTCTAGCTTCTAGGAAATAAGGGTCCAAAAGCCACGGAAAAATGTTCAGGACTGATGTCTGTTGAAACACCAGCTAAGAAATCAGTATTAGCTGCTTAAAAGTATGAAATGTACTGTTCTACTCAGACCTCTTTACCAGATGATCTCTTCTCATTAACACTTAAGAGCTGTCCCATGTTTCACTAGTGACGGAGAAATTCTGACTGGTACCTTGAATCTCATGAACAGAAATACTGTCCCATAACAGTAAAAAAACCAAAACCAAAACAAAACCAAAACCACACCAAAACACAAGTCAAGCGAAGTAAATAAGAGTGGGAATTATGGGTTTATTGAATATAATCACTGACTAAAATGAATTATTCTGCTTTTCCAAGAACCAGACAGAGAAGCATGTTTCCCTCTGGGATTTCAACTACAATTTGGTCTAATATTAATTTTGCCTATAATAATACAAGCTTCATTAAAGGAGTAAAACAGCAACTGTCTCCTTGAGATCAAAGGACAATCTGTTAAATAAAACTATCCAGATCTCTAAAATGAAATAGTAGGAAAAGTTTGAACTGAATTTTGTGGTGAATCAAAATGTAAATTGTAATTTCACAAGGAATACACAGAGTACAAAATTAACTTTGTAAAAGACACGGAAAGTGGATATATTGATCTTTAAAAAATCTACACAGAAACTGAACACTTATCTGTCAGTGGTGTTCATAGCTATAAAATTTCCAATAGATGCCTAAGAATACTGATCTTAAGGAATTACCATTAAACAAGCAGCACTGCTTACCAGATGAATTAACTTATTGACAGTTTCTATGTAACTGATCTTGGTTTTGAAAATTAAATATAACTTAAAAATTAATCTGTCATTAACTGTCATTCTGCAAATGTTGTTGCAGAACAGTACCTTCTAAAAAAACCTGCCGCATAACACCTAATATTATTCCTAAAGATGTATTTCACCGTTTAAGATTTGGTACTGCAAAATGGAATAGCATCTTTCTTGCTTAGATTCAGCATTGGTTTCTCTGGATATTATAGTAAAATCAGTGCACCTACACTTCACCACTGAGCATTATGGAGGTTATCACTGCAAAAAAAGAGAAACAGACATGCTAAAAAAAATCTAAGTGCAAAGCTTCTCTGAAAAAATAACCCAAAAAAGCTCCAGAAAAAGAAAGGTCTTGGCCAAGGCAAGAGAGAATTAGAGATGAAAACTCCTTGAAGCGTACCCATAGGACACTGGGCAGCTCCAAAAGCAGACAGTGCCAGCCAAGAGATCGGGCCAGCTGCGGGCAGGCAATGAGCCCTTGGTGCACATTGGTGTGTTCTAACATTGCCCTCAGCTTTCTTAGAGTAAAATAGTGGTAAAAGTCACAATGGGAACCATTACTCTTGCAGGTTTTATTTCCCTCTGCAAAAGGCACAGGCTCGAGCAGGAAAGTTCAATTTCAATCTGCCACTGCTAAAGCAACTCAGTCTCTAAGTTATTTCAATCCTCTTATTGAACTGTGTCCTTATTTCTAATCAAGAAAAAAAATTAATGGAGATTATTCTGAGAAAGAAAAATGCAAGTGAAATAAAATCCCTCTGAGCGTATCTTAATTCTGGAGCCTCCTGAAAGGCTTGTGTTTATAGTGATTTGAAAGAAGTTTTTCAAACTTCTCCACTCAACACTTTTCACACAATTTGCAAATGATACTTCTTAAATGTGTTCAGCTGTCACAGGTCACGTGTCTGTACTAATAGTTTAAAAATGACAGTAGTAAACTTAGGAGAACAATCTCCTAACCTCAGTCAACACACCATAAAGACTCCACAAGTGTAATTTAATGCATCCGCAGTGCACTGATGACATTGAATATGAAAGGCCAAATATTACTATTCTCTCATCAAAACCTCTGCATTTGTATCTCCACTAGATGAGTCAAACAAATGTCTGGTTTTGCTGTAGCACTGTAATTTCTGATAACCCAATGGAAATAATGGATGGTCATCTGTAGGCAAGATTGAATGTTTTGAATTCAAAGGGAAAATAAATGACAAGCTCCTATTTTACGAACTCTGTGAAATCCACCTAGCTGGGGCCTTCAATACCCTTCCTTCTGCACCTGAAATGCAAACCACAAGTACAAAAAAGTAAAGTATGAAAGAAAGCAATATTGATGTCTCAGGGGTACTTGGAAAAAAGTATGCAAAAAAAAATTTAAAATCTTATTCATCACCAGCTAAAAAAGAATTATAATGCCACTAAACATAAGTAAATATTTAACAGAAATTCTACTTTAACTAGATTTCACATCCTAGGGTTTCCTTTATGCTCCTTTAGAGGGAAAACATGTGAAATCTGGTTGGCTTTTTTGACATATGTGATTCATATTTGCCTCTGGCACAAATAACAAGGGGACCTTGATAATGGAATTTTTTCACAACATACTAATTTCTGTTTAAACCAGCTTCTGCTGTGATTAAAGTGTTTTCTATTTTAAAATGAGTTATTTCTTATGAAAAATGTGACAGTTTTTGCACTGTGGTAAAAAAAACAGGTACAGCACAACATAAATCGTGACTAAAGAAAGAAGTCACTGCTAGGAAACGGGCAACTGAGCTTTCATAAACTTTTGCATATTGCTTCAACTTTATACTGATCTAGCCCTTCTTTCAGCAGATTTTCTCACTGTCTGTGGTACAGTAGGATCTATACTGACCGGCTACAATGTCATTTGAAAAATAACAACTATTTACAAGGATATACACCAGAAACAATTATGACATTAGGTAGCCAGTAGAAGTTAACAATTTTGCTTCATTACTGATTCTTACTAGAGTGGATGGAGTGTTCCAGAGGCATTGTTCTTTATTTTCATTCTACCAAGGCCTTAAATTACATAGTCGTCATTTCCCTATTTTGTAGTTAACACATCCCTTGACTTGAGTGAAACAACATTTGTTGCAATTCATACCACTAGGTTCAGATGATGGGTACAGAATGCCACTCACACGTTCTTGGATAGGAATATTATCCCTAATAATCAAACTTGATACACATACTGGTTCTTTGGCATGTTTATCATCATGGCCATCTGTTAGGGTGGAATTGTGCCTGCTAAAAAGGAGATATGCCAGTTTTAACATGATATAGGTGCCATCAAAATGCAAGTGACTGAGGAAAGGCTCTAGAATATGGCAGTGATCAGTCTTCTGCAGAAAGATCCTCTGGCAACCTAACTGTTAGGAATATTATATTGATATCTATGATAATTAGAAAGTTTGGTTGGCTTTTCTGCCTCTGTCCACCCTGTCCACCCTGCTAACAGCAGTAGTGCTTGGTGTTTTGTGGTTGCTGAGGGAAGCACGCATCTTTTTCATTTACCAAAAAGCCTAATCACATTAAATAGCTTAATTAGAAGGTCAAATGACAGTAAGATGAACACTCTTTAGATCTTTTAAAATCTGAAATGATACTGATATATGTAAGAATGAAACAGAATACTACTTATTATCCTTACTTAGAAATGTCTTAAAATGTTCTCCTTTCTAAGAGTTCTGGTCAAAACCACAACTAAGAAGCTCACATACTCTCTGATATTGTTCACAGGAGAATGACTTCTCTTATGGCCTTTGTCCTACTGTATCATCTTTAGAAACACAAAAATACCCTGCTGGAACAGAGGGTGGTCTATCTTGTTCAGACTCTTGTCTCTAGGCTGGCAACAAGTAATCATATTTAGTAAAAATATGAGAACTTGGCCTTCTTCTGCAGTTCATTCCCCTAAGAGTTCCCAAACAGCTACATGAATGGAACGTTAGTGGGTACATCCTCTTAGTACCATTTACAGAACTTTATTCCATGAATTTGTCTAATCTCTTTCTGAACCTGCTGATACTGTGTGTATTCACAGACTCCTATAGCATCAAGTTCACAAAGTTAACTCCCTGCCCGGATAATCTGTTTTAAATTGTTCTTCTCGCAGTTTCCTCTAGCATTGTAGGATCTGACAAATAATAGTTCTTCATTCACTTTATTAACCAGCTTCATGATTTTGTAAGCCTGTATCACATTTCCCTCTCAGCTTTCTCTTCACCAAATAGAGAAGTCTCAGATTTTTTTGTCTATTGTCCTAAAATAGCTGCTCCCTTGATCACTCCAGTTGCAAGAAGTACTCAGGAGCAGGTTGCACTGAGCTTTCACAAATGGCAAACTGACAGCCTCTGTCTTGTTCTAAAAACTGTATAGGCTTTTGTGATTTGTAGCAAAAGATCTTTAGATGTGTTTAAATTAGAAATCTAGTCTCATACAATTGAGTGGTTGCCTTTGGGGCTCAGATAAAGCTGTATATTGTTACTGAAATAGAGCTGTTTGGTACTTCTGACTTTCACAGTATACAAAGGGACATAGCCATGTCATACCTGTCATAATGTAACTATGCATTATGCCATATAATCATACTAATGGTGAAAGGCTCCACAATATGAGCATATAAATAATTTATAATATTAGATGGCTACGATATACATAGCTTCAGATGTACTAAGAACATTTCAGTTAACCATATACCCCATGCGCGTTTGTGTAGTTGAGAAGCTACTTGAAAATGCTCCACGATTTTCTAGGCAAATATAAAATGATCAGAGAATGAACATTAAATACTATTTTTCTCATCGAAGTTTTGTACAAGAAATTCTTCACACCATTTCCATTTGAACAACCTGGTAGCCTACTAGCAGAATTTCTGTGTTAATCAAAATACATCTCTGAGAATGTTTCAGACTGCACAACATGTAAGCCCTTCTTATAGGTCTGAAGCTGTAGCCAAAAGTCATAAGAAACTTCTGGTCCTGATCTGTTTCATAATGTGGTGCCAGCTCCTGCTGACACATCTGCTCATTGTTTTTCAGCCCCCTAAGTTACTGGATAGACCACCTCTTTGCAACAGGTAAGTCCTTCCAGCCAGTGTAGCAGCTGGGGTATGTGCATGTGAATTAATGGCACCTGAAACATGCCAAACTTTCAATATCCCAGGTGATTGTTCTTCTCCCAGCTTGGCTTTCCAAGATGATGCTACTGTGCCAGTGCTCAGCGGAGAAGACCTGCTGTCTGTTGTGTTTTGCTTGGCTACAGCTCTGGAGAAAGGAAGTATATATTACCAATAAAAGTATGTTCTCTTTTGAACATTCCACCATCCTTATTAAGACATTAGAGTTTCAAGTTTAATAGCTTTTTCCTCATTTTAAGAGTTTACTGAATCTTAATGCTTCAGTCTCCACTACAGGTTTGACCATCTGATTGGCCAAACACAGTGGAAATTCAAGACAAAAATCCTCTCTGTTAAACAGAATCAGTGATGAATCCAGTAAAGTTCACTAAATGCAGGTCTTGAGTATTAGACAAACCCAAAGCAAGTACATGTGTATATTAGACCTTTTGGAGGTAAGTCTTTTGGCACGATTTTCACCAGTACTCTAGACTGGTAATAGCACAGAGTTTCTGGCATACTCCCTAAAACTCATTTCACAGAAAATCAATCAAAGTATAAAAATTGTATGATACATTTTCAATATCTGTCATCTGTGGCAAATATTACAAGTGCTGAACATAGCTATTTACTCTTCCTTGTCATACCTGTAAAATTCCAACTGTCCATACCATATCTAGTGTAGGAAAAATAGGATGAAGAAAAATATGAGCTCCTTCCCTGACTAAATGAATCTGAGCTCTTGAATTTGTAAGGAAAGACAGAATTTATTGGTGTGCAAACCTGCTTTTGCAAAGAATCAAATTCCTAGGGATAAAAATAAATGCATGCTGTCTGCAGGCATGGGAAAAACAGGGAATTCATATCGCCAAAAGGCACACTGAAGAATGATAAAAAGCATTGTTTTACTATTAGACATATGTAGAGGTTTTTGCAGGCTGAAGGACACAGGAAAATGGAGGCTGTCCTTGAAAGACCTTGGCTAAGAGAAGAAGAAGCATGAAGAAGGCATGAACAGTTAATCTTAGCCAATCGTGTAACACCATGGCGCACGAACAGTTAATCTTAGCCAATCGTATAACACCACATCGTATGCCTGGCCTAGGCGCAGGAACAAGTAGCAAAACCAACCAATCATTGTAAAGAAAAACAGCACACGTTCTTGCCAGTTAACATATATAAAGGAGCCATTAAGCCTAAATAAATGTCTTCTGCTCATCAGGCAGTAGTCTGCATCAATCCCCTCAGACATATATATCAACAGCCTACAAAGCTGTTTTGTCAAACTAATCCATCATTATCCAAGGAATTATTGATGCAAACTTTAGCTATGCTCTGTGCAACCATAACAAAGACTGCCAGTTGCAGAGCTTTAGGGAGAAAAATTGCATCAAAAGGTCTTCTCTCACCTAGGTGTGAATATCATGGCATCAAGTCAAAATGACTGTCCACTGGAACTAACACACCATAGAAATGAGTGTGATAGATAGCTGGGTAGATTGTCAGAGGCCTGAACGAAAGGCATTGGTTTTCATAATAGTGTTCTACTGTGTTTACTGTGTCCAAACTAAGTTCAGATTTTACCCTAAAAATCAAGTGACACCAGCATTAGGAGACATTTACCTTTCGTGTGAAAAATATATCAAGCTGAGCAGTAGTAGTCAGGAGAAAAGAAGAGCAAGAATGACATTTTTCCTGTTCTGTTTCAGTTCAGTTTGCTGAATGCCATATCACAGCCTGCTAAAGGAAGACCCTTCACTCCCAGAACTGATGAAAATCAAGTCTGCAGAATAGGACCTAACTGCTCTTTTATTATAAAAATGTTCATTCCTTTTGTCCCATAAATAGAAAACATTCAATTGGACAATAAAAGATTTGACCATGACATTACATTTTCAGTTATAAATACAACTTTCACATCCTACAGTTTTATAGGACGGGAGCCCCGTTTTTACTGCAGTTGACATCAAGGTAAACTTGGTGATTATAATAGAAGTGTGTGTAATTAATGTTGAATATATCAAAATTCAATATATGTGTATATATGTGTGTGTGCATTATGCACACATGTCCATATATTTTCCATTTTATATACAAACGTGTACACACATGCAAACATAGTTCATGAAACTCAGCAAAGCCAGAAAAGGAAATAAAAGTGATTTTGACCTTTAACATAAAGGGTAAAACCCTAAGCTACCAATCATTCTACTCTGAATTATATAAGCATAAAATACAACACAATAAGCTGCCAAGTATATTAACTATGGATTTTAGATTGGAATTCAGAAAGGGGGAGAGAAGAAATTTCATTGTGCTCACTCCATGATTTTAATTAGTAAAAGGAATGAAATAGATGACAAACCCAAATCACAATGGCAATTCAGTGCTTATTTATGTGGCTGTGGTGGATATCTACTTTATATTCATACAAACACATCCTAATGTCTTCATTTTCTTGTTAGAGGTCTGCTACACAATTTGAGTATCAGATGGACTCATTTCAAAGTTGAAAATATAATCTTGTTTCATGTACTTGGTGCTTACTTGAAATTTGATGCTTCTAGCTGTGTTTAAAGATCAATTGTACTAGTTGCAACATAACAAAATACATATAGCCAGAACCTAGTCTTCACAGTAGCTCCTATTGTTTTGCATGAAAAATGCATTGACTATAGCATTACGAGAGTAAATGTGCTGTATGCTGAAAAATTCTGTCACTTTCTATTAGCTGTAAATTATCGACTAGTATAAACCCTAATTTCATTTGTCACATTCTGTTGCATTGCTGCTCTTCCTTGTTCCCATTCTGTCATTCTGGCAGGCCCACTCTGCCCCAGGTATCACGGCATCGCCATCTGCACCCGACATCTGTCTCTCTATTGATCACACGGGTTTAGCACTTGATCAAACAGAGCACGACAGAATACATCTCTTTTTGCAGTACTGCCAATGCCAACTGCTGCATGAAATCTATTACAAAAGCATTCTTCTACCTAGTTTCTGAAACTGCAAATAGGTTTCTCTTCTTTTAAAAGATTCTTACATTATTATTTTCTTTAACTTTCTGCCATTTATTGCAGAAGAATAGGAAAAAGCAATACACTGACAAAAATGAGAAATAAAGCATTTTTATCCCAGAGAATGCAAATGAAGAAATTAGGCTACCCAAACTGAGATTATTTATTGAAAGAATTTAGTACATTAATTCAGAGTTTGTTAGCAAACATAAATTGTTCATTTTTCTGGGAAAGAATGGTACAAAACAGACTAAACCAGAAGGTGCTAAACAAGCACCTCAGAGATTCACATGTGGTGTCTGGAGAGCCCTAGCTCACTCCAGTTTAGATAGCTGACTCTAGCAAGTCATTTGGGGACTTAAGAAAGGTATTAGAGAACTGTTCTGGCATGCTGACCTGGAGAACAGACAACAGGAAATTCTTGGCACTGGAATATGTCAGAAATCACATCTCCTTCTGTAAATGAAATACCCATAACCAGGTCTGGGCACCAGACACCTCCATTCTTTTGTGAGCAGGAACAAGGAATTCTTTACAAGCATAAAGACTTAAATAATCAACACTGATGCTTTAAAACGCTAAGAAGGTGTGTACTATATTTTGCATAGGTATTCTAACTCTTAGAGTGATACGAGAACATAGGATGGTCACCTCAAAACCATTTAAACAGCCACACTAGTTACAAAAGATGAACATTTGGTTTCTTTCAGGGGATGAACTGGAAAAATCTCTACAGTAGAAGGCTCTGTATTCTTTCACAAAACCATCTGTGACCAGTTCTGACACTGAAGGGAAGTAAGATTACTTTGAACTTCATAAAATTAAGCCTTTTCTTCAGTAAAATCCCCAGCGTTGACATAGGTGGTATTATGAACCGAATTTGCTGGAAAAGATCTATCCAGGTATTGTGCAGTGCAACTCTGCATCCTTGCAGAACAATTATAAACTATTTTTAGCAAAAAATGGTGAAATTCCAAAACTACATCAGCTTATCGAGGCCTTAGATATGGCAAAGAAGGTATTCTCAGTAATTAAGATTTTAACAATATTCCCACTGACTTTATGTTAAGTTCTCATACAAAAGTACTTGAGAAGGTACAACAAGCCATAAGAAATGAGGCATAAAGCTAAGGAATTACATTATGGACTAGCAGGAGTCACAATGACAATATATCTGCTTGTCAGACACAGTAATATGGACTAACAGCACCTAAGTATTTTATGATAATGTGTTCATGCTTTCCACAGGTGGATACCATATTTTCATCAGTTGTAATGTATTTTAAATTCACTAGGTAAACAAGACATACATTTTGTGAAAACAAATGTTGAATTTCTATTTGCAAATTATTCAATAACCAACAGCCACATGCTGTTTTCCTTATTTATGCTACATTTACAAATTAGGTTGAAAAAAAAATTGTTGTTAGAAGCAGTTTAAAAAAAAAAAACCTAACCAGTATCATGAATGTTAAAAGACTATTTTCCTTGTTTCAACTGGCAGTATTAGTTACAACACAGGAATTAGACTGGGATCTAGCAATGTTTTATTCATTAGATTTTTTTTTGTAGCCAAATACATTAGAGTATATGGTTATACCAACAAATTAATATTTTAGAGCTAATTGAAATTGTTCTTCCTATAAAGATTAAGCTTCTTCCCACCCTACACACTTCAGTCATTAAAATAACACTTTTAATGCCTTGTCTAAATGATGTCTCACATTAATGCAAAGCTATATTAAAGCACTCAAATGACCAGTTCTTTTGTAATGCATTCTATACGATCAGACACTGGGTCAAATCTGGGCAGTGTGTATGAAGTGGTATCAAGTGGAAGCTAATTAAAATATATTCTCTATAGAACTTTGCAGAAAAAAGAGAACAGTAATCATCAGAAGGTAGAGCCTGAAAATGGCATTTCTGAAAGGCTTGCAATATGATTTATTCTATTTGCATGAGGATACTTTTTGGAATAAAGGCTTAAGAAGACGGCATGAATACTTCAATTACAAAGTACCTTACTTCATTCCTGACAATCTCAGTGATAATGTGCTTCTGGTTTGTTCAAAACATAATTTTAGAGCATTTAGTTTTGTTTACAAAAACAGTATTTAGGCACCTCTGTCACAAGCAACTTAAAAAAAAGAAAAACGCAATAAAATATTCATGAAATAAATCTAGCCAAATCTTTAAAGTTTTTCGGTCTTTTAATTTTAACATGCAAAATGATATGCATGGCAGAATAACTAGTTACTGAATCTGAATGCAGACAAATCCTATTTCCTTTATCAAAGTTCACCTTCCACATTAATCAGATCTGTCTCTTTCCTTACCCAAATCTATGCAATAAAGTACATTTAATTTTTTTATTAATTTTTTTAATCCAAGTTTTACAACACAAAAGTTGAACCTTCTTAAGATAACTTAACTGGCATTTTCTCTATTGTACTTTTACTGATTCAGGGAAAGTGAAATAAATAAGGCAGAGTAGGAGATTCTCTTGATATCACCACATTACTCCAGAGGAAAGACTTTCATAAGACGTTGCTATTTCATGCTTAAATGTAGGTAGATATGTGGGGATGGGGGGAGGGAAGCTACAGTCAAGCTTGCAGAGTTAGTAAGGGACAATTAGACGGCATTTGTTCAGGCTCTGGTCAGTTTGTCAGATAAGACATCAATCCCCCTTATCAACTGACTCATCTCTTTCTTTTTAGAAAAATATGAATTTCAGGGATGTGGGTGTTAAGAAGATGGATGAAGCATTTTCTAGGGATAAGATGTGGAGGGTTAGAAAGATCTTTAGTCTGATCTAGTGCAGTAACTATGTCGGGCTGTGACAGACCTCTCTATTCATAGTTCATAGCATTGTAATGGCAAGTGTGCATTTTTTAAAAGGCCTATAGGACAGTTTGGGTGTTTTTTTTCTTTCCCTTAGCTCTCCTCTTCATTTGTTATAATTTATGGAATTATTTTGATGTGGATCAAATTACAAATCTTCCAAAAATGGGACTTTCCATTTATGCTAAAACTGTGGTGTTTCATGCAGAAGATGCATTTGCATTGCAGTAAAACACTTCACCCTAACCTAAGCAAACATAACTATGTTCATTTTAATTTTAATAGTGAGAGTTTAACTACTGTAGCAGAGAAAGTAGCACCCATATTTTAGTGGGTGTCCAGGCAGGTTGAGGAGCTGATTCTAACCTCCAGCATGCTACAGCCATGTTGGAACAAAGCAGTTTCACCTTTCTGTCCTTACATCTATGGCTGCAGTAAACATGTCAAGCAGAAAAAGATAAATCTTACTTTCTCTGGATTTCCATTTAATTAGCAAGGAAAAAAAAGCAACAAACCCACCATTTGGCTATATTAATAGTAGATAGTAGATAAATGTATTTGCAGTTCACAGTATCATTAGCCAAAACTCCAACCTTTTGCCTTGCAACTCTCAGTGGAGGTTATCTCCTTCCTTTCTCCTCAGCAGCACCAACCAGACCCTTACACACTGGCATAACATGTTTTGCTGGTCACCTGTCTGAATTATCCCATGCCTAGGTAAGGTTTGGGTATTTCCATGAGTCTGTCTACCCTGCCACTGTGGTCATAAATCATCTCCTTCCTTTTGCTGACCTACAGAAGGGTCTTATTAGCTTAGACCAGAGTGTGCTCTTAACATCTATGTGAAAAACAAAGCACAAACCCAATCAAACCCAAAACCAAACAAAAGCCCATCCCACACTATAGGGCTTTATTAGTCTTCTTTTTTACTAGATACACACCTGAAAGCACATCTGCAACACAGTGTCTTTGATAACCTGTCAGAATACTTCTTTCTTTTAGGAATCTCAGGTGCCATTAAGCATGTAAAGTTCAAAAGTTGGGAATCAGGTGAGGGTACAAGGAGTTTTATGCTGTCTCTGCTTAATGGTGCCATCGTGCTTTATCATCTCCCACAAGAATCCTACTCTATATAGCATGCCAATAAGTGACTCCTTTGCACTTGAGGTCTAAATGCATGGCAAGAATTACTGAAAACGTGGGAGCAAGTGGCAGGAGAAGTAAGACGAGAGTAACAACATAGTGGAAGTCTGTTTCCATCGACTTTGATGCCTGAAGGAAATATATTGCTTATACCTGCTGCATATCGTAGAATTTGCCCAGCAATTCTGGGGACTACTTGTGCTTCATCAGTTGTGATCAAATTTTACTTTTTCAAAAGTAAAGAAACAAAATTATAGGCAATATATCACAATTAAACTGTTCCAGGACTAATAATTGCAGTGTTTAAATGGTGCATTTATTTTTGGTTTGAGCTCTTTTTCTTGTCCAACCTACAGATGCTGCAGTATCTTTACTGCTGGTTTAGAGAGCCATTAGGAAAACAGAAAGAGAAGATAGCAGTAGGTATAGCAATAGAAACAAATGCTGTTTCAAAAATACTAATATAAAATGGTGGTATTTGAAATTCAGATAAAAGGCTAGATTTTTAGATGTTCTTCAGTAAAAATATTTAACAACATTATTGTTTTCATTTGAAAATCTCTTTGAAGCATCCTGTTTACACTGAAAGAACCACTTTAATTCCATAAAAAAACCTTCAGATTATTAGAAGCATCAGACTCCTACTTAGCCTGCCTCTCTGGTCCAGTGACAGGTAGAAAATTTCACCAGGACTGCAAAGATGCATTTATTTTCTGCAGTTCTGTTAACTATGTTTAGGTATCACACATGTTATTAGCTTTAATCTTCCCCTGAACCTCCAGGAGAAAATACCATTTTAAAATAAATTATCTAAATTAATCAGTAACACCTGTTAAGTTAGTCAGATACGCAATATGCTAAAAGGTCCAAAATGTAGATGACCTTGTGAGATTGCGAATATGAAGGAAAAATATAAAGGATCACAACAAAAGCTAACTATGTTTACAGTAAAATTTTTTGAAAATTCATGTTTATATAAATATAAATATATAAACCCAGCAAGGAACACTTACATAATTTCTGCGCATATATCTTTGCTGTCACTCAGAAACTGTTTGTAGTCCTTCCAAATATCAAAATTAACAAGAAGTCAAAGGAAAGGAGACTGTCAATAACAGCATACAGTTTAAAATTGAAAACTATGCTAGGAAAAATGCTAGGATTTGAGCTACTAATCTTCAGATTAACCCCTATGACTCACTTGGGAGATGGTTGTATGAAATACAAACAGCTATTACATCAGCTTTTACAAGTGCAGATGAAGCTCGTTGTGGTCAAACTAAAAGCAACACACTTCAGAAACATGTAGGGTTTTTTTTTTTCCCCTGAGCCCGTAGGACAGCAGATAAAATACTAAGATTCTGTGCACAGCTTTAAAGATTAACAGATCTTGTATTTTTTTACATGTAGCTTCAGATCATGACACAATAGACAAGCTCTTTATTTATTATAGTACATCCTTCAAGACAAAAAGCAGTAACTATTTGGGTTGCAATTATACATAATAAATTACAATTAGCAAATTAAACATGAGTAATACATATTACCTATACAAATGTATTATGATCACTGTAGTTACAGGTGAACATAATTCATTAATATCTATTAAAATATTAGCTGACTATTGGTTAGCAAGTTCTAAAAGAAACATAGGCTGGCTGGTCTTGAGATTTATAATTACTATATAAACATGAAATAGGTACTGCAATTTTTCTTCTTTTAAAATTCACTGACTCTTAATTCCAAAATTCCAAGGTAGACTTAAGTAATGAATGAATTACCTGATTATTAATAAATTGCAAGTATTCTGTCAATTTTAATGTATATATTTTACAGTAATTGGCTTTTATGATACAGTATAATATGAAAATTCTATAAATGCAGTTACTTGTGGCTTCTTTTATGGAATAGATCACCACTGGAGAGACAAAATTACAGACGAAGTTCTATTTTCACCTGCTCTGGAATAAATCTGGAATAACTGAATAGCTTGAGTACATCTGAGCATAGAAAATTCAAGAAGTGTATTGGGTTTGCAAATGTGCTAAATGAAGGCTATAGTTATGCTAGTAGTATCTGCTAATTAGTATCTTCATCTTGTAGCAATAGTGCCAAATGTGGGTACTAGTCATTGCTAATTAGTATGTTTCTCACCCCTTACAGTATGCACGTGTTGGTGCACTCACTCTAAAGTGCTGGGTTTTGTGACTGTGAGAACCTCACCTGCAGCCTGGGTCTGCAGCAAACACCAAAAATAGGTGCAGAAATGGGACTATGCACATATTGCTTCCGTAAAGCATGACGAAAAATGTGCATGGAATATGTAGGAGAAAAATTCATACTTAAGAACAGAAACATGATCTAGACTGTGTTATTCAGAACACCAGAAAATTGGGATGGAAAATAAATTAAATAAGGGTATAGAGCTGGGCACTTTGTATTTTTGACAGGGTAAAAATTTACTTTCCTGGTTTTATGAAATCTGGATACAGTCTGGATAACTTCAGTAACTTAATTAGTAATTTATTGAAGAAAAAAAAGTGGTTTGGAAACTGTTTTTTGTCATAAAGACTTTACATAAAACAAAGGAATTCTTCTTGGTCTTCATGAACTGAGATTCTCCAAAGGACTGACTCAGAATTATTGATTAGAAATATGGAAGTGGAGTGTGAGAGTCATTCTTGGGGGAAATATTTCTACATGTGACATTAGATAAACAAAACAAACAAACAAAAGAATTTATTGAAAACAACTTTTATTTAGCAATTTGGAGAGAAATGTAGGAGAGCAGATGATTAACACCCTGTTTTCAGAGTTCCTTGGCCCTCAGCCCATTAACAGGAACTTAATCCCATGACCTCCGACACAAGTGATTTAAGCATCCATATTTTCTTGAATGGCACAGAGTAATGTAAGACTAAGTAACTTGTTAAAATGGAAATTAAGGCTTATTCCATGCAGTCTTGCACAGTGGTCTTTGTTTGCTTTTCTCATGAATACCTATTAGATCAGAACATGCCCTTTTTGGCTGACCTTGCCCCTGTCGGGTTACACAGGTGTGTAAAAGATAGCCACTAGCACACCCAGGATTAGGGATGCTTGCTGAAACTCCTGATTACTTGCATGACTCATGTGGAAAAGCACTCTGTATTTTTTCTGATTAAAGCATCAGGAAATTCCACTTCAGTGGTGTGTAAAATTTTTATAAACTCTGTTCTGAAACAACATTATCAGTAGAATAGTCAGACTGCAAAAGATTGGCTTAAATATGCTGAGCTGTATTTCTCATATTTTTTTCTTCCCCTGCTAACTATCTTCATATTGTTGTCTTTCTCATTCTATATTTTAACTAGCTTTATGCATTACAAACATGCCTTTGTATACACATGTAAACACTCTCCTACCCACAACAATTCCTTTCTGTGCACATGAAGTATCGATTATGAATTAATACATCCACTACTTTTTTGGCAAAATGAGTATCATTACATTTAAAATTGTTCCTTTAAATCACACTATTAATGTAGACATTACATCATTAAACAAAGGAGCAAAGTTACTATGTTTTTCAGAGAAAGTTTGAGAAATATTCAATATGCAGCATGTTTACAAGGCAACAGAAAAAGGCAGCCTGGCTTTGGAATATGAATGTAATCTCTACACAGACCCAACTGTTACTTGTTTATGACAAAGGAGTAAATAATCCATTGATCTGGCAACAGGGCACCTGCCTTACCAACTGACTCTGTATCAGTGGTCCCTGAACCCTCATTATTTTTCCTCAATTAAAGTTCATAGTCTCCTAAAGTCTGTGCTGAGCAGATGTACAACTGTTCTTGACTGCTGAACACAGAAGAATCACAAATTTAGAAAACTATTGCCATTTCATAAACCCTAGAAGTGCATCATTTGTTGTGACGAAGAGACATTATAAACAATATGTCTCTTTTATAGGCTGCTAAGCCAGCACACTACAGAAAAGAATATTAAAGTTCAAAAACTGTCACGTAAGCAGTGCATTATGAATACTGTAATGTGTTTTTTTATGATTCAAATAATGGTTACTGAAAGGAAAAAATAAAGCCCTCTGAGGGGTATAATGTAAAATATGTGATTTATATTTACCTAGAATTAGACAAAATTGATGTATGAACAAAATCAAACTGGAATCAATGATCTGCACAGAAATTCAAAATATAATAACTGATAAATCACCAAAAGCCAAATTAAAGTTATGTTTGCTGTATTATCCTTTTGGTTCTTTGTAATTGCTTCTTTTGCAGAAACAGGGAAGTCAGGAGAAATAATCAGAAGGGCAATACTACTTGCAATTATAATGCGCCGAGACTCTAGCTGCAAAAATTAACCGAAGGATACACATTTCAGAAGAAGCAGCCTTTTAACTATAGGTGTATGCTCAAATATTGTAACATATGAAAAGAGAGCACATTACATGCACATCCCTTACAGTGCATCATGTTGTATGCAAGAAAGAAAAGAATCTCTTGATAAGGCATAGGGAGTTGCTCATTTCCAGCACCAATGGGCTTACGAAACAAACAAACCCCACATTTTGGGGGGATGAAGTTAATGTGCATACACAGCATCTGTCAGTCTGTCTCCAGCATGATTCCAGCACAGCTCTGTTGCCACAGTATGTGCTGGATTGAGCGTGGCAGATTGTGAGTCTTTAGGTCAGAGTATGTGCTTGAAGCATCAATAGCTACACCTGTCATTTGAGTTTTTCTGGGAAGAATATGTTATTGTTAACATTGTAACATGCATTAGCCACAATCTGAGCTTAAGAGTGGGAACTGAATTTGGAAATAGCAAGTTAAAATATTATCATCAATGATGAGGTGTGGGTGTTTTCTGTAATGTCTGATGGAGATATTACCATTAAAATGATGCCTGTTTCTACTTAAGTAAGCTGTGCTTACTGGCTTAGGCTGTCCTGTGAGACTTTAACCCAGTCTTTGGAAAACAAACGATGCAGAGAAAGGAATTGAGAAGGGAGGGAATTATTAAGGAACTTAACAGTCCAGCCAAAATAACAGAGAGATTACTGGTTGCAATCTTATGTTATTAGCAGGGGTCATTTTATACTTTCAGCTTTCACAACTATTTACTTCTCCTGGCTTATTTTCACAAATATTTTGCAGAATGCTACTTAATGGAATGAAATCTTTACCCTGCAGCTCACTTAAAACTATCCGTGCTGAACTGATGATTCAGTCATCATAGTGTTTGATGAAGATGTAAGCACCTTTGGACAACAGATAGTGTTCATAGTCTAAAGAATACACAAATAAACAATGGTAACTACTGCAGTATTCTGGGGGATCAATTCTCTGTGAAAAGGGCTTGTCTTGAACTTAACACCAACTGGACATTGTACACTTGTATGCAAAGCTTCACACATTTTATTTCACAGAATAAATGACAAAATTGCCAGGCAGTTTCATTCTTGCACTAGAAAGAACAGAGTATCAGTGCAATATGATTTTTTTTTGTTTATACAGTACAGGATGTGTTTCTGCATGCCAGAATATGGAATATTTAGTGGGTGATAGTGTAACTTGCAAACAAATATGTATTAAGAAATTACTTGTGAAATATAAAAGACCATGCTAAAATGAACTACTTTCTTGCCACAAATAGATTTGTGTACACATATGACATCCATGTGAACCATAAATCAAAAAAACTGAGGTAGAACATAGACTGTTTCACTCCAGATATATAGACATGCCATTATGAGGTTTAGGATATAGCTAGTCATTAGATATTGGAAGTCAGAGGTTTTCTTGATGCACTGATCTCAGGTACGATTCTAAAGAGAAACAAGCTCAAATGCAACAAAAATTATTAGTCTCCAACAGCGATGCAGTGTTACTGTATCTGCAAGATAAGTCTTGTGACTCAATCTACCCATCTCTCTAAGGGCTGCTCTGTCCCACTGCATTGCTCTGTCTTCAGTCATCTCCCAGAGTAGAGGTGATGACACCTACACAGCCTCTTAGCTGGAAGCAGACCATGCTCTCCTTGCCTCGGTGAATCTGCTGGCAGCAGCTCCCCAGTGGTGCCAGTGCAAACAGGGCTGCTGGCTCCTGGGAGGCAGTGGGGACCAGGAGGTGACTGTGCTGGAGCTGGACCCGGAATCACAGACTCATGCAAGAGAATGAGAGGTCTTAGTGCTACATGCTCTGCTCTGCTGTGCAGCCTTTACCAGATGGTGAAATCCACAGGGACAGGTTTCAGCTTTCCACCAAAACTGGATAAGCTTGAAAGCAATGAACTTGTCAGAGGAGAAATAAAATCCAGTGCTCTCCCTTCCAAAAACCCCCAACCCTCTTGCTGAATTCCTGTCTGAAAACATTAGGAGTATCATATATTGTGGTACCTAGATGATTTTGGAGGCACAGGGCTGGCAGAGGATAAAAAGGTGGACCAGATCCGAGGGGCTTTCAGGCTCTGAAGAAGCAGCGCTGACACACCCACAGTTTTGCGGAATTATTCATCTGTCTGTGCTAGCAGAAAAGCAAAAGCTGACACCTTCTGAACTTAGGGAGTAGAGACAATGAATAAAAATAAATTCTTCAGCTTTTCTGCAGCCTCTTCTACCTTTCCACAAGAAGTGTACAAAAGAATCAATTCCTCTGCATATCAGTCCTTACACCTGCAGATGTGGAAAGAGGCCGTCACTCTTGCAAAGCGGGTCTTAGCTGTTCCTGGAAAGTGGCAAGCCCTAACAATGTGCTCAAAACAGCTCTCAGACACTTAAGTATTAATGCAGGCTTTCTCTACTCTGTCTCATTGCTCCAAATATAATTTATATTTGACGCACTGGTCCTTTGTGGAACTGGTCTAAGCTCTACATGCTAACAAAGTCCCTCTTTAAACATTTTGAATTATTAACATATGTCTCTACAAACCCAGCTTTCACTGTTTCAGGTTTTCTCATCACTTGCGGTCTCCTTTGAAATGTCCTGTGGGCTGGAAACTTGTTGTATTTTAAACTATCCTAAATGTCACTGTAGTGACCAGAAATATCCTCTCTTGAAGCTTCGTTGTTTCACAAACTTTGGACTGACACTTCTCTGCATGCAGCAATGGATGTCGTAAAAGAAACGGACTTCATTTTTAAGTCTATTTAAATATAGTTACAATTTTTAAGACCCTGTTTCTTTTAGAATGTAAAAAAATTATTATACTGGTGCATAACTTTAAATGTATCAAATAATTTTGACATTGAGAAGACTCAGCTTTGCAATGTGCTAACTTTAAGACTCAAATTTAGCTTCACCTGACACAAACTAATATTAAGGTTATTAATTAAAAAAAAGTTTAAATGCAAGTTCTCAAGGATCTTGCCTCACTTTGGCATCATATGGAAGAGACTAATAGATGCTAGGTCCTTTGAGGATTACAGAACTGGTGGGAATGCTAACTCATAGGTGTTTCATACTTCATACTTTCATACTTCATGCTGTCTAGTCTAGTATTGGAAAACTTGCTTTCAAATTCTGTCCTAAATTTGAGTGATGGCAGGTCAGGTATGGTTCTTGATGAGGTGCAGAATTTGCTCTGATTACCTTAGTAATTACTTTCTAATATTATTAAACTTTTTACATGAAGTAATTTCTCTTCTGATTGATCCACAAAGCTCATGTCAAGGGCCATCTAATTATAAAAAGTTACAGATCCATCATCTTCATTTGAAAATACCTCTTGGTCAAGAGCTGAAGCAAAGTTCATAATCACATTTGCAACTCAGAGACCATTCTAAATCCCTTAAAAGCAATATATAGCTAAACAATTCATTTGCTGATAAAACAGCAGAAAAATTCTTCATTCCTTACTACAAAACTAAAGTATATTCCAGTTTTTATAGGCCTCAGTTATAAATATAAGATATTGTGAGCATATAAATGGTTTCAGTTATGCTTTAATAGTGCTTAATTAATCAAGATTGCATATTAAAGAATACATTGACATTCTAAACCTTAGCAAAACATTTAATTAAGCAAACTACTACTTTGATCTCCATATTTCTGAGCTAGGTCCAATGTCTGCTCTACCATCAGTGAAACCATCACAGACCTGAACTCTTTCCCTGAAATATGTTGTATCTGTAGTGTGCAAAATACACTGGACATAAATAATAGTGGACAAATTCAGGTTAAATGATTTATGGATCATGTTTTTCTTTTATCTTGTAATGCTGGTTAACTAAAAAAACTTGTTGCAGATGTGTCAGAGGCTACCAGTCATGCAAAGCTAGTGAGGCTGTCATTGGGCTAGCCTGGAACCGATGAATTCAATCTACATGAATGGCTTTCCTTTAAAACATTAATGTTTTATTCTTGTTGCACATTAAAAAAATCATCTTTCTAAACTCATGATTAATACTGATGCACCAAAATTCAGCTATGTGCTCCATTGAGAACCGTGTTAGCCTAAGTGGATGAACTTTACTTAACCCTACAGGATAAGGGAGTATGCCAGCTGTAAGAATAAAGGTATAACTGTATCATAACAAGGTGTTAATTGCTGTTAAAGCCAGACAACCAATTAAGAAAGGGATGTTCTCTATCTACCCTATAACTGGGGATATCCCTTGGGAATAGACCCCTGGGGGACCCCAGCCCAGCCCAAGACTATGCAAAGCACAGCTGTACCATTTCGTTTCTGGACCCTGTCACCTCCCTACATAGAACCTGCATGATTCTTAAATTTCTATGTATCTGTGATTAAAAGTTTTTTTGTTCCAGGCCCATTCAGCCTCCACACTGTCATTTGGTCTTAAACTGCAACGCTATGTGGGTAAGTCAGATGTCTCCCAATCACCTGTTTCCCTTATGTGTATTTAATTAACCAAGCACTAAAATATAATGCCCCTGTTTTCAGTAATATATTTCATTAATTAAAATCAATGTGAAAATAAGACAGGTAAGACGTGAAAAGCTATACATTTTAAGAGAAATATATTTTAAGAGAAAGCTTCAAAAGGTTTTTTGTTAAACCAGTTTGTGACTGGGCAACGATAATGTATGATGTGAGGTACAAGGATTTGTAAGAAATCACTTTCTTTTCACTAACATGACCACACTAATATATTTAACATAGACATTTACATGCTTTGCATTTTAAGTGCCTCTGAAATTCAAGCACCAAGCCTGCACATTTCAGCAGCACCATCAGATGTAATGAGTTATGGTACTATCGGCATGTTGATAAGCTATAGCCCAAAGAAGAACAAGAAGGAAGTATAAAAAATATGGCCAGAGGATGGGATAAAATTATCAGCGAGTGTGTTTTCCTGTTTGGTTTTAATCTACATTTAATTAAATTCTTATCTTCTGTGTACTTATGGTCGCATTTGAATGGCGAGACTGCATTCATTATGAATGGTAAAACTTAACTCGGAGAACATTTCATGTGGCTTCTTTAAAAAAAAGGGAAAGGAAAAATGCTGTCTTTATTCTTTACACTTAGGTCTTTTTAAAGAAGAGTTAAGTTACTTTGGGCTGAAATGGTGTTATGCGCTTAACCTTTAGGTTAAGTGATTTCTATACTTGCTCTTCAATATATATATTTTTAAAATCTCTAATTTGCAAATGTTAATATCCAAATTTTGGTTCAATGAAGTCAGCACTGGGGGAGTAATGAAGCACACAAAAGAAATATTTTCTTCATTCTCCAAACCAGCCACTGAGAATCAGAAGTTACTACTAGTAACAAAAAATGTGTCTGTTAGGTTGCATCCAGAATTATTTTTAGCCATACGTTTATTAAAAAAAAGTAGCAATTATTTTTTAGAATCTTAGCTTGTACTATTGTTTTTTTTCTATTTTCCAGATCACTGGGCTGACCATGCAGTCCTCCTTGGGCAAAAATCAGCTTTAATCTTATGGAAATAGGGAGGGCAGAATTGGGCACTTTGTTTACTTATTAGTTTCAAAGGTATTTTGGGGGCCAGAGGAAAAGTGAGATCAGAAATGACACTACCAGCACAAAAATAATATCTAGGCAAAATTACTAAATGATATAACAAAGTGAAACAAAATAGAAAGCCTTCTGCATGTCCTTATCAGCCAGTACAGCACCTACTACACCATATATATTTTTAAAACATTCCATTTAGCAATCGTTTTCCAAGAGATGCTATCATGCAATGCAAAATCATATGACACTGTGTCAGAAATATCCCCGTGACTTTTATATTGCATACATTTATTTTCATTCTTTGAAGGGCCTATCCCCAAGATGCTTTAAGGACATCTGAGAGGTACAATTCATTCATGCAAACCCAAGTCCTACCAAAATGAAACCTCCACAAATTAAACATATTCCTGCAGTAGTGAATACTCATTTTCCTGAGCTAACCTCCACAAAAGCCCTTGAAAACCGATCAGCTTTGAAGTGTGGGTTGATAATTAACAAAAACGGGGAGCTACTGCAGGTAGAACATTTAAGGGTCAAAAGTCCTACAATGAAAATGAAAACAGTGGCACCAGAATGTAATTGTTTTCTTGCTCATTTAGTTATTGACTTTCAACTCCCTATTCCTCTAGAAATTCAGATTTTGTATATCTTCATTCTTTCCCTGTTCCTGAAGTATTATAATACTGATAGTATATAAAGGAAAAGGGAAAAGGCAGGAAGGGAAGCAAAATTATGGGAGAAATTAAGCATTCAAAGGTGCAGCTTACATCTATTTTTCTAGCTAAAAAAATACCCACCAGAAAACAATAGTTTTAAGTAGCATTTTATTTCTGGAATGCAAACTTTGTCTCTCTTTCTTCCGCTGCAAAACTAAGCAGTATTTGCAATTCTTTTTTTAAGTATAAACTATACAAATAATATTCAATGTCTTTTTAGAGTCCATTGGATTCCTCCAAGCTACACTATTAATGGCAAGTTTTGCTTGATCAGCTTGTAGCTCCACATAGAACATATTGCTCTGCTATAATCTTTCAGGTTTGGAAACAGGAGTAACTCTTGATAATTTCTCATCTAAAAAAAATATTGCAATTATTTCACTAGACAAACAAAGAAAAATAAAAAGCCCCCTCACTACAGCATCTGCCATTAAGCTTTAAGAAACATTAAGCTTTTAAGAAAGATTTATAACTGAGTCATGTATCTTCTGTCATGACTGCTGGGAGAAAAACAATTGACATTCTTCCACCTGTATCCAAACATGTATCAATGTTACCTGTATTTTGCGTTTTTAACTATTTGCCAGCTAATTCACATCTAAACCACAATTTAAGCTGAAGTCAATCACTTTACTGCACTTGTCAGATCAGTTTTAAGAGACAACACAGTCCTGGCTTAATCCTTTAAACACAGATATGTAACTACAGCACCAAAACAAGGGATGTGGTTGTCCTGGGATTCCTCTTTCTGAGATCTGAGGTGAAGTGAACTGCGCTCTCAAATGCCTGTCTCTGCACTGGGATTATCAACAGTCAGGCTGACACTAATCTCAATTTAGATGCCTTGGATTCATGTCTAAAATTAGTGGGAATCTGGGCTGTAGAGCATGGTACAGTTGACGTTGGGGAGAGATCACACAACACTTTTCCTCATTGCCTACAAAAATGGCATTGTGTCCTGCTGCAGAGGAAAGGTGGAGCAGTCTGAGAGATGCAATAAAGAAGTACATGGAAAATACTCTTCCTTACAAGAAACTGCCAATTACTTTTGGATTCAAGAATCACATCGGTGTAGTCATTTTCCTATATATTTCATGTAACTTCCAAGGAGTTCCTGCAGGATGGCACAAGAGCTTCTGAAAGATGTGCTGCCAAAACCTGCTAAAAACTTCATTTGCAGTACTGTGTCTGTAAATCTATTTTAATGCTATTAGCTGTGTTAAAATAAAAATACCAACTCAGCTTGAAAAAAAAGGTATATGTAGCCAGCTAATCAATTGCATAACTTTTCTAAAAATGTCTTCAGCATGATGACATTAGGCAACTGTGAACCTGCTAGCTTCCAGCTCTGCTGTCAGTGCTATGATATAACAAGTGCCAGCATGGTGTTCCAGTCAGCTACTGCCACCTGCTCTGCTTTGGAAAAAGAAGTCTCTTTTCCTGGCAGCCATCAGATGTCATATCCAGTGCCCGCTGGCAAAAACGATGACTTTTCACCATGGTCTCCTTCGCTTAAGAAAGTCTCAAAAAGTGCCCTAATGGAGAGGGGAGATAAAAGAGCTGTCGTGTGGGGTTAGGAGCATGGTGGGAGCAGCGAGTGTGAGGGTGCACAGGGTGAAGGCAAATTCAGAGAAAGCTCTGGATATCTTGCTGCTCTCAGAGGACTTCAACCTTGTCTCTGAGCTGGTCCCCAGTAAATTGCAGACTGGCTCTAGGTAGAAATGCAACCTCCATTTTGTGACAGTTCAGTGTCGGGCTGAAGGTTCCTCCCTCTTCATCTATCTCTACATATTTCTGTATATGTGTATCATAGCGCTTTGTCCCTTGGCTCATCCAGACAAAAACATGAAATGGAGTGAGCAGGAGTCTGTCTTCCTCTCTGACACTGCTCCGTACCACAGGGATTGCAGAAGGGTAGAGATGTGGCCCAGAGGGCAAGAAAAATAACCTTATTTCTGTGTTGCCTGTTTTGCTGACTAGACTTCCCTGACTAGAACGATTCATACTTTGTCTTCTTAGTGCTAAGATGTGAGAAAAACTGAATTTACTCAACTGAGAGGGTTATCTGGTGATTAATCAAAGTCCAGTGTGATGGAATATCATCCTAATCACATTGCACACTGACCAAATACTACTATAAATGAAGGGGAAAGAGCATTTGCTTTTTTAATGGCTACAGCAACTGGGCTTTAGATTGGCAATTTTAGCAGTAATATGCTAAACTAACATGCATGCATCTACCATAAGCCTAATGCACTGATTTTAATAGGTAATGCTGGCATTAAATGCTGCTCTATATCGGGACAAGCCTGTTCTTTGTATTTATATTTTTCTAATGTGCACAAGCATTTACATGAACTGTGCTTTTACTTTGCAAGGGTAAGAGGCACAGATTTACACTGTATACATTTGAGGGTTTGTATAAAGAAAAAACAAAATGAAGGAAATTATACTATTCTTATTGCCTGCGAATGGAAGCATGATTGTAACTCACGAAAAGTGAAACACTGAGTTATGACAGACCTGCCCTCACAAGACAACAGTGATGATAAATAAAGTGTACAAACCAAGACACATACCACACTCCATAATTCCTTGCAAGCTCTAAGACTACAGTTTGTTTTGATGGAAGCCTTACCTTCTATGGCAAAAAAAAATCCAACTTTCTCTTGTGTTAGAAGTAAAATAGAAATGACTCTTGTTACACCTATTTTTAATTTTATGTAGCTTTCAAGTCATTGCAAATCCATGACGGAAGCTGGTGTATAAAGAACACTCCCTTTGGTATAGATTGACATTAAGGATTTTTTCTTAAATTTCGTATTTCTGTATTTTGTAGGCATTTGGAGGAGGGGGAAAATGTTCTTCAAATTATAAGGTTGAGACTTTTTCTCTGTTTTTGACTTCCTCTCGTAACACAGATGTTTTAAAATAGTAAAGCAAGAAACAGTGCCACATATTTACTGAGACTTGGGGAAATGAACCATTAATAGCATCCCGTACTGGGCCTGTTCGTAACACTTCTCATGTTTGCTGACTTATGCGGCACTGTCATCATTTTAGCACGTCTGATTATGATTAGTTCTAATAGGAACCATGAAGCTGGATTCAAGATAATATGATTTTGTGAGGTCTTCTTCTTCTTTGCTAAGAATTCATGTTGTTTGCAGATCTTTATGTTTTTAATTTAAAAAGCATTAAGTAACACATTTGAATAGTTTATGTATATGTACTAAAACATGAGAATTATTTTTGAGAATTGTTCGCCTCCTGCTTAATATCTAGAACGTAAATAAAAGTTGCCTTGTTTAACTTTGAACTAATTTATCTGTAAAGGACAGATCCCACTTTTCTCTCCAGTCACAAGTCTCACTGTGTTTAAATTTCCATATCCGAGCAAGCTTGCTCAGCCATCAGGAGTGCTAAACTGCAATGAGCCACGGAAATGACTTAACTGTACCACAGATGCACATTGACATGCTGGATATATAGAAGTCTTTAACATCACAAAGTTTACCATGAAAAATGCTTTTCCTAAAGAAAAATTAAAAAAGAAAAAAAAAAGAGAAAAATCTATGCCAATATTATATGTAAAAGGTCATTACATTTATTTGCTTCTACTAGGCACTCATTGCACTTGTAATCCTGAGCTTTCAACTGAAAATGGTTCATCAGGATAGCATGTCCTTCATCACTGGATAAAAGCCTCCCTTGGTGGTTGAGGCCATGTCATCTCCTGTCAGGCCTCCAGAAACGTGCAGTCCCTAGGCATGGAGCCACCAGGTTTCACACTGAAGATTGTAGCCCACAACTCCATTCCTCAGGCCCATGGGACTTCCAGTAGGTGAGTTAAACCTTTCCTGGAGGCCGATTTGAGACACAATGAACTCCCACATGTGAAAAAGATTACTACCATTGCTCCCACAGCCTGACACTAGCACAGACTGAGCTGCAGTCTCAGTTTAAATATGAGACACTACCTGAATTTTAACCTCTCTCCCCAGTCAAAAAACATATCAAAACTACACATGGCACTTCAGAAATGCCAGGAAGAATATAGTGAAAATGAAGTATGCAAGCAGTTGTTGGTCATGTTTGCAAGTCCATAACTGGAAAGCATCTGAGAGCCACATGAAGGGTCTTAGAGCATCCTGCTCAGGGCAGTCACTCTTGCCCTCCATCTTCTGCAGAGGTCCTTAATTGCACCATTCAGATTTGCTTGTGCATGCACTAGAGCTTCTTATTTTCTACCATGTGCAGTATCATAAATGCATCTATTTAGGACATCATAAAGTGCTTAATATTTAGTTTGTACCATATCACATGGATCACTGCAAGGGTTCATGAAATACAATGAGCAAGGAAAATCTCCGCTATGCTACAGCAGAGATGTTGGGTACAGCAAGTAAATCAGCATTTTCAATCAGTTGCTACTGGTTTGCCCCATCTGCTTTCTACCTGCTTCAAGAGCTGCTGATAGAAATGTCTAGGCAAGAGTTTCCCTATGTACATGAGATTCAAACACAGTAGAAATTTGGAAATCATTGCACACTGCTTCTGCTGTGCAAACCTGTATGAAAACCTCTTGGATCATATGTGCCCATGGAAAAGGGTTGGCAGGATCTACCCTACAGACGGAATTGAGACTTCAAGTGAGAAATAAGCAGGTAAAACAAATTAACCCAAAAGGGCAAGAAATATCCTACCTTGATACACATTTTCTGAAAGTCACAGTAAAGAACTGAGGGAGGTACAGAACCATGATTGCCTCTGCTGTTCCCAAGACAGAAATGTACTCCTTAAATTTTGGGGCAGAAAAAGTAATTTTGAGAAGATACATTATAATTTGTGTGCATTTTTGTCTGTGAGACTGGTAGTTTTGCAACAGTGGAGCGGTAAATTAACTGTCTTCATTTGCAGTTTAAAATAGAAGGTCACACAAGGTGTAGGATGCACTGATTTATTGTTCTATAGAAAATATCAAATTATGTTACAATTTAATATAGCCTTTAAATTATGATGTCATCATACTGATAATTTATTTAGAATAGCAGGTAAAGGATTTACCATTTTAATGTAAATAAATACTTCTATAATTTTTGAATTTTATTCAAAAGCTTATGGAATATATATTTTATCTTAATAAGAACTGCAGCAAATTCATCCCCTGCCAACATAAAATGTTCTGATTCCTCTGAAGACATCCTATCTCTAAAATATGACATTTTAAAAATAAAAGATCCTGAAATAGACTTTGACAATGTTATATCCTCAATGTGCAGTTTTCATGTCAAAGTCCCAACATACAGCACTAAGCTGCTCTGCAGATGTCTTAGATTTAAATCCTTAATCAATATTATGTAACATTTAATGAAATGCAAATAAAAATATATAGATTTTTCAAAATCAGTAATAATACACAAAATAATTCAAATATAAATTGTGTGTAATATTTTATCTAAGTCTTAGATTTCACCTGGCCTCACAAAAAATGCAGTGGTATCAAATTAATGCCTAATCTAAAACCTTAAAGCATTTTATATATGATAGAAAAACATGTGCAAGGTTATGTATGTATTTCAGACTTAACATGGCAACTCAAACCCCTTGAATTTGTTCTTGTATTTAATGTCTTTGGAGACCACTGATGTAAAATCTTAGAGCTCACATTTACTGGTGTAATATCCTCCATAAATTTTGTAGATACAACAAAACTATCTGTCTGGTAGCTAAGAAACTAGACATATTTCACAGCAGTAGCAATCATTAGAATGAAATTAGGCTTGTTAGTCAATAAACTACAATGTGCAAATTGAGGAAGAGATCTCCTTTTCCAATGGAGAGAAAGAAAAGAAATAAAATAAGGATGAATCACTGACATGTATCCTAGCGATGTGCTTTTTTAAATTCACCCCCCTTCATCCACACTAAGTGGGGTGTGGAATCTAGGATATTTTTAATTCTTTCATCAACAGTGTAAGGGTTAATGCCCACAGAGTTTGCTGCACTTGCCCAGGACACGGCAGCATCCTTAATCTATGTACTACCTGG
>WAAB01017461.1:114889-194889 GCA_013389865.1 Piaya cayana | reverse complement strand
GAGGAGATACAGAAAGAACTGAATTGGGCCAATGGAAAAGATCCCAGCAATAATTACAGGGATTGCTGACTTAAAAGTCAGAGAAATGAAACAGTGAACAAATAACTATTCACTGGTGTCCCATGGTTTACTCCCAGATGCAAGTAGCTCTTCAAATATTCTAGTGTTTTATGGAGATGAACTGTCTAACAGTGTCTTTTAGAATCATAGAATAACCAGGTTGGAAGAGACTCACTGGATCATCAAGTCCAACCATTCCTATCAAACACTAAATCATGCCCACTTGTCCACCTATGCCTTAAACACCTCCAGGGAAGGTGAATCAAGCACCTCCCTGGGTAGCCTGTTCCAATGGAAACAGTACATATTTAAATAAAACCAGTACTATAACACTCTGGCCCTTCTCCTTCTCTCTGTCAGGTACAGGGGTTTAGTTGTTGACTTTCTTGACTTTCATTCTGTTAGAGATAAGGCATTAATTTGACCATTCTGCTTTTTAGGTCACTGGGTTTTAGCTTCTGGACTACTAGTATTTAACTGGTGAGCCAGTTAGACATCAGTCGAATAATCTGAAAACGCATAATAAGGGATTGAAAAAGAAATCACAGTACATTAGCTACATGCTAGCTGTTTTTTTGTTAAGTATTAATATGAAAAAATACATTCAAAATCATGTGTATTTGTATGTTTTATAGAAATCCAGGAAACATACAAACTACTGATTAAAATTAAGTAGGAATTAACGTACTTAGTACTTTACAGTAAAGTTTCTAAGAATTATCTTTGAAACATAGGGGAATATAATTTATGTAATTAATATATTTTTTTGAAATGAGAAAGACCACATGCATATTCAGGTACTTATACCTACTGATAAAAAAGTAAGTTTTAATGTGCACACAGAGACAATATTGATATTTGAATGCACATATACACATATGTACGCATTTTTATAAGCATATACAATTTTGCACATGTTCACGTATTGAATTCCTTCTGAAATTATTACATGTACCTTTTCCAGCAGAATGTTGTTTTGTATGACTCAACCTTTTAATGTGAGATTTGCCCTAGTATTCTGAATTTTAAAACACACTTCATGTAAAAACTCATCAGAAATTCTATTTTAACTTTTGTGTTCCCACAGAAAACTAAAGTGAATGCATATTCACCGTACCCTGTCTGTTATTATGGAGTCTCTCACTTTGCCAGATTCCCAGAAACTTTTTGATTTTAAAACCTCAGTTACATGTAAAAACTTGGAGACACTGGACCTTTGCCCTCTACACCTAAAGAAAGTGTTCACAGCACAGAAAAGCCTTAAACCTTCAATCAGATGAAATTTCAAGTTGTTTAAAAATGACTTTTGATTGATCTAAAGCACATAGACTGTTTGTATTCATGTTGAAATATTTTTATTTGACCTGTGAACAGCACAGAAACACATCACTACAGCACACAGATTTTTTTTTTTTTTAAGTCATTTAACAGCTGGTGTTAAAAAATTGTCTCCTCCTTCCTTGGTATTTAAACTACACTTTTTCTGCATAAGACACTACAGGCTTTTGCAAGGGAAATTCTAGGGAAAAAATGATAAGAAAGAGGTAGCTTGTAATCTAGCAGTGATATAGAGAAAGGCTAAATAATTATAATAGGGTCTGGCTCTTTTAGTCTGTGGTATAATGGAACATTTCTTAGTTCTCGTGAATTTTACTTCTACATATTACGACTCTCCTGTAAATACACTAGGAAACACTTCATAATACTAGTACTTCCTGGTATTGAAATGCAGTCTGCTTCCCATGATGAGAAAGAAAATCTTATCAAAGTGTTACAGATGTTCTTCCAATGATTTAATAAATACAAGAATATCTTCTAAGTAAATGAGGCAAATATGTCATTCGAATTCTCACAGCCTTGATAATTAAAAGCAAGACCACCAGCTGACTTCTTTTATTTTTTAAAAGCACAACTTGATCTGCACAAGGAATGCAACCTTCTTCAATAATATATTCCCTCACAAAGTTAAGAACCTACTTGTTGATCCTGAGGCAAATACCAGTAGTGGTCCCATATTCATCAGAAACTTTAATTAATTCTGCTTCCCTTTGGGCATCTTACTTTCACCACAGTGGGGGGAAAAAAGAAAAAAAAGAAAAACTACCCAACTTATGGTCATTAATATCAGTATAAAATTAGGACGATGTTTAAACTGGAAGACCTGGAGTTTTACATACTTTTCTCATATTTTTCTAAGTGTCATCCAATTACTACATGTGGATTGGGATGTGTCTTGGTGTGCAGCCATTGCCAATTTACTTTATAATTTAAAGAACTTAACCCTCTCTCTAGCATCTCCCTGTTACTCTTGAACAGCTTCATTGTTTTCAGAGGGTTGATACACCAATGAAGTGAATGAGAAGTCACACTTGATCCAGTGGAATTAGAATATGAGCAGAATGATTCACACTGGAAGTTAAGTAGGAAGGAATCAAAGCAAAAATTACTTCCTAAGATAGCATAATATACTTAATAGTTAAAAACCACAAATATGTTCCAGGGATTATGGTACAAGCCAACATTTTCAGAGAAATGGGTCAGTTTCCACCTGTGCAGCTGTTACCTTGCATGATCTTGTCCAAATTATGTTGGATCAGATTTTCAAAGCTACCACACCTGTCAGCGGTCTTCTGAATTTTCATAAATGTGCAAGTTCCCACCTTCTGTGAATGTTCCTAATAGCTGGGCTTCTTGAAACCCCTGAGGTTCTTTTAGGAACACCCCTCACTGTACCTTTTCCATCTTTATTTTATCTGGATCTCAGTACTTCACATGTAAAAATGTGCCCCACATTGCATAGGGTTGCTGTGAAGATAGGTATGTCAGAAACACTGAAGTACACAGACAATAGAGTAAAAAAAGGTCATATAAGGTATGTGAGGTACTAACTAAAAGTGTGCTTGGTGTTCCTTGCTGCAGTTTGGAGCCTTAAAACCAAGAATGAATTGCGATATTTATATTACACAGCCATCTGTATTTTGGTGCGTCTTCCAGAAACATTAATCAACGGAGCATTTGGTGGCAAAATTATTCTTTATAATACCAGACGAGTCAATACAAAAACTCTCATGGATGGGAAGCATTAGGATTTAGTCCTCAATCCATGAGACTCTTTTTCTAGCTATGAGCACATTTTGTCTGCATTCCTTTCAGCCCTGGTCCTGTCTTACAGGGCTCATCATTTGCTAAACGTGTTATTTCAGAACATAACCTTTCCCAGTGCTAGGAAGAAGAAAAAGACTTAGATGACAATTTACACTTGTACTGCTAGCCCCTGTGTGCTCTGATACAGTCAATACAGGCAAAAATGTGAAGAGAAAAATGTGAGGAAAGAAAAACGTTTATATTTTTGGTCTTACAGCTATTTTTGAGAGGAAGTATGCGCTTAGCTGATAAAGGATCTACTCACCACTGACATTTTAACCGAATAGCCATGTTTTTGAGTTTTGAAACACTAAATGAATACTCAACAACCAGCAGAATTTTTGAAACCGGACAATTTCCTGAAAATTTCCTTGGATAGTTTGGCAAAAACATAGCAAACCCATTTGTGTCCACTGTGTTTGTGATGCAAAGGGATAGGAAGACAGTGTGAAGGGCTGCTCTGCCAAAACAGTCACTGCTGTCAATAAAAAGAAGAGGTAATTAATAAAGCTGTGTTCTGCAAATGAAAGCTTTGCTATAGGCTTTAAATTTTAATTCCAGCTTCCAATGTTATAAATACATATGACTGTTTTCTTTGCAGTGAATGCAAATTATTTAGGGACAAATAGAGCTACAAGTCTACTCCTGATTGTCTGTGGCCCCAGACTCCTATTTGCAGACTCTAAAGCAGAAAGAATTACCTTCATGTTTTCCTGGCTGCCTAGGTTTTCAGTGAAAACAAACCTTGTGCTTTGACTCCTTTCTGACATCTTAACATTTTTTTTCACAATTATTGAAATAGGTCATAGCCCCGACAAATCCATTATTACTCATTCATAATATTTGCAGTCTTCTTGGACGGCAATTTCTGGCCCACAGTATGACTGTATGTTGAGTTTTCTCTGTTTTAAAAAACTGAGGTATGGATACCCTATTAGATCTTATAATAAGATTGTCCATCCACGCAGCATATCGAGGGCAAATGTCAAGGGCAATTCAGAACTACTACAACCCTCCCTTCTTCTCTGACCACTAAGCCTAACATAAACATAGAAATACAAGCAGTAACAACAACCGATTCAAAGCTCTGTTTAAATCTCTGATAAAATTATTTCCACCATTTTGTCCACAGTGGAGCTACAACAGGCTGCAGGACAGGTACAGCAGTGCTTTGATCACCAGTTTATTAGCTTCCTGCTGCAACCATTGCTTGCATAAATGAAGAAAGGGCCAGAAGTTGCAAAGTCCTTTCTTCATCTGTACCAACAGGGGCAATTCTTGCCTTTCCTTCCTATATTTTTACTGGAACAGCATTTGAGGTTTATGTTACTATCTTTTACCTAAGGCTTAAGGAAAGATAAATTATAATGGTCCAGCTGACAAGTGGTAGCTAGATTGTGCTCGATTGCTTAGATTGATATGATTTAATGTAACTCCTCAAAGAAGATAGAGAGGAGACAATGGCACAGGTCAGCTTTCTCTTCAGCTAGAACAGAAGCTAGAAAACCCAGGAGCCCTTTATTGTCACCATTGCTTGACCCATACAGATCTCTCAGTTTCACTATTGAAGGAAAACAATATGGAACTGCAGATGACTTTCCTGATACTACTCCTTTCCATTTTAAAAACAGTGATTGAAAATTAGGGCACTAAAATTCACTAATTTCTGGAAAGTATGAAACAGTTCCAACTCAAAATGTTTATTTCCCATTATGTTCAAAACAAAACAAAACTGGCTCAGGGGAAAATGTTCCATTTTTCTTAAACTGCAGCATCTTATTGTTCACATAAAGTATTCTGGCTGTAATAACTTTTAAAACTGTCATCACTAAGGCTATAATATATGTTTTTTAACAACATTCACAGCTCCCAGAAGTACTAGTTTGCTAGTGGAGACTTTGACAAAATAAATAATGCATTTTTAAAATAACTTCAGTGTAACTTTATGGCAAAGAATGATCACTTCATTTCAACGAGAAGATGAATAGGGACTTTCACATGTGCCACCAAGCACAGCAAGACTTGAACTGCCACATTTTGCCTGAAAGTAGAGATCCATGGATAACCTCTTGCTGCACACAAACAGGCTATAAACTCCAGGTTACCTATGCAAAAAATGGCATTCACTGCCCATTTCAGGTCTAATTTTAACTGAACTAACTTCTGTCTTGTTAAATTAGAAAGGGCCAGTACACACCTAGTAAATCAGAGAATATGGATGGTATAGATGCATTTTTTTTCTGGAGATAAGCAGTTGCTGAGTAATGAGGAAGCCTCTCAGAAAAGGCATGACTTGCACTAGACATGTATTTGTGCAATTTTACGTTTTAGTGGCCTGTCCTGGTGACAAGGAATATCCAAAGTCAGCAATGCTTGACTGGCTGGGTGCCCACTTCCACCTAAGGAGCACTGTGGGCTTACTGGGGTTTCTGCACTTAATCTAATATCACTTTTGGAAATATGTTTTAAAACAGAATGATACAGCTGTCATGTACATCCGCTAATTTCATGAGCAAATGAAGAAAGGTTCTTCAAAGCTAGGCTGGTGGGATGCACTACGTAAGTGAAGGTTTTGAAAGTTTTGGAATTCTGTCTTGATTTAATGATACCTTTCAAGCTATGTGTGTGGTAACGTTCATTCAATGTGTAGCCTGCATAAAAGTTGAATAGTTAGGAACTGACACATGTGGAAAGAACACCTGTATTGTAATCCTACCCTACATATAAGCATTGTGATAGTATCTTTCACTACAAGAATACATACTGCTTCCCAAAATCTGGAAATACCCAGATTTTTCATATAGTCTAGCAAAATGAATTTTTAAAAAGTGCTAATTAAATGAGACACCAGTTCATGCTTCTCATTCAGTACAAGTATTGTGATGTGTATTTTGTGGCTATGTAATTCTGTGTGTTCTTTATTTACTCTAGTTTTAGTAACATCTGAGGATATTGAGAAACTTGGCCAAACCCGGGACATATTGAACAACAGGATACTGAAAGAGTTGCCTTTATACTTGAAAGACAGTAATGGACTTAAATAACACTGTAAACCAGTTTTTAGGACTTGTATGTTAATGTATTCTCTAAAGTAATATGTGCACACAAGGGGGCCATGCTACTTGTACTTGTGACTTTGGCTTATGATTACAGCCTTTACTCAGCTGAAAATTAAAATTCGCTTAGCATTCTTCTTCAATGGAAGCATTAAAATGAAATATGACAGATTTTTTGAAAACTCCAGGGTCCATCTTAAATGACAAATCTAAATCATTCGCATGTGCTTGCAAGCCCCACTCTTGCTCAAAACCGGCTGCTGATCCAAGCACTCATCTAATACCTACTGTCTGCAACAACAGGAGGAACAGTCTAGCTCTCTTCTTCCACATGTTCTCCCAACCACACTTGTAAACATTCATTTGCTGATCGCAAAATCACAGCAAGTTTATGCTACAGTGGGCCGTAAATACCCGATTAATTCCAGAAATTACCAAAATAAATACAGGCTAAGTCTTTGCTCACTGAATAAGGATAAAGAAACTTCAAAATCCACAGCCACTGGTTGCCATGCAACCTGCTATAGCATTATGGCAGAAATAAGCTGTGCTTGAATTTTCAGTGCCCTCTTGCTCAGCCTTCTTGATGTTGTGATACTCTAATGCTTCTCAGCTAACTTCCATTAAGTAGTTTTTTTGTGGGGTAGTATTCCAAGGTTAAAATGATTAAATAACTTTTATGGTTGATCAAATATAAGCCCTTATTATACACAGTAGGCAAAACCATACATTTTAATTACTTTGTTATCAAAGATCTAGGTATTTACATTTCATTTTTCAGTTATAATTCTGAATTTAGTTTGACCTTCATAAAAAAGAGAAGACCCAAGATTCTTGCTGTCTTAAACAGTTTTTCCCATAAACAAAAAAGAAATCATTAAGACGTGGTAACAGCTGTAACACTGCAATAAGATCTACACAGCCTATTAAAAATATTTTCTACTGAGATATTTTCTTTTATTGAAGCATCATCTTTTAATTCATCAGTTGTATTTTTAACTACTTTAATTAGTTGTGACTTGATAATGCATTTGCAGTCTAATGGTGATATATCAATATTTGATGCTCATATTTAGAACTATCAATAGCATTTTTCCCTTATAAGAAGTACATTCCAGTTTAAATACTGGAAAAAAAAAAAAGAAGAGTTTTAGGTACTCTACAGAACTTTGCTACTGACTAGTAAAGTAATTTTCTGTAATTAAAATATACTAATAATTATAGTGACATATGTTCAGAAATTTATGATTAAGCAAAGTTTGCATTTTGCATTTTTGGCTTCTGAAATTCTTTGAAGAAGACAGATTTCACAGACAAAAATCTGCTTAATGAGGTCTTGTCTAGCGTGTCCATTTATTACAGAATATAATGTAATTAAAAATCTATCCATTAACCTCTACAGCTTATGTAAAAACACATTTATTAGAACAGGATAGAAATACAGTGTGGCTAATTTACACTATAAATATTTCAAAATAAAAATACCATCTTTTATTTATTGAAAAAGCAAAAATAAAAAAAGTGCCATAACATATTTATGTGAGATGGTGTTCAGATCATCTTTTGCAGGAAAACATTTTTTTTGTCAAATTTAGATTCAGTATTGTTCATGTTTCTGCTACAGGAGGTTACAAAGCGATATTAAAGAAAACTAAACATGAGTTTTAAAAGCTTGTACTTTAACTGTCAGAGGCTTTTTCTCAGATGCATTTTAATTTTTTTACTATTTTACTACTTTGTCTTTCCAGAGCTTTACAGCTTTCCCCACAAGCTACTCTGATTTTTAAATATATACGATCAAAAATATACTTATGACTGCTGTGGGAGGTTATAGACACATTTTAAAAAATTATTTCCTTTTCATAGTGTACTAGTTCATAACTAATAAGAAAAAAATACTAAATAGAAAGCATGAAATTGACAAGAAGCAATAGATTCAAATAACCTTGCAGCCGAAGCTTTGTAACCCAATTCCAATAATGGCTCAAAGATACATGACATAATAACATTTTCTCTTTTTCAGATTGTAATGATGTTCACATGCAAACGCATGGCCAGAGTCATTGCTAGAAAATGATTGCTTAACACATTCCTCCTTTGGCTTTGTAGTCTCACATCTGCATAATGTGCCCCTTTTTGTATCGTACAGTGCGACGCTTAAAGTTAGCTCCAAATATCATCACTTAATACTCATTTATTTTGCTGCTTTAGGGAAACCTCCGCAAACACTTCCCCCCCCTCCCCAGCCCCAGATTCAAGGAATGACTCTAAACTATGGTCAGCGCCTTCTTATTCCAGTTAAAGAGAGGGGAAGGAGCTTATCTATTTGGAAACGCAGTATCTTGTAACTCCTTCTGTAAAGGGTAACAGAAGCAGACAGCACGTAAGTGACACATTGCCTTGTGTTTCAGAAACAGATGGGGGCACTATCCAATATGCTCAACAACATCCTGCCCGGCACACAATGCGGCAGATCATCAGAGCTCACGGCGGCAGCACGGAGAGCGGTACAGCAACAGTACCCGACACAATTTGAGCCATTAATAATTAGCAATGCTAAACTGCAAAGACTCCATCCTCGCTGTCAGGTGTTTAGATAATGCCATCAAGTGTGGAGCCCAGAGCCCACAGTCATTTTGTAAACTCTATCTATCAGTTTAGGAATGCATTTCAGTTTCTTAGCGTGTATACAGTCAACCTGCTGGTGAAATTACACTGTATAAAGGAAAATACCATGCTATGTAGGAGAAGATATAAAGCAGAAAAGAACTTAAAGGAAAAGTTTAAAGGATCTGTCATCAAAACTTTAAATAGGCCTTTCTCCAGCTGTAGCTAAATTATTGTACTTCTTGATACTGTTTGCTCCTCATAGCAATTGAAAGCATATGTAATTTAACAGCAGGCCTCAATCCTTTAATAAGCTGTCTTTAAAATACCTTACATGGATTACCTATCTGTAAATCTGCTTCCCATGCAGAATGTGACAGCATTATGGAAATTGTGAGTTCAGTAAAGATGGCATATACCAAAGAGAACCACATCTGCACACTGTAAGATTATACCAAACATTGGAAGTAATCTTTAGTCATTTATAATACTGCAGAATGCATAATTAAGATTAAGGGCTCTATTCTGCCCTTACTTATGTCCTATGTATCGCATAATTTCCCCCCCATAAATTAAACAGAAAAGTAGCACTGCAAGGCTTTCTTGTTCAAATTATGCAAAGTTGGTATTCATCTTTCTGCAATTTGGTGCACATCTAAGGAAGTTTGGCAAAAAGAGAACGATCACATATGGAGCAGAGTCTATACTAAAAAGGGCTACCCCCATGTTTGCCAAAAGGAGCAACTTGCAAGTAGCACATATTTCCTTNAAAAAAAAAAAAAGACTTTCCCAGAGCAGGAACGTAGTTCAAAGAGATGCTGTGCTCTGAGTCAGTCTGCTAAATACACAGCCTGCCTAGACAAGAAGAAACACAAATGTCTGCAAGCAGCTAACAGCAAAGGCGGGGGAATCAGAAAGATTTGGCAAGGAAAGAGCAGCACTAATGTCCCCCGACACTTGGATTTCTAAGCCGTACACACTTCTGCACGTAATACTGTATAATTTCTTCTGCCATTTACTGGTGGCAGAAGCAGCAACAGGAGAGCTTTCTCAAAAATGTGCTGGTGAGCAGGAAGATGAGGAGGAAGGGAGGTTTGAGGAGGAGGAGGTGGAGGACAAGAAGAGGTGCTTATGGTAACATGCTCCTCCAGTGCAAGACTTATGAACCACCAGCCATCTATGAGTTTTCTTTTCCTACCCTGGAGTCCAAGAATCTGGAGCCGGTAACTGTTACCCTTTGTTATTTACTGTGAAATTATATTTTACTCCACAGTATACAAGTTATTTGTGATTCTCTTTCAGCTAGGTGCCACAATATGGGCTCTGCAAGTCCCATAAAAAACTAGACCAGAATCCAGCCCTATATCTCACCTCTGACAATTTTTTTTTTTGTATTTGCATTAGATGAATGAAATTCAATGCCTGTTTTACTTAAAGTCATTTATTATATTTCAGTACAGAAATCTGGAAACATATCAATTAGTGACAGAGTAACGTAGTTCATGCACAGCTTTGGCCTTTCTCGTTGTGCTGGCAATTCATGAAAGCCAAAAAAAAAGGCATTTTTAATGTCTGCTACTTTGGAAATAGTGGCATTTCTAGGACTTGGCATTTGAGATGGCAGATGGGGTGGAAAGGAATTTGCCTCTGGGGTTAGGGCACTACATTTGTCTCCTTTGCCCACTGCAGAACTATTTGTTCATTCCCTCTTAGTGCAGAGCAATAAAGACGTTGTCATTCAGAGCATCTGAATCTGAGTTTTAGCACTTTCTTTATTCTCAGAATTAGTGCTTTGTATGGTCATAGTAATAGCAAAATACATCACAAATACGTGCAGCACATTCAGGCCCTGGAGAGCTTCCAGAGTTAAGTGCTATCATCTCAGCTGCTGTGGTAGCTTTCGCAGAATCACAGAATCACTAAGGAGGACACTTTCCTTCCCCCATGTGACAGCCCAGGGAACGCTCATGTCTTTATATGCAGAATTAGCTAAGCAACTAACACATCATACAGAAAAAAAACCAATGTTCCCAAGCTTGTTAAAAGCTAAATGTGGCACTTTAGGGAACAATGCAGTCAAACGATTTCAAGACAACAATGCCAATAATCCATGTTAAATGCTCTGGTCAGATGTAATGTAAAATTATACAGAAAGTGAGGAGGTAATTATTAAAGGAGTGTGAGCATATTCCAGCTCTAAAATAGACATCAATAAAATGACATATGCACAGACATCTTAGATTGAGACTCAGCACAAAATAATCACTGGAAAACAAAAAAAAATCCCTTTGCATTCATATATATATATATATATATGTATGGAAGTTCCTCATTGCTGCAGTAGCATTCATTTTCTAAACTTCTGAAATCCTCTTTATCAGTGAGATTCTCATACACTCTTAAGAGACAGTAATGGTAACCTATCACTTTTAAGACTACAGCTTTTGAAAACCAGACTGTCAGAATACTTCAGGATGTACAATAAAAAGTGAACGGATGGCAAAGAGACTAGCTAGATGTTTTAATATGTTTCCAGCATCCATGATTCTATGATTAATTTGTTCTCTCTCATCCTCTTTTAAAAATATTAGGAAAGTTTCTACCATTTCTGAGTTTAGCATTACTGTAAATTGAGATCCTGGCTCAGTTTAGGGATTTTATTGCCACAGAAAGCAGATTGGTAATGATTATTATTATGAACATTTGTAAGGCAACAACTACTGCAATATTTGGCGTATATTAAAGGAAAATTGTTCTCAAGTACCAAGAGCAAATGTCTAATAATCTGGGTATAATTGCACTTTTACAAAATGATGAAAGATATTTTCTTTCCCAGTAGTCTGTATGAAACATCGGAGTATCCATACAAAAGAAACACCAGAGTAAAATCACATCTTAAACAGTTCCTGAATGTAGCCATCAATTGGAAGAGCTGAACATTAACAAAGCTGTCTAAAATATACACAGTTCATTTGGCAACAGTACCTCTTGCTTAAATTACTGGTGATTTTCTATTGCTTCTGCATCTGAAATCTTACTATCTGACCCCCAAAGAAATTAGAAGTTTTATAAATGTCTTGGATTGTCCTGCATTAACTGCCCAACAGTCTTTCTGGAAAAATGAGGTCAGTGGGTCACTACTTCTAATAGATGGTTTTCTGAGCAAGGCCCGGGTCATTTATAGTTTGACAGATTTTTGGCATATACACTTCCTTTGGAAATATATACACAATCTCCAGCACTAATAATTGTTCTTGAATCTCAACATACCGTGTTTTAACTAAAAAGAGTTCACAGCTCACTACAATCTTCCTTTCTTGTTCATTAGTAAAACAAAAAAAAAAATTCTCAAAGAGGGGGAAAAGGCAAAAAGAAGTAGATTGGAATGCATGGACACAACTCTTTTTATGCCTTGAAAATTTTCCACTTCTTTTTCCTCATTATCTCTGCAGAAGTGTCATGTATTTGAGCAGCTAAGGTGAAAAGCTGCTGCTGAATATTGGTATATCCCACAGCAATTATTTTACAATGGCTCCCAGTTCACTTGCATTAGCCACATTCTAGAGGAGCGCCAGCACACTGATCAAGAACCTGTACGAAGGCTCATTTAACCTGTCCTGCATATGTTCGGTCGCTTTACATATAAAATCTAGCATTCTTGTGACATTAGCATTTTTTAACTCAGCCATTTCTGGGAAAACAATTCATTGATCAAAGGGATTACACAGTTAACTTGGGAGCCTTTGCCTCTTACTCGAGATTTAACAGTTTTGTAAGATGCACATTCTGGTAAAGACTATAAATTAATAAGGAAGAGTAACTTTCTGAATCTGCTAACGTTTTATTTGGAGCTGAACAAGAAAGACCAGACTAGCCTAATGAGGGACAGAGCCATCCTTTACATAATTTCAAAGACTGTTTTTGTCTTATAGAGATTTTACTGGTTCTTTCCCTTTTTAAATGCATCTAGAAAATACATTTGAATTTTTAACCTTTAATGCAATAGTTTATCCTTGAAAGATGCTACTAGATTTACCAGCTAGTATTTTTGCTAGCAGCTCTACCATTATACCTGATGGACTGTTTCAAAGTAGATTACAGCAAAAGAAAGTGCTCACTTTTAAACAAGAAATGGGGATGATTCTGCTTTAAACTCTGCCTTATTTATCCATACACTTATTTTACTATCATCTTTACACCAAGAACATTTGAATTTTGACTTCCTGCATCTTGTTTGGAAAGAATTTTACAGCATTATACTGGGTACAAATGGTTCACTGTTTAGTAATATACTATATTATTCCATAACATTGAGCGAATTTTTGCAAAGGGTACCCTGTCATTTCTGATACTGCAACTGATCATAACCATACAGTAGTGACTGTTTGATCAGTTAGGTATTTGACATTATCTTCTAAATGTTATCTCTTCTGCTCCCTCAAATTCTGGATGTGTATAGCTGCAAAAGAAATCATCTGTTCAGTCCTCTTGTCTCAAGACTGAATCAACAGTACTTTAAATGATTTAGAAGCTATTTCATCTAGTCTGTCTTTCCTTAAAGACCTCTAATGGTGCAGACTACATAACCTGTTCCAAAGCTTCCATTTCCTTTTCCCAGACTGTTTTCAAGTACAGATGTGGAGGGTTTTTGAAAGTCAGAATGCTCATATGATGCTCTAAAGCTGGATCCATTCATTCTTCTACTAAAAAGAACTCTTAGTTCAACATCAGAGTTCCAAAAATATAACTGCCTGCATTAGAATTCCTATTCCTTAATTCTTTTTTAAGTGCTGCTCTGTGAAATCATTTGTGACTACGTTGATTTTGAGCAATTTATTATCATTTGCAACACCTTCCCTTTCTCTCTTACTATTCTTAATTGATTTTTCTCCTTTGGTAAGATGACACCGAAACTGCCTTTGAAAGGAAGTGCTGAAAGATTCAGTGGTCTTTGTAATCTTTTATATTTCCCCAACTGTTTCAGGGGAAGGGCCACATTCCATATCTATCTCCATATCTATATCTCACTGGCAAGAAATTTTTGTTGTTGCTTTTTTTTTTTACTTGAAGCTTCAAGAATGAGAAGCTAAATTTTCTTTTCCTCCCAACAGAAAAAAATGCTATCATATGGAGGTAAAAGTAATGACAATTTCCTGCAGTGGTGCGGTGAAAAGAAGATGGATATATAAAAGAAGTTGAAAAAAACCCCAAACACGAGTAAAAGAAAGCTTAAGTCTATTAACAATGCGCTGAGGTAGCATCTTCATTTTATCTGTATGTCTAATGAACATTTTAAGACAACAGATCAACTAATTACTCATGGCAACCATTTATTTAGTAATAACTCTCTGTGTGGTGCCATACAAATAAATGTGCAAAACACTATTCCTGCCCTAGAGTTTTTACAATCTTAACACACATAACTTGTATATAATTTTAAACTATATGTTTAAGGGCTCTGTTCTGTTTGCAGTTGTAGAACAAGGATCTGTTGGAATTGTTCCTTAAGTGCCCTGGCAGGGCGGAGTTGGGAAATTCACAAAAATGGTGAATGACTTTGTTGTGTTACGTTAATTAAGTGGTTTGCAGGTGGGGGCAGGAGTTTTTCAGGCTGAGGGCAGGGAGATGTTGGGATGGGCAGTTGCCAGGAGAGGCTAGTTGCTAGGGCAGAAGGACCAATCAGTATTTACCTGATGTTTTGACCTGCTTGCCCTATATTAAAAATGGATAGATGCTGAATGGAGGACTTCATCTGAAATCATATTGATTTGTTCGTGAAGTTCATTTGGCCCTGGCCGCATTAAGGATCGGTGCTACAAAATGAGTTGTAGGGCCTTAGGAAGCAACAAGTACTTTGCATCAGAGAAGGAATCAAGACAATACTAACTGTTTTATCCCAACTTGGTTTTATGATTTGCCATCTTCTCCTTTGTTCTTTTTCCTCTGTAGCTGCTTCTGGAATGCACTTCCCATTTCTAAAAAGACTGCAGCTATTTCTCATTTCTCCCTCTCAGTCTACCTATTCCTAGATTTCCTTTCAACACTGTTTCTACAGCAGCAAGTCTGAGGAACACCCTACTTCTTTTTGCCTTCTGACTTGGATAAGATTGTATTGGTATATAGGAATCTTAGACTAATTAAATGGCAAGTACATCACCCTGCTTTATGACAAACTTCAGGTAGCCCTGCTTCTCTGATGCCCAGCCCCCCAGTTCAAGTGCAGCCTGGATAAAACCGCTATTAATCTCCCTTCAGATCTTACTTAAGACTACTCCTACTCTTCTTGTTTAGGCTTTCAAAAGAATAGCATTTCCTATCCATCCTCACAGCTAAGCTTACACTGTTAATTGCAAAAACCTTACAGCACTTGTATCTAGTGAGAATGCTATTACCAAGATAATATATGTCCTTTCCATTGCCTTGGCTATGTGATGTCTGTCTTTGCCTATCTATGCTGGTATTGCTCTTCCATTGCACGAAACACAATCTTTGCTCTCACTTCCACAGAATACTTCCTTCCTTTTCCACTTACTACTACGAGGTCAGCTCCATCTTCCCCTGATATATAGGCCAAGCTTCCAACTCCTGCTTCCAACGTTTTCTAAAACATACATCTGCACCTTCTACAGTGCCCCTCAGACTTCTGATACATCCTTCATTAGCACCCACAGAGTTACCTCTTCTACTTTCAACCCCAAATCTCTCTCCTTCTTCCAATATACTTATGAATTTGATTGTTGCTGGAGTGCTGAGACAAACAGATACCACTATACTAAATATTGTCTGATTGGTTAAGAATGTTTGTCTGCATTCAACTCCCCTCCTTTTTTTTCTCGCCTCCCAGTTATGTCCTCATTGCAACACAGGACTGTTGAAACAGTAGCAGAAAATATTATGAGAAAAGAAATAAGATTTTGAAAAGTGACAGTAAGTTACTAAAGCTAAGTTAGCTAGACTAATTAAATGTGGTTAACATTAATTTACCGTACTATTAGTACTATCATAGAATTAAGACTCCCACCTCCCAAGAAAATATATACCGATTTATACTTCTTACATGTAGTGAAATATGGAGTTTTCAATTATTGTGGGGTTTATCCTTCTGAGTTGTAAAAGAAGCAGTCCAAAATACTAGATTCAGAACTTGAGAATTTTTTATCTGAATAAGAACTTTGCATTTTGTGTTCATCTCTGATGAATGGAAAAATGGAAACTAAATTCATTTTTTCCCTGAATTCACACCCTGTATAGCATGAATAGTTGTGGTGTGAACTCTCCCTGCAGAGAAAATATACTATACAACATACATTGCTACTAACCTCTGCTGCAATCTTGTGGTAACAAAAGTATATTTTATGTTTTAAGTTAGATTTGTTTCCAGCTTTCCAAAAGTGGAAGGAAAAGGCAGTAATCTACTTTTCTACTCAGTTTTCAAGGTCTGATAAAAAAGTTGTAAGAGGACTTTGACTAGCCTAAAATAAACATAGATAGCACGGCATTGTTGGAAAAAAAAATCAATGCCTTTTGTAAGTTTGTCAAGAAAATATCAGTTGTGATAAAATGTCTCCTTTTTGGGCAGAGTATGCTTGGAGACTGGAAGACAGGCTTCAGTGATTCAGACTGGAGACACTCAATGATGGAGCGTGTCCAAGGATTAGGCAGGCAGCATGGGAGCCATTGTGTAGGTAATGTTGACACCGAGCTGCTGTTAGGATGTGTTTTTTGAATATTTGGCCCAAGCAGAAGAATTTGATCTTCTGCAATTCAAAACTTTGTCTGTGCAAAGAAATTTGGGAAAGGGCGTGCTGCCTCTCCATGCAGTGGATGCTCTGGTTGGCAGTGCCACGAGGGCACAGAGGCACCACGCTCCTCTCCAGGCACTCCAGGCACTTCAGTACTGCCTCACCGAAAACCTGCTATTGCTCTGAGCTGGGAATGATAATCATACTGATTTGCTGTTGTAAATAGTACGTTAAACTAAAAAACCCTTTGTTTTTAACTGAGGTATAGGCTATCATTTTGATACGTGTAAGAGATTCTAGAGATACAGACAGAGGCAATCTCTGCAGATTTATTAGTGCTTCCCATTAACCTTTTCACCACCTCTGTCTCCTAAGCAAGGCTTCTTGAGGCAGCAGCTAAGAAACGAAACACTGCCAGCATAACTGCATGAAAGCTACCCTGCCAGGGTTCCACGTGGGATACCAATGATCAATGCTACAGCTTAAAAGACTTGCTTTCTCTGCAGGGAAATGCAGCTGGGCTCCTTCAGGATAAAAACATTGCAGTTTCTACTTCTCTGTTCAGATTTTTCTCAGCTGATGTATTGTCTGAATCATTTTCACTTAGTACTTTCTGCTGCTTTTGAAAACCGCTACTGATATGTTTTTACATAACAGACAAACGATGATGCAGAGGACCAATCATTAGCATTCTGCTATTAAAGAACATGACCAAATGCCTTTTTTTTTGGAGCAACAGAAGTAACTGAACCTAGCTAAACTATAAAACAAAACTATAACGACGAACTTTTTGTAAATTTAGCTGCACCTTGGGGAGACTAATTTTGACCTTGCTCACTTTCAATTTTTTCCTTTTTATATTTTTCTGATGCTTATACAAAGCATTTTGTTTAACTTTTGTTAAAGGAAAAAGGCCCCAAACATAATGCAATGAAAATTCAGAAGGATAACTTACATGCCACTCAGTATGCCACTTATATCCCATCTTATTATCTTTTCCCATGCCGATCTCTCAAGTCACAATTCCAGCCCCATTTTTAGACTGAAGTGATAATGATGCTTGCTTTCACATTTTCTATTTTGGTATATTTAAAGATAATTCTTAAGGTGATGAGAACTGTCAATGTCTTAAATTTAGAATATGTATTTATGTTTTCATTAAAAGCCTTATCAAAATCCAGCTGGTAATGTACTAACTATCTTTTGGTATTAGAGTATAACACCTCTGACCTAAGATGCTGTGAAACTGCACAATGACACTCCAGTTCAGCTCCACAAAATTATAACTTGGAAAATATGTATGCTCTGCTTTTAATCTAGCACTAATGCTGCAGAGACCCAAATTCTCTTAAAATAGATGCTCATGTCTTATTTGTATATCTACATCCATATGCAGATTTATTCTATTTTGGGCTCTTAACACACAGAATTTATTTCCAAGTTTGAAGTGTTTACCCAGTTCTCCTTCATGAGGGAATTCAGGTGACTGGGAGTTTAGTTTGCACCCCTTTCTACTCTTCCAGGCCATAAGCCAAAATTATATCCTGCATTTTTTACTTTTCTGAGTCATCCAGATAAAAAGGGAAAAAAGTAAAATTCCCTGCACTGTGCATCACTCAGATAACAAACAAATAAATACAAGCAAAACAACACCAATCTTTATGTATATATTGAAATGAAATTATAGTCTTTCAGATCCCACGTATTTGGTTCCTTTTCCACTTTTCTGTCCTTACCCATTTTTTTTGCCCTCTAAAAGCAAGCTACTCCCTCCTCTGCATGCCTGCAGTCACTGACGCTATTCTCATTTCAGGAGAGAGGCTCTCACTCCCTCTCTGCCCTCCCAGTAAGGACAACATTGATGCTCTAAATATTCTTACTTACAGCTTTCAAAAAGGGAAAGGTTCACCTCTATATCTAACCCCATTGCACCTCCTTCCCTGTTCTGTATCAGCATCTTTCCAGCCTCCAACAGAGGTTGAGAGGACTGCCTCTTTCCTTCTATAACCTTAATTGTCAAATGGCTTTGTGGGACTTCAGGTGAGTTAAAAAAAAAAAGCAGCAGAATTAAAGAATTACAAAAGGGACATGCAGTGTTAAGCTTGGATCAACGGCTCCAGCAAAACTGCCGAGCAACAGCGGCAGTGCAGCACCCTGGCAGCTGGGCACTGCAGTGCCCCAGTGCAGATGCCTTTCCAATGGACCCTGCCCATGCTTGCATCGCGGCAAAGGAGCCTGCTGCAAAAGGAGATTGCTACAGGAAATAAAAGAAAAACCTGAGGGATAAAAATGGATTGCTTCCAATTAAAATTACCATACTGTAATTTTGTTAGTTATCAGTGACAGACTAAAGTACGTGGCAGCTTAACTGACAAGAAAATATCCTTTTGGGCATAATATAGTGTACAGATCTTTGACTTTTTAGCATGCAGTGTCCAGATGGTACTTTTTTGCTTCATGTTGTGATCAGGAGGCAGAAAGGCCAATTGAGAAACAGTGGCAGTGAAAGCCAGCATAGATCAGAGGCACACGAGGCTGCCTGATTGTACAAGGATGTATCGTATCATTGCAGGTAATCCTCACATGAGGGTATGTATGGCAGGATGGATATTTTCTAAAGCTATTTGCTGGAGACACTATCAAGTGCACTTAGAGCAGCGGTTTGTGTAGCTGATTGGAAACCTACCCTGCTGATGATGAATGCCCGTTAAGATGAGCAACTTTTAATGTACAAGATGTAAAGAAAAATGATCATCAAGTAATAAAATGTTCCACTAAATTTCATCATGGTATATTAACTTAGGAATGCTATTATATATTCAAAAGTTATGCCCTCTTCATTTTTTCCCGCAGTCTTTACTTTCGAGATGTGCACAATGAGCTCCCCCCACCCCCACCCTACAGGAAAGATAATCTTTCTTCTTCAGCGCAGCACAAATCCTGCAGCTAACTCCCCTTGTGAACCTGAGTGGTATTGACATGGGGGTGTAGAGTCAGGCAAAAAAACCAGGCATCTTCTGATGAAACACATAAACTACACACATTCAAGAACAAAACAAAAATCTTCTAAAAGCTTGTGTGTAAGATAAGACTGCCTTGGGGGCAGCTCGAACTTACGGTCTTGGCCATTTACACAGGATTTTACTGAGCCATCTATTACAGTATTCAACAAAAAGAAGTACTTCAAAAAGATTCCTTTTTTTCAGTTGGAAGTACAATAATTTGTAAGTCAAAATTTGGAAGTGTTCCCAGTTTTTGGCAGTAAAATGATAATACTGGGCATATCATTTTAAAGTGGAATCTCATGGAAGTTAATTCAGATGACAAGGTCACTTTTAGACATTTTTTTCCCTTATGTTTTGGACTGAAAATAATTCCCAAATCCTATTATTTGAAGCAGGGGTACTTACCATAGCAATCCCTTCCTCCCCTGATACACATGCTACCTCTGAGATAGAGTGCCTTAAAAAAAAAACAAACCCTCACAAGAATATATACCAGGAGTTTCAGAATTTTTTAAGTGAAGGAAAGAAAAAGTTGTACACCAAGCAATCATATACTGTACCTCTGTACTGACTGGTTTTAACATGAACTTTTCAAAAGTGTGAGATTTCTTCCTTCATATAAGAATACCCAACCTAGAAGAAAAGGATGAAAAGGATGCTCGGCTCTTGTAAGGGCTAAAATGGGGCAGTAACTTCAGTAAAACTTATAAACTAAAATCAATTTTGCCCCAGTCTTTTCTTGTTCTATCTTACACCTCAAGATTAGGAAGTGATGCCCTGAACCTGCAAATACTGTTACATTATTATAATTAAAACACCAAGCTGGACTAATCCAGCAATGTACAGAATAGGAGGTTTATGGGAAATCCTGATTAAATTACTACCACCAAAATAAGGAGGCATGTGGGGCTCAGAGAGATCAACTTATCTCTAGATAAGATTAAATCAACTCACACAGAACTGAGATACCCATGAGAAGTACCATAGGTATAAAATTGTATAAAATTATACAAGTCATGGAAATGTCTCTGAAGAACACTTATCTCCTTTTTTTCATTCTAATTTACCTTTAGAATAATTTGGCTTGAAAGTGCAAATCTCCAATATTTGAGTAAAGCTTAAAATTCCATTTATACCATTTTTTTTCCCAACACCCGTTCCTCTATTTCTCTCACATTTTTGCTCAAACATAAGTCCTGCTCACATCCTATAAGCTGAACATGGTGATATACTATCAAAATGCACACTTACATTTATTTAGAACTAAGTATAAACATTTTCAATGTGTGTACTTAAGATTCATTTGCTTGCCAAATGGCTTTGTCTACTTCCTTGGTTATTGTCAGAAGGAAGCATTTTGATACAAATGACTGGATTCCTCAAGCTAAGGTACTGCTGATAATAGGATTTATGACAAGTTAAAAAGCAAAAAGTGATCAGAGATCGTTTTTAAAATGCTATCACGCTGCTGACTTCAGGTATGAATTAAAGGCCAGATGCAAGACAAAGCACACACATGGGCATGTAGGAGACTGCCTGGACCACTATGCTCTGATGCACACGCCAAACTCCTGCTGATTTAAAAGCATATTTGCAAACCCACCTGACAGCATGGTTTGTAGAGGAATATTAAAGATTTAAGTATCACCAGTATCCTAAAATAAATACATGTGTTGGTTTTTTTTTTCCCCGTGAAGGGCTATTCCTTTGTTTCTATAGCATCTGCTGTGTTGAGTAACAAAGCAAAACAAAACAAAGTGAGCAAGCAAATAGCAACAAACCCTTTATTCTTTAAATTGCTCCTAGCATTGTGCCTCTCCCTAACTAGCTCCTACTTGCAGCCTCTGCTCTGTTTACTGTTGTTTGCTTTGTTTCTCTGGAAGCTCTTCGGTACTTGACAGATAGAATAAAAAGAGAAGTGAATTCAAAACTGCAAGAACCCGCATAGAGCATATCTAATGGCCATCTGTATACATGCTTAAAAAGAGCAGAAAACACAAAACTAAGAGACACTTTACATGATCTTTCCCTCTTTCTGCCACGTGTCATTTACACATATGAATCCAATGCATCTCAGAGATGATTATCTGGCAGTGTCCTACTAATCTGCTCATCAGTTACAGGACAGACAGGCACATTTTAAGCATATCAGTTCCTCTGCGTCTGAGTTAAACTGAAGCCATGAAAGATAGAAGACAGACACATTAAACCAGTGCAATCCTAAAAAATTATAAAACCTTTAAGTGATCCAGGAGAGACTGATTGCCTAACTAGTGAACTTTGAAACAATCTATGTTAAAATAATGTAGCAAAATATCTTTGTTAAATATTTTCCTTTTTTCTTTTTATTTTTCCATATTAAAAGACGACAACGTGAAGACAATCGGTGTATTTAACACCACTGTACAGATGGAAAGAATAACAACTGAAACTAATTCATTTTGATTTCTGCTTTACAAATAAGAGAAAGATTTGGTCTTCTCTGAAAGATTTATGAGGCTTCTCACCATAAAGGAGCCTGGATTACAGCTATGCTTACTTTATAAAATGAAATTCTGCCGTTATAGGCAAGAGTTCATGGCTGTAATTATTTCAATGCACTTGCCAGTCAATGTGTCTTACACAGCTGAGCCAAACCCTCTCTTACATATGCAGGTCATTTCATAAGAAGTCTAAGAGCTTCAACAACTTTGTGTGACCTTGCATTGAATAACACTGGAAAATTGATTTGGCTCTAGTAATAAAAGACCGTCTGCATTATCTGCATTCTAATTATAATTAATATAACCAGGATAACTGCTGTATTATTTACGATTAGAGCTATGGTGAGCACAGTGTAATAATAATCTGCTACATAATTTTTTATTGATCTGATGGCTTTATTGCAGAAAAAACAAAATGCTACACTGCTGTACTACTAAAATTGCCTTTCTAGACATGTCTGTTTAGAGGAAGAATGTTCATTTAACATTTCTTTTATCTCATCAAATTCCCATAGATTTTAATATCAGAGAGTATGATGCTTGCTTGCATGCTTGACTTTTTCTGGGTTTTTTTTTTTCCCTTGGCAAAAGGAAGACAAAATGGACTGATTAAAGCACTCATATCTTCCATTGTTAATTTCCTGGGAATCGTTCATTCCTTGTAATTCTCTAGCAACTGGAACACATCCCATTAACAGAATTGGACTGTACCCCAATAATGTATAGCTCTCCTTTTCAGTAGAAAACTTATCATTTTCTTTAAACAAAAATAAAAATTGAATAATAATTAAAACTTGAATAAAATTAATTTAATTTCTTCACAAAACACTAAGCCATCACTTAGGAGGCTAAATCACTGTTCATTTATCTCATGTTTAAATTTCTTTTCCTAAATTCTGGTGAAATACAAATGAAGTTCTTTTAATCTAGCAAAATCAATTGTAAACCGGCATGTTTTGACAAAAACTAAATACACAGTTGAAAAGCTCAATGCAGAATTTGTAGGAATGCAGTAAAAAATCTTAAAATGAAGAGATTTTGCAATTTAAATATAAAATTCAGAAACTGGATAGGAAAAATATACTACACTGATTTTCCAGAAAGCAATTAAAAAGCTCCAAATACTCTTATGCCAAAATAAAATGTCCTGTTAAGTTTGTTCTTCTCACAATACAATACTACTTTTATTTTCTGTTATTCACTTGATTGTGAGTTAAATAATGAACAACCTGTATAGATAAGCTCATTATTAGACTTCAGAGTTAATATATATAAGTATGAATCTTGAGAGTTTGTTCTTAAACTTGCTTCCAGCTGCATCAAGACAATATCAGAAATTAATTATAATGTCAGATAGAATAAACACCTATCATATATTTATAGAAAATTTATAGATATTCCAGATTACATATTAATAATAGGTGTGCTGATGTTATCATCTATGAAAGAAAGACAAATTCTCACTTTCTCATTCTTCCTCTGCATGTTTTCATCTCTGCAGTCTGTGCTTCTGGATAATGTTTTCCTGTGTTTATAACAGCTTCCACACTCCTCCTTTATAGAGTTGATTGCATTTAAGCCCTGCTGATTCCTACCCAATTACGTTATCTTAATTTATTATTTTATTGTCATTTTTTATAAAGAATAAACAATCAAACAATTTTTTTGCAGCTGCACAGGTATTTAGTTCTCATTTGTATGGCTCTCAAGAGTTATCAATTTAAATTCAGTGATTTGCCATTGAAACACAAGCTTGAAATAACTTGAAATAGCTCCCGTTACTAAATCACACAATCATTCCACTAGTACAAAGTTTAAAGAGAACACTTATTTTCCTCTCTAGTATCATCTGTGACTTCTCCATTTAGTGGTCCCTGCATTTTCTACTGTTTCAACTGCTCCATTTCCATTAAGTCAAAAAACTCCAAGTCTCTCTCCCACAGAACCAGTTCCTTTTCCTTTCCATCTTGAACACTGAATGTGACATCCAGAAGGGTGCCTTCTAGAGCAAATGTGTCCAAGAGCAAGGAGTTAACCACCCCAGGTGTGGATGTGGCTGTCATCTCTAGATACAAACCATTTACATGTGAAGGAATGAAAACTAAAAATATTAATAGAGCTTTTTAATTCTTTGAGAAATAAATCTGGGGTTGAGATGCAAGTTAAGTACTGGTGTATATGCCTGTATGAAGGCTGGAGATATGTGCTGCATCAAATTATTTATTAATCTACCACACCAACATTTTGGGAGATTGTATTAATACTTCAGAATGAACAAAGGCATGGAGAGTATCTTATGCCTATTTTCTTCACACTGAAACAAAAATGTCTTACGTCTTCATAATGGAGAGATGTCAAAATTCCTTCTTTCTTCATACAATGCTCAGCTTATTGCAATGGGATTTGTTTTCTACTCTCCTAAAGATTTTGTTTTGGTTGTCATGTAATACCAAAAAAGAAATTATTGAATTACTTATTTTTATTATGTGTGGTCATGACCTATTATAAATAGAGGCTGGTCGTCTTCTGACACCTCAATTATTCCTATATGTAGTGGATCCATTTATAAGAAATAACAGTCTGTAAACTCGTCCTGGCTCTGAAAGTCAAACTGGGTTCCTTCTATATCACCCATTACTGACTACAGTGTTTCTGAGGACCAAATTAGGTGGTTTTTTTTAATGGCAGCTGATGAAGGCATTCAATGTCCTCATCAGGTTTGTACAGATATAAACTGCTTGGAAAGTATTAAACTGTTCTAAGGAGGACAGATAGGAGTAAAATCCAGTTGACTCTTAGCCGTATTGAATTCCACTGTAGGATCAGAAATGAGAGAGTAAACTTTTTTCTTAGCAAAGCCTCCAGAGTTATTGTGCATGCAGACAATAAACTGATCTATTAACCAGATAAATATTATTGTTAAAGCTGTTCTTCTGAGCAGAGCTATGTATTAAATCTGTGAGAGACTCACAAAACATATATTAGTCTTAAATATGTCAAATGAAGCACAAATGCATTATTTTGGTAATGGTAGCCTCCTTTAATTAAAATTTGCTTATATATCTGCCCATTTCTTAACCATTGCCTCTGAGATTATAGCTTTTCATAAATAAGGATAAATTTTGGGAAAAGCTAAAAATATTTTGGAAATTTTGGAATAGTTTTGAAAGGTTATCAGCAGTAAAAATTTATAGCTGTATTTTTAACAAGGATGAAAAATATTCAGTTGACAACTTAAGTAAAATCAGTTAAACTCTTAAAGGTTTGGTCCACAGTAAATCGCAATGATTTTGCTTGACTATAGAGGAAATATTAGAATAGAAAGATGAACAGATACTGAAAAAAATACAACCTCTAAGAATCTTCAGTAAGCGTATCTGCTGATGCTATGTTTTCAAAGCATTTACCCTTGAAAGCCCTAGGTTTTCTGTTTGTGTTTATTTAACCACAACCAATTCATTCTGAAAACAGTACTTCACATTTTGCGAAGGCCTTGTGAAATATGAATCTCATTTCTCCCCATTCTTTCAGCATGCAAAGGGACACCACTGTCAGGCTACAATAGGGATATATGTATGCTACAAGAGGGATATACTGCAAGATTATTCAAAATATGCACAGTTATTAAGAAAAGCGGAGGGTGCAGCCCCATCCTTCCACGCCCACCCACTTCAGTTTTAATCTGAAATCTGTGTTTAATTAGATACTATTGTTCAGAATATGCACGTCCACTAAAGAAGAGGCAGTTCCATGCTTCTCTATGCCAAACAGAGAGGCTCCAAAACCAAAAATTGCTGTGATGTCTCCTTGTACATGTAGTCCACAGAAAAAATGTTTATGGACAAACAGCAGCAGCAGCAAGGTAAAAACACCTATCTCCTTCGACCCCTTCACTTAGTTGATGACTGAACTTAAGGGCCTACTTTTGGACTATTTAAAATGCTAATATGATTAATAACAGGGAATTACTTTTTTAGACAAAACTACACAAGGAAATTAAATTTAAAAAAACTATGCTAATGCACTGTAAGGGTTGCAGTAACAAATCACAGATCTGTTCATGGATATTTCATGAGCAGAAAAAAGGCTAAATTTGTCAGATAAATTATTCATTGTGAATTATTTGCTCAGTTCTATACTTTGCATGTGTACTGTATTTATAAATTTAACAGGGATTCTGGTGGTACTTTGGAAAGAAGCACAGTGCAAACTCTGCATATTCAGTTGCAATTTTCAATTTGTCTCACTGTATGTGTTCTGTGGGTGAAATTCAACCCTCCCACACAATAGCTGGTTACTGGGGCTTTCCACACTGTTACAAAACCCACCCCCAACTCTCCTCCTAAAAGCAGGATGGACTGGCAGCTACACTGCCTTGTCTCCCCTGAGGTGGCTGTGAAAGCCACCCAATCAGGGTAAAGAAAGGGGTACCAGCAAATTTTTCTAAAGATACGAGGTTAATCTTGCTGTTGAGGCTCATTTGCAGAAACAGCGAGTGTGTGGCTTTATGAGGTGGCTTTGTGGGACAGCAAAGCATGACATGATAGCCACTCATCACCCCACAGCCTTCCTGAAAGCTGTGTGAACACCTTGCTTGGTGGCAAAGTATCCCCTGACTACTGCTTGTTTAAGCTTATGCCAGCATTGGTCTTCAGTATTTTTTATGAAAAAAGACAACGTGTTAAGTCCTGTTGATTATGATGACGCAAAAGGAGAGACGTGATGTTAAGATGGCAGAGAAAACCTGAAAACCAGCACTGCACAACATAGCATCTCCTCCAGCGAATGACTCCAGAAGGAGGAGGAAAATCTTTCTGAACAAAAACACCAACATGAACATTAAATGACAAAGCAAATCAATAAAGAAATTGTCACACACCAGGTCAAATCTCTTAAGTATCTTAACAAGTGGAACAGTATTGGTACCACTTTACAGGTGAAAATTAAAATATGCTATAACACATAATTTTACACAACTGGCAAGAGAATTTTTAATGAAGGACAGACAGAGCTTCTAGGAGTAGCTAAACATTTTTAGCTTTAGCAGGAATGCAGAGCCAAAGCGGGGACATGATTTGGCAGTATATTGACTGCACACTTTCATCCTTTTGGCTGCTTAAGTTCTAGCAGAAGTAACTTCAACAGGACTACATTTTAATACACTAAGGCTTACACAGAAGGTATTATTTTCTCTTTGACAGAGCCCAGTGCTATTTTTATGCTGTTTGATAGAGAGCCGCTGTTTAAGTATGGCTCGCCTAACAGCAGCTTCCTCCCTCCTGCCACTTCACCCACCTTCTCTGATATAGGAAATGCCTTTTTCTTTAAATAATACACGTTGTCAACTATCTCTTTGGTAATCTGCCTAACAAACCCCGTCTTGTTTGTGCTGGACAGCTAACTCCGACACCAGCCACTCTGTTTGTTAGTCCCTTCCTCCCCACTCCAGCGCCCAGCCTCCCTGCCTCCTCAATCACATGTGTTGTTTCTCATTTAAATGAACAGTTGGATTCTTTTATTTCTTACAAGTGCTGGATTCGCCTTATCGCCCTCATTCCTTTGGGGGTTGCCAATTGGTTTTATCCACGGATGTATCATTTCTCATGCTTCCCTTTTTTCTTACAAAGAGAAAGAACCACTTCGTCAACAAGCCTCTCTGGAGTGGAAGATTAAAAACCTAGACATCACCTACCTTGCAGCGCTACTCCCAACTGGGTTGTGTAAAACTCAATTAAACTTGTCCCCATTGAATACTGCATTACAGTACATTAAACAGAAAATTCTTCAAGCGTGATGACAAAGCTTGAAACCTTGCCTCAAAGCTGTTCCTCGTAGCTTTCTTTAACATTTCAGTCTTTATGGTGCAAGTCTCCCGTTGACACAACTTTAGTCCAGCTATGAAAAATCACAGAGCCCCACAGGGATTAAAAGAGAAAAAGGAGGAGGGAGGAAAAAAAAAAAAGGAAAAAAAAAAACCCCATGTCAAAGCTGGTCTTGGCACTTTCCTTAGTGTATCTATTGAAACTACATCGCCAGCAGATTAGAACCTGAGAAGTATTAGAGAGACCTATGAACAATCTGAAAATTTAGAATAACACTCTCTTCACTCTGTTTGGTTGCCTTAATGCATTTTCTTTTCTCCAAAAGAGGCAGGTATCCCCAGTGTCTTCCAGTTAAAAAAATTACATAATGTTTTGAGATTGGAGCAAAATATGAATTAAGAAAGGGATCAATTTTGGAAAAAAAAACAACTTCAAGCCAAGAATTACAACCTGCTCCCAAATCAAAAATGTCAGTGCTTTCTGAGGAAGTATGCACCCAGATCCAAACACAGAGCTGCACCTCACTGTGATGTAAATGAAATACCAAAAACTTGATGCTAATATTTCAAGTATTAGTTTCTTCTCTTCATGAAATAATAATAACAAATTTACCCCAAATTTGTTTTGACCTGAGCTCACACTATCTATCTTATTAATGACTGGAAAAAAATTCATATCCTTTGAAACTGAGTGAGTTGTCCATGGGATAAGAAAGTAAGTATTTTATATTGAAATCTCTTAAAGGAAACATTATGTATGCAGAAAAATTAAAAAAAAAAAGAGGGCATCAAATACATTCAGAAAAATTCTCACTTTTCTTAAATTAACCTAATGGGATATGGGATATGGGATATAGCTGTGTTATATGTCAACAGCACCAATGTCAAGTGTGTAGAGTTATCAAAAGCCTGGCTGTCTGAGTAGCTACCTTTCAACAATGCATCAATATATTACCAAATAATCCTTTATTCTCTTGACTCTTTATAGTGACGGACATAAAGAGACATGCTAAGCATCTAAGTCTTTCCTAAATAATAAGGCTTAAAACGTTTGTTTCTTACCGTGCCTTAAAAGGATACATACAGCTGCTGCACATGTTACAAAGCATTTCAAAAACATTTCCACTCAAGAAGAATTTTTCTGCATTTCAGCCAAAAATACCATAAATCATGTGTTCATTATTTGGATTCTTCAGGCATGAAGATTATTACATAATTCCTTCTCTTTCTTATGTACTATTACTTTAGTTTATATGAAATATTCTGTGTAGATAATAAAAAAAGATTCTGAGGATGTCATATGATATGCATGCTATTGCTTTGCAAAGCTTATTTATTAGTCCTGCTATAGTAGTTAAGTGCTAAATTATAACACATAGTCTACTGTATAGACTCTGAGGGAGAAAGAACAATGCATCTCATTTCCAAACAGGAACAAAGAGCTAGAAAATATTTAAGGATGCTTTCCATAGACTGCCAAGAGCACTCAGTCCCCAGATGCAGGAAGGCAAGGTAGGGAAACAAAGAGACCAGCATGGGTGAGTCGAGACCTTCTGGTCCAAGTGAAGAGAAAGAAAGAGCTACACAGGCAGTGCAAGCAGGTACAGGGAACCTAGGAAGAGTATAAAGATGCTGCCCACTACTGTAGGGTTGGGGTCAGGAAGACCAGGGCAAAGCTGGAGCTGAACTTGGAGAGGAAAGTGAAGACCAACAAGAAGGGCTTCTACAGGCACATCAACCAGCAAAGGAAGGTTAAAGAAAGTGTTTCCCAACTGATGAACAGAAGTGGTGACCTAGTATCAGCAGACAAGGAGAAAGCTGAGGTAATCAACAGCTTCTTTGCCTGTCTTCACTGACAACCACTCTCCTCACCCCTCCTGGGTCAATGGACAACAAGAAGGGGACCAGGGGTGTAAAGTCCCTCCCACTGTAGGGGAGGATCAGGTTCATGACCACCTGAGGAACCTGAACACGTATAAGTCTATGGGACCTGATGAGATGCATCCCAGAGTCCTGATTTGGTGGCCAAGCCACTCTCTATGATATTTGAAAAGTCATGGCAGTCAAGAGAAGTCCCTGGTGACTAGAAGAATGGTAATGTTGTGCCCATTTTTAAAAAGGTTAGGAAAGATAGAACCATAGAATCATAGAATCACCAGGCTGGAAAAGACCTCTTAGATCATTGAGTCCCTAGATGAACCTGGGAACTACTGAGCTGTCAACCTCACCTCTGTGTCTGGGAAGATCATGGAACGGATCCTCCTAGAAGCTATGCTAAAGCACATGGAGAGTGAGGAGGTGATTCAAAATAACCAGCACAGCTTCACCAAAGACAAGTCCTGCCTGACCAACCTAGTGGCTTTCTGTGATGGAGTGACCACATCAGTGGACAGTGGAAAAGTCATGGATGTCATCTATCTGGAGTTCTGTAAAGCCTTTCACATGGTCTCCCACAACATTCTCCTCTGTATTGGAGAGATATGGATTTGATGGGTGCACTGTTTGGTGGATAAGGAATTGGACAGTTGCACTCAGAGAACAGTGATCAATGGCTCTATGCCCAGATGGAGATCTGTGACAAGCAGGCAGTGTCCCTCAGGGATCCGTACTGGGATCAGTGTTGTTTCCGATCTTCATCAATGATGAAGACAGCAAGATTGAGTGCACTCTTAGCAAGTTTGCAGATGACATCAAGCTGAGTGGTGCACCTGTCATGCCACAAGGATGGGATGTCATCCAGAGGTACTTGGACAAGCTAGGGAAGGGGGCCCTGTGCAAACCTCAAGAGGTTCAACAAGGCCAAGTGCAAGGTCCGACACCTGGGCTGGGGCAATCCATGGTTTCAATACAGGATGGAGGGTGACGTGATTGAGACCAGTCCTGTGGAGAAGGACTTGGAGGTGCTCACTGATGAGAAGCTCAGCATGCACCGGTAATGTGCGCTCACAGCCCAGAAGGCCAACTGTATCCTGGACTGCATCAAGAGAAGCATGGCCAGCAGGCTGAGGGACGTGCTTCTGTCCCTCTACTCCACTCTTGTGAAATCCCACCTGGAGTACTAAGTCCAGTTCTGGAATTCCCAACATAAAAAGGATATGGAACTGTTGAAATGGGTCCAGAAGAGGGCTACAAAGATGATCAGAGGTCTGCAGCACCTCTGCTATGAGGGTAGACTTGGGGTTATTCAGACTGGGGAAAGCTCCAGAGAGACTTTATAGTAGCTTCTAGTACCTGAAGTGGGCCTACAAGAAAGCTGGGGAGGGACTTCTTACAATGGTATGTAGTGATAGGAATAGGGAGAATGGCTTTAAATTGAGGGGGGAGATTTAGACTAGACATTAGGAAAAAAAATTCTTCATGCTGAGGGTGGTGAGGCACTGACAGAGGTTGCAAGGGAAGTTGTGGGTACCCCATCCCAGGAAGCAATAAGGGGAGACCTCATTGTTCTCCAGAACTACCTGAAAGGAGTTTGTAGAGAGGAGGGAGCTGGCCTCTTCTCCCAAGTGGCAGGGGACAGGACAAGACGGAATGGTCTCAAGCTCCACCAGGGGAGGTTTAGGCTGAACCTCAGGAAAAAAAATTTTCACAGAAAGGGTCACTGGGCATTGGAACAGGCTGCCCAGGGAGGTGGTTGAGTCTCCTTCTTTGGAGGTGTTTAAGGCACGGGTGGATGAGGTGCTAAGGGGCATCGTTTAGTGTTTGATAGGAATGGTTGGACTCGGTGATCCAGTGGGTCTCTTCCAACTTGGTTATTCTATGATTCTATGATTCTAGTTTTGACATTTCTTCTATGCAGCTGAATTTTTAAAGAGTAGGAAAATGAGGAAAGAAATGAGAAAACTTAATGAGAATGGCTCTTTACTCCACTACATCAGTTTTGTACCAGCATATGCCAATGAAGAAACTAGGCTGCAATGCTAAAAAAAAAAAAGAATCCACCAATCAAATGCTAGGTACAGAAAATATTTTAAATATCCCAAAACAGCTATTTCCTGCATTACGGATATAGTCTAACTGGTTCACTGCTATGCAAAAAGTCTGGTTTTCATAGAAATAATAGGTATCTCAGGATAAAGCAAAATAATAAAGTAACCTTATGAGAATCTTGAGGTTAAAACTCTAAGTTGTCTCTAACGATATCAAAGAAAAGCTGGATTGTTTCCTACATGAAACTAAACTGATTTTCATTAGAGTAGATCTTTTTCTTCTTTTTCTGTCCTGCATTTGCTGTATTAATCTACAAAACTATTTAGCTTAACAAAGACTAACCCATTTTCATCAGAGATGCCACATGAAAATAAATTGGAAAAGGAACAGTGTACATTTTCTTTGTTGTGCTCAGATGGGTATATGTGCCTACTAGTTAATTTTGGGGGGCTACAGCTAACAAATCCATTGTAGTATGATTCACAGGCAACATTTCACTGGGATCTGACAAGTTGTTACTATGTGAAGTGACATAGTTTGATAAATCAAGTGTTTGACTCATGGCATACAGCTAAAATCTGATCGGATCATTTCCAGAACACAGAATTAGAATCAGATTAACTGTTAAAAACTGCAGGCTCTTTCTTTCTACCCACTAGCCAATGTTATTAGTAATAGTGGCTTGAGTCTGCCAATTACAAATGTAAACTGACCCAACTTACCTCCTGAAAGAAAGTAAGTAAAGAAACAAAGTAAAAGTAAAGAATGTTGCCAGATATTAATGGCAGGCTAATGGGCTCAAAGGAAATCTCAGCTGATCAGCTTCTACTGATTCTTCTGTAACACTAACATCCCAGAGATGACACACAAGGGTTATGATACAGCCATACAAGGCTGGCATACAAAACCAGCAGTCCCAAACTTAAGAATTTCTTTCAATATCTTCATCTGAAGGACGAACTCTTAGATCTCCTATATACTGGTTTAACAGCCTAAGAGTCTCAGTTCAAAAGGATGCTCTTTTTAAGGAAATTAAATCTCAATGGGTGCTTTTGGAGACTTCTCTGACTCAGGAACTGAATTCACTCTATACAATTAGACCTTCAAGTATTCAACTATTCCCATGTTTAGACTTTGCAACAATTAGCAACATACAATGAAAATCAAAGCACCAAAACTAGGATCGTGTTTCCCTTCACTGAATATGTACATACGTTCTGAAGGAGAGAAAGGTCATATTTCAGTTCATCTTATTTTGGAATCTTCCAGTTGAATATATTGAAGAGGTTTTTTAGGTAATTGTTCTGAAAATATTTTTTTCTGCTTAACATCACTTAAGATAATTTTTATAAAGACAAGGAACTGTGTTTTGGAAAGAAAATTTTTATGATGCTGTGGGCGAGTTTTTAAATATGCAAAAAAAAAAAATAAATCAGGCTGCTCAATGTCCAAAGTCACTCCATTTGTTATGTCCTAGATTATAAAATTAAGATCAAAACACAGGAAACCATGCAGAATGTTGTGCATTTTACATACATTTCTGTAGGACAAAATGAAGTGAAAATAAATAATGAATAATAGGAAGTATATCAGAAAGGCAGAGCAGTAGCACACATATAAAGCTGATGATTATATCATGGCAAACCAGAAAATTGTCATGTCTCAGACATTATGGTGCAGTGGATGTAATTGAGAAATAGCTTGCATGTACAAAACCAGCATTCGCTCCTTGACTCACTGCAAAGCTTATGAGATTTAGGGATTTACATAGCAATTACATGGAAAAAGAACGAACTGTATTTAAAGAGTGGGTCTTAGAAGATCTTCTGAGAGACTGCAAAGCAGAAAGGGCCAACTCTCCATGGCAAAACTCTCCATGACAGCCAACTCCCCATGGGACAACTTTGTGCGCGACAATTCTACATGCTTGACTCCCCACCAGGATAACTCTGTGTGGGGAGGCTTAGGGTCAGGGCTTGGGGTTCCCCACAAAGTGTTTTCCCCTGGAGAGTAGGGCATGGAGAGTTGTCCTAGACCCAGTGCAACAGGCCAAAAGCGAACTCCATGAAAGCAACAAATGTGATTCATTCTTTAAACCATTACTAAAATATCATTTTTTTTCCTAAATTAGCTACTAAAAAACAACTAAAATATGTAATACTTTGCATCACAAAACAGCTTTCTTAGTAAATTGCTCCTGCACCACTGGTCCACAAAAGACTCTCAGGATGGGGTTCTGAACATATAGCCAACACTTGTTTAGCCCTAATTAAATTCCACTTTAGGAGGGAATGGAAGATAAAAGTTTTAAAGTCATACTTCAGGCTACACTTTCCACCAAAGTAAGTCACTGAAAAATATCACTGTTTGTGATTTTATACTTCATGTCCTCCAATGATAAATATAATTTAATTGAACCTTAATCATAAAACTGGTTTAGCTTTAGCAATCTGTCATTCTTATTTAAAATTTTCATTTAATTGTAACTTGAAAATGCATTTAAACCTTACATAATTTAAATCTGTTAAAATGCATGTGCAGCCACCATAAAAGCAAACCTGTTCGCATTTAAAAGAAAGGTTTATTAACAGAAGATGCATAGTGATCACTCGATGCCACCCCTCTCATTTCCTGGCATAAACCAGTTCTTTTTCATCTCATACTTTAAGTTTAATTGCCCATCTTATACTATCGGTAAACATTTTGGCTGGCCAAAGACAAAGTTGTCTCCCCTTTGTTTTAGATGCTTCTGTTTGTATGTATCTGAACATTTGTTTCAGGTGACAGACAAGCCACAATACTTTGTCTTAGTTACCAAGTTGAAGGTTAGGGCATATCAGTCNTCTTAGAAGATCTTCTGAGAGACTGCAAAGCAGAAAGGGCCAACTCTCCATGGCAAAACTCTCCATGACAGCCAACTCCCCATAGGACAACTTTGTGCGCGACAATTCTACATGCTTGACTCCCCACCAGGATAACTCTGTGTGGGGAGGCTTAGGGTCAGGGCTTGGGGTTCCCCACAAAATGTTTTCCCCTGGAGAGTAGGGCATGGAGAGTTGTCCTAGACCCAGTGCAACAGGCCAAAAGCGAACTCCATGAAAGCAACAAATGTGATTCATTCTTTAAACCATTACTAAAATATCATTTTTTTTCCTAAATTAGCTACTAAAAAACAACTAAAATATGTAATACTTTGCATCACAAAACAGCTTTCTTAGTAAATTGCTCCTGCACCACTGGTCCACAAAAGACTCTCAGGATGGGGTTCTGAACATATAGCCAACACTTGTTTAGCCCTAATTAAATTCCACTTTAGGAGGGAATGGAAGATAAAAGTTTTAAAGTCATACTTCAGGCTACACTTTCCACCAAAGTAAGTCACTGAAAAATATCACTGTTTGTGATTTTATACTTCATGTCCTCCAATGATAAATATAATTTAATTGAACCTTAATCATAAAACTGGTTTAGCTTTAGCAATCTGTCATTCTTATTTAAAATTTTCATTTAATTGTAACTTGAAAATGCATTTAAACCTTACATAATTTAAATCTGTTAAAATGCATGTGCAGCCACCATAAAAGCAAACCTGTTCGCATTTAAAAGAAAGGTTTATTAATAGAAGATGCATAGTGATCACTCGATGCCACCCCTCTCATTTCCTGGCATAAACCAGTTCTTTTTCATCTCATACTTTAAGTTTAATTGCCCATCTTATACTATCGGTAAACATTTTGGCTGGCCAAAGACAAAGTTGTCTCCCCTTTGTTTTAGATGCTTCTGTTTGTATGTATCTGAACATTTGTTTCAGGTGACAGACAAGCCACAATACTTTGTCTTAGTTACCAAGTTGAAGGTTAGGGCATATCAGTCAATTCCTGTTAACCCACTGATCTTCAGTTTTCTCAAAAATGTCTTTAATTTGTTCAGGGCATGAGTAATTTCTGCACTGTCCTTATTAAATATGCTTCTACTACATTATTTTATATATTCTATTCTAAATTTTCTATTTGTTTGTGTTTCTATATCATAACCGCTACAAAGAAGAATTCTCCATTCTCACATCCACAATAATGTTATGTATTATCTGGCTGTGCACTTCTGTTTTTTTAAGTAAGAAATTACAATGGTTACTAAATTCATCTGATTAAGTCTGAATACACTTTTCTTCTAACACAATCTATCTTTTCAATATTCATTTTAAATTGTTTTGCACTCCCTAAAATGCATATTTTCCCTTATGTCATCTTCTATTTTCACCACTTTATTGCAAAAGTAGCATTTTTCTGTAACTTATAAAGCTAATACCAGCACTTTTCTTGAGCCTTAAAAATGTTAGCTAGGACTTATTCTTTCTATCCTCTAAACTCTTTTCCAAATAATATGCTGCTGTCTACCCAAAGGCATACGTTGTAGCTATAGGAAGAGATTTCAGAACCTTCTGTGGCTTGAGCTAAACACTAACTGAGGCTTGAGTAATGTATAGATGTGTGTGTGTATATATGTATATACATATTTAAATGTGCATGTATGCATGTATATATGCCTGTATACTATGTTATTCTCATAAGAAATTACCTTAGAGGCAGTTTCTTCCCCAGCAAGAAACCCTCGTTCTGCATGCCAATGACCAATTCGGTCATGCGCATCACCATTCACCCACAGAATACTTTTACTAAATCTGCTTCAACATTGCAACTTGCTTCAAATACCATAATTTCAGTGCATTCTAGAATGGATTTTGATTTGTCTGAATCACATTGCCCCACATGCCCTGATGGAATGAAACTGAAACAAGGAAGAAAAAAATCAAATCTGAAACAGCTTCCTTTCCCACCCCCCCTCTTCTTTTTGAAACACTAATAAAAATTACGTTTTAAGAAATCTACTAAGTTCTCTCCTCGTATGCAGTAGCAGGTGTTTGTTCCTTAAATACTGAACACACATTGAAACAAATTGTAACTTCTCCATAATATCTTCAGTTATCTTCAAAGAAGATCAGTATGCTGGGAAGGCTGAGTGGTGCCTCAGCACTGATGGAGACAAGGACAGCTGCAGGCAATAGGAGCATCCTGCCTTATTGTCAAGGGGAGCTGCAACAAGAGAGTTCCATATTTTGCACAATGCCGGAGTTTTCCCCTAACTTTCACTCTACCTTCTTTCCAATTACTACATACAGTTCATAACCTGACCCAAATAACAGGGTGAAGCTACCATTACATTAGCAAAAGTGGATGTGTTCTGCACTGATCGACTAAGTGCCACAGTGCCTGCCATAAAGTCCTGCTCCTTGTGGAAGGGAGCTCCTCTGCAGAAGGGAACAGTGCGGGAATGCTATGGGAGAAGGAGAGAAATATTGACATTGATCTTTGGATCAGAAAGTACACAGATTGATCCCCAGGATCAACAGAGGGGTCAGGATTCAGTCACACATGATCTCTGGCAACAGCTCTTAGGTAAATTCTGGAAAACAATGCAGAGAGATATGTATGACTGGATGTGACTAAGCATTACGTCTTGATCTCAGTTTCTGTTTAAAGAAATCCACACACCACCAGAGCTTTTTCAGTTGCATTCACCTCTGAATCTATCTTTCTGAGCATAAAGCAAAGCTCAGTGTCCTTGGTATTCCAGAAGGAGTTGGCTATTTCTTTCAACATACATGTTGGTTTTATACTTCTCCAATATCTAGAAGGCTCTTTAACCTTCTAAATTAACTTTAAGAACTGCTGGCTGTGCCATTGGCTATGCAAGCACAGCAATCACCTGCTGGAGTCTCCAGTGCAACAAGAATAGGAGCTCAGGGTTCTGATAATAAATCAATGGCTTGCAGGTCAATTAAGTGGCCAAGAGACATTTGAATTGCACCTGTCATGCCATAATAATGGTCTTACTTGTAAACAGCTAGAGACAGAACACATCCACCATAGTTTTAACATTACACTCCAGGCCATCCAGCCCTACCTCCCAGCTGCACATCATAGCTGCACATCACAAATAGTTTTTCCTGGGAACTCGGCACCTTGAACATTACGAGAGTCTTCTCTGAATTTTGACCATCAGGCTTAACCCATGTAGAGGTAAGGAACATAGAAACCTCACACCACATTATCCATTAAGTATCTAATCACCTTGAATGGGAGAAGAACACATTTCTACATTTTTTTTTAGCTTTTGCTTTTATATGGTAAACCATTAGTTTGTCTTGTATCATAAATACACAGCAAGAGTATTTGACATGACGCACTATAAAACAGGTTGCAAATTAATCCAGCCCTGTTTCCTCCCATACAGACATTTTACACTCAGCACAAATGGAGCTGCCTGAAAAGAATGACCAAGGTTCAGTTTTAGGCTTCTAGGTTGTGGTTTCACCTTGACAACAGCTCTTTCATTTCAAGCAGTAATGTTTGCCAGGATCCCGAAGGTGTTTTCATTTTTGTCAAGAAGTGTAGGGAAAAAAAAAGTGCCCAGTATGAGAAAATGATAAATCTTAATTCACAAGCTGCAGGACTATCTCTGTGTCTCCAGCACAAAACTCCAATCCAGGACCTGGATGTGTATTAGAAGGCTGCAGATTTAAACCTTGTCCACCATGATCAAACTGGATTTATGGAGCATCATAACTCTCCAGACACCATCCAGCAGCTTATTAATTTAATAGACTCCTGTCCATTCCATGATGTTCCTGCCCTGACAGTCTCTCAAGATAAGGTGTAAGGTTTTTGACAGGACAGAGTGCATATATATTTTCTTCTGTTTTCTTGTGGATGGGGTTGTCGACAACTTGAAATGTGTGGCTCAGCAAATTTGGGGGCTTTTTTCTTCCTCTTGCTTTGCAGGGAAGATTACAGTGGCAACATTACGATGAGCCACAGACGACATAAGGTTTACTGTAGCCTTCAATATTTATTTAGCATAATAGATGGAAAAAATAACTTCATTAAAAAGAAAATAAACCACAGGTAGCATTTATGTCATATCCTGAAAATAATGGCAACAGTTTTCTTAAAATGATTTCTAAATGACTGATGCTACTGCAATTGACTGAGAAAAATGAGGGACAAATATGTATCTTGCAAAAAAAAGAAAAAAAAAAATCTCTGCATGATCTTTGCATTCATTTTTTGCCAGCAGTCCGAATGGTTGAAATAGTATTTCTTTGGTCCCAGTGTGAAGTACGGACAGGGCTGCTCTTCCATCCTGAATATTTTCTCATAGGTGAGGTTAGACTCAGTTTACAGCTTTTTATAGCTTCAGTCCGAAATGTTTAATTCTGTGCAAATCACGTCAGTATTCTTCCTCTTTCCCTGCCTCCTCAAATGAAAAAGATTTCAACTTATTTCAACGCATGGAATAAAATACACAACAAGTGACAAGAACGTAAGTAAAAAAACCAAACAAACTTACATATGAGAAAAACCTACAAATATAATTTTGCTGTTATGTAAATGAAATGCCTGAACAAAAGCATTTTCATATTGAAACTGGAAATACAGATGTACCCCTGCATTTCTTGTCATCTTCTTTTTATTATCTACAGGCCTGGAATTTAGAGGGCATGTAATAATTCACTGTATGCTATTATATGCATCTTGTACTAATACCATAAAGATGCATAAAAGAACCTTTTTCTTGCAGATAATTAAGACCATACACAAGACCCTGACCTCTAAACTTCCTAAAGCAGAAAATCTCCCATTGGATTGATTTGCCAAGGTAAAAAGTAAAAATTAAGTAGAATCTTGCTTTGTGAGTTCTTTGAAGCTAAACTGTGTCTGAATTAAGGCCACAACACTGTCTACTATCAGTAAACAATAAATATCACTAGCCATGGGACAAATATTTTCTCCTTCTGTGGCCAGCAAGGAAAGCGGAAGGACTGATTTGCAATAATTTCATTTGCAGTAGTGTCATTAGACATCCCTGCCTTCTCAACATCCTAGCAAACCCAAATGTGAATCATGCCATCCACTTGCCTACCAATCATGTCTTACATCTGTATCCTGGACACTTTCTTTCAGTGACTGGGAAGGTCTATTTTCCTTGTAGACATATCATTTTTTTGCAAGCATTATACACATAACCATATTTCTTTTGAAAAATATTTTGCATTTTTTCAGTGTTGTGGGAAAAGAAATGTAAACCAAGCTCTTCAATGGACCTTTGATATTAAGATAAGTGTTGCATGTACTTTGTAAAAAACTCAGATTTTTTGTCAGTGGATACAGAGAAAGAACAAAAATCCTGTAGCGCCATCAGAGACTTCAGCATGTTGTCTAGCTAATGAAGGCATCCAGTGGGACAGCAGATACTGCAGTTTTCTGACTGTCTACATAGAACAGACAAAGTAAATTCACTAAAATTGCTTTTAATAGTACGTGGAAGGAAGCCCCTTGCAATCTAAAATATATGCTCTGGCTTAACCTTTGGCTTATTTAACAACTTGTTCTCTGACCCAAGACAAAATATACTTCAGTTCTAATGCAGCAGTGTTTGAACTCTTTAGGATGTTTGACCTGTGTCTCATCAGGGTCTCTGATGTTATATGTCTGTGGCACAATGTACCATTATGTTCCCTGAAGCTGCAGGGGAAAAAAAAAGTAGGTGACTGACTTTTCCTATAGGCTAAAAGATAGACTGGTTACTTCACATTAGTAAAATTAATTAAAATTGCCTTCAGTTCTTACAATAGTTTCATGCAACACTTTTGCAGGTTTTTTTATCACCAATGCATGGCACATACATCAGCTAAATAGTTCATCCCAGTATCAGTGAAATAAGTAAACAATTATGTATTTACTGACTTATTTTAAGTTGACTGCTGGGGAGTGCAGCCAAGGGAAGCACTGGCAGAGCTGAGTGCTGCCCGCTGTTTCCAGCCCAGCCTTTTGCTCTGCCCTCTTCTTTGTGTTGCCTCTCTTCCACTTTCTATTTATAAATTAGCTACATGACACAGTTTCAATGTGGGCAGCTGTCATTTTAACTAATCTCATCTTGTAAATCCACCCTAGCAGGCTTGTTCTCTATTGTGATTGGAGAACAGACTTTTTAAGGCAGCTTTCAAAAGCAGCATCTGTTTGAGCAAGCACCCATCCCTTAGCTGTGTGGAGTAGCACTGCCTCGAATCCCACCACCCCCCCAGCCCCCCCCGAGTTTTGTGTTTACCAAAAGAAAATGACAATTCTCGGATCTCACCCGAAGGCAATATCCTCCCTAGCCAGGATTTTGTTATAGTCGCTCAGTGGGCACGGACTGCGATTTCACTTACGGAAGGGATGGAGGTTTTTATGGCATTCAATATCATGTATCAGCACCGCTGGGACAATTAACAGGACTATCCTGTGGAATTACTTACTAAGATGTCACGCGGTGCCTATGGAACCGTGCTGGGGTGAGGACACTTCATTCCTCCTTCCACATCCTCTCAGAAATAACAAAGAGCATAAACTACTCAGTGAGGCCAGGCAGCGGAGGAAATAACATCAGTAAATCACTAATGGAAATGCAAAACCTCATGCAAAATGAAATGATGGACGGCTCAAGAAGCATGTGAGACGCTGCCAGCAGCTGGCTCCTTTTTGGCAGCTGTCTCTGACCCCATTCCACCACCCTGTTCCCCAGCAGCTGGCCCTCCTCTCCAAAGGGCAGCTGTTTTGTGACTTGGAGTTCACAGCCGAAGATGCACGCTGCAGCTGCCACCTGGCTGGGCAGCGTGCGCAGTGGTATACAACGAAACACAACCCAACCGGCCCAGACACACGTTAAACATGTTGGTTTTCCTGCACAGAGTTATCCTGTGGTGCTCTGCAATCAATTACTGTTATACCACCATCATTAATAATTTTCTTAATGAAAATGATTCTGTTGATCTCCGTTGTATTTTAATTATCAGAGTTAAGCATAATTACACTGCAGCTCTGAGCTGGCATGTAGACTCCTTTAGGGCGCAATTTTGTTTTAACACACTGATAATGTAATTTTACATTGTGTCAGTTGTTTAGTTATTATCCAGTTGTACAATTCCGCTGTATTCCTGATAACAGATAATAACCTTAGCACCTCCTATATCCTGAAGTCATTTAAAAAGCAATATTGGAATTTCACAACTAGCTAACTTAATCGCCTTATGATTTTATAATTCCCACAGCTAAATATTTGTACAGACACCCTGTTTTAACAATGCCACTAAACATACAGCATCCATACATTTCACATAAATGGCTTAAATAATATCTATAAAAATGTCTGCTATATGAACATGGTTTTCAGTCTGTGGAACTGTAATTTTTAAACCGTTTCTATTCTATTCAGTCATAATTAATTTAAAAAAATCCCTTACAGTCCCAGTGGAAGATGTGTAGTTAATACTGGCCCCTTCCCTGGCTGTGGGGGAACTCCTACTTCTGGTCTTAAAACAGGTCTGGTCCACAAATCTGTGAGGCACCAATACTTCTTTGTGCTGCTGCAATGAATACACGGTTCATGGATTAATACTTCCCACCAATGTACCTTGCTTGAATTACTGAAACTCTGTAGCTGATAGCTAATTTTTGGAAAGAACATATTTATAATTTTAGATAAGGTACAATTCCTAAAATCTGTCTCTAAAATTTCAGAACATCTCTTATATTATTGAATAGGCTATTTTTGAAACATGAGAGAAGTCTGACATAAATATTAAAACAAAAAGGGCATGTCTTTTAAATGTAATTACAATTGTAATAGTTTCCTTTCAGAAAAATAGAATGGGATAATGGCATGTGCCACGAGCAGTCAGCTTGTATCAGAGCTTGTATTATAAAAGGGATACTAATGAACAGTTTTTCCTTTTTCTAATTTGTCCTAGTATTGGGGAAGTGTAGTTATAGAAAATACAGATAGAAATAAGTGATCCTAGACTAAAGAGAATTAATTTCAAATACTGAATAGATATTTCATAGCTACTCACTCTGAATGTACTCTGATGTATGATTTTAAATAACTGGCTTCTTAATCTAAAAATTTATACAGAAGATGAACTGTGATTCCACTGTAATAATTTAGCAATATAATCCTATACACATACAACATATATACACACATGTATATACACACCCACACTTTTCGTGTTTGCTTGCATAGGAACAATATTTTATGGAGAGTTTTGATGGCAAATAGGAAATTAGCTAGCCAGCATGGATTCACTTTCTATAGGAACTACATGTCATGATTCTCTTCCTGTGATTATTCTGTGTACAATACATATGTGACTATGGTGCCCATAGCTTCTGTTGACCAAGAAGTCAGGCTGACATTCCTATCCTTTCCTGAAATACCTGGGGGAAATTCTGCTTTCAAAGGCATCACTGTAATAAGCTAAAAGGAAATAAAGTATGTGGTTCTGAGTCAGCAACTAATCAACCAGTACCAGGTACTGATAGCCAATCCTCAAACTTATTTTCCTCTTTGAAATGTGTCAATTTACTCAACTCATCTCATCTTGGCTATAGTAAGGAAAACAGCTCCTAGGTGACCAAATCTGCTAAATGCACAATTCCACATATTTGTCCAGCTAACTGCTTTCAGAAATAACAGCGTATTGCTAAGCAAACTAACAAAATTATACACACACATCTACAACATAACATTGAATTACAATTGCATGCCAGCTGACATCGTTTCATTAGAAGTAATGGCACTATAGGAGACAGAAAGCTGACACAAATCAAGGCAATGTAATCTGGAATGATGAGATACAAATTGAAGAAAGAAACATTATTCTATTTATTTATTTTACCATCTTCTATTTGACATTGTTTTGTGATCCAAGCCAATTAATCTTTCTAGTACAAAAATGCCAGCAGAGCTCAGGGCAACTGTAGGTGCTTAATGAACAACAGAGCAGCCAACTCAAGGTGCAAAGAGGAACAGAATACAGTGAAGGAAAACCATATCTACAACTTATTTCCCATATTAGTTTATGTTTTTAACAGGCATTTATAAATTTAGGCTCAAATTTACCTTTCCATTATAATACACATCTGCAATAGAGATAACAGAATTCACCTTGAGCACCATTAGGACTGTCTCACAGTACCTTGTGAACAAAGTACTAAAATAACCATCATCATCAGTGAAACAAAATCTGGCATGTTTGAATGAAAAGAGTAATGTTTTGGGCTACTCAGATGGCACCAAACTGAAGAAGGTTTTTAGTATTAAAAAAAAAATAATTATATTTCAATAGATTCAATCACATAGATAGCACTGAAACTGTGTAATGAATTAGTTAGTGTTTGTTAAGTACTCTGAAGATGAAAAGTCTTAGTGGTATATATGTGCTAAGTATTATTATAATTACAGATAGAATGTAATACTTGATAAGACATCATCCTATGGGAATTTGCAGAAGCTGTACTTTGGAGTGAAAGTAATTTCCCATTAGATTAAAAAGTTGTTGCAGAAAAGTTTGCCTATGAGTATTTGCTACTATGAATAGCAAACTGCTGCTCTGGATTCTTGAGAAAATCTTCACTATATTACTCAGAGCACTTTGCTGCTTCTTCCACTTGGGCAGCAATCAGCAAGCTGTGAAGGAGGGGTGGCTCAAACCTTTTTAGATCTGAGCCCAGTTCTCTAGTACTGCAGGTGTTTCAGGTTGCAGAATGAATATGTTGGCATTCTGTAATTATAATAGAAAGAATTTCTAAGACCCTGGTGTGCAACTCATTTTTAACATGCAAATTCCCTGTTTTCAGCGTTTCAACTTTCAAAGGCTTGTGGCAGTTTAAAAGCAATCCTCTTATAAGTGTATAAATTGCAATGATTATAGGAACAAGTTGTAATTGTTTCTAGTAAGTTTTTAGGAGTCTTTGATGTTATGATTAGTGTTTTGTATGTTAATATTTTTATATGGGTGCTTATTTGCCTGGATGCTTGTATGCTTAAATGGTCACTAGGTTGCCTCAGCAAACAAATCTTTGATCTCAGTATGTCTGTTTAGTTAGAAATAAAACCTGAAAGAAATTAAACAAGAGCAGTTCATGTTCTGAAGCATTCACAAAGTACTGAGATTGGTGACTGAAATGCAAGGAAGAAGCCATAGTCTTGCAATTCGATCTTTGGCAGGAATGCCAAAACCAGCTACACTACAGATGTTATTCCATGTATTCATGTAGTGGGGTTTTGGGCGTTTAGTTTGTTTTGTTCTGTTTTTTTAAACGTACTGCAATGATACCACAACCAAATTCACAAAGCATTCACAGTGACTGACCAAGCAGTGTGGTGCACAGTCCGTGGCAACTATGGGCTGAACTCAAGGCTCTTTGGGTTGGTTCAAGATGCAAGACAAAAGCTTTTGCATCTTGCAACGAAGTAGATTTTCTATGCAGTAAGGTAGACGAGGCACGTTTGAGAGGCCTCCGAAGAACTCATACTGATTTTAATATACTTGATAATTCACACAGGACAGAAATGATATGTATTGTCATTAGTTAATACATTCTCGGGAGGTATCATCATGTCATGCCACTACACAGAGACCGGAATGTCAGAGGTAAGCACCCTAAAATCCAGTTCCAGTTATCTTACATTACCATGCTGATATGAAGGCTTATCATGGTTCAATCAAGTTTGAATTGTTATAAACCCAAATTTAAGTTAGTATCTACAATATCTGTAACATGGTGAAACACTGTCCATCCAGTATGTCCAATAAAATGTCAGAAAGAAATCACTTTTTTCAAGTGTATAGATTTTACTGATGTTTACCAAGAGGCACGAGCTCTCAGAGAGAAATGGATGATATATCTTATGCCAGCTGATGTCCTTCTGTATTTAGAAAGAATTTAGTACACTACAGACACCATGCTGGGTTTTTATAATATTAGAAGGAAAAAAAAATACAAAAAGCAAAAGCAGAGCCAGTTAAGAAAACATTAATGTAAACTGTTCCACTTTAAGGTGAAATAAACTACTTCAATTTCCTATCCTTCAACAGGTATATTTTAATCTCAGTACCTTGTACAAGAAAGTAGAGAAAAAAATCAGCTTCTATTTACCTTTGCTGTACACAATGCAGTTGTTTTTGTTGTCTTCTACTCCTTGCCAAGTCACATCCAGCAACCACTTGGGGCCAGCAGTCAGTACCATAGGGACTGAAGCCTTTGTCTTCTGTAGGAAGGATGATAACAAACAGATGCCATTTGCTTGCCTTGATTAAGAACTTGAATAATAATAGTAATAATCATTTTATTTGCAAACAACAGAATCTCCAAACCCATAAACTAAGGTCTTATTCCCTTGCCTCAGGATTTTTTTAAAGAAGACACAAGCAGTAAGCTTTAGTTCTTTCATTGATTGAATGGTGAAACTGTTATCATGGATTTTTCCGAATGATATTGGATCAGATCTCCAAGATTAAACAGATCTCTTGTGACTGAGAATTATAAAGGGAATGCAGATGACTTTCACAGAACAGAGACAATTGTTTCGAAGTGAACTTTAGACACATTGTACTTCATTATCAACGGGATCTCACTATTTCCTGAAACAGACAGGAAAGAATTTAAAGAATCGGTATCCGTNAAAAAAAATACAAAAAGCAAAAGCAGAGCCAGTTAAGAAAACATTAATGTAAACTGTTCCACTTTAAGGTGAAATAAACTACTTCAATTTCCTATCCTTCAACAGGTATATTTTAATCTCAGTACCTTGTACAAGAAAGTAGAGAAAAAAATCAGCTTCTGTTTACCTTTGCTGTACACAATGCAGTTGTTTTTGTTGTCTTCTACTCCTTGCCAAGTCACATCCAGCAACCACTTGGGGCCAGCAGTCAGTACCATAGGGACTGAAGCCTTTGTCTTCTGTAGGAAGGATGATAACAAACAGATGCCATTTGCTTGCCTTGATTAAGAACTTGAATAATAATAGTAATAATCATTTTATTTGCAAACAACAGAATCTCCAAACCCATAAACTAAGGTCTTATTCCCTTGCCTCAGGATTTTTTTAAAGAAGACACAAGCAGTAAGCTTTAGTTCTTTCATTGATTGAATGGTGAAACTGTTATCATGGATTTTTCCGAATGATATTGGATCAGATCTCCAAGATTAAACAGATCTCTTGTGACTGAGAATTATAAAGGGAATGCAGATGACTTTCACAGAACAGAGACAATTGTTTCGAAGTGAACTTTAGACACATTGTACTTCATTATCAACGGGATCCATTTCAAAGATCTGTCCTGGGTAACATTCGTATTATCATAGGAAATTGTTTTGAATGGAAAATGGAATTTTCCCCCTTCTGCTAAGTGTTGATGTGTGATTTTACTGTGTCTGAAATAATAACAGTGCTAATGATTCACCGCACTTTGTCTCAAAAAACACTGTAAAAGAAATTGTATTAATAAATTCAAAGGTACAAAAGTAAAGCATGACTTGCACTGCACCTGAAAGTCATACAGGCAAGGAGATGCACATTTACCAAAGCCATCTCCTGTGTATGTTTCATGCTCTATATTTAGAGAATTTGATATTTGAGGAGATAAAGTAGAGGCTTCAAATTTATTAACACATAACTCCTTTTACTAATGAAATGGTGAAAACACTGTGGGCATTCCTGAGTTTGTCAGTACGTGGCACTGAGATGCCACTTAGACTTCAATCAATCACAGTTCTTTTTCTCTATACAAACCATGAAACCACAGAAGAGAGTATGAAGTGCAACAGGCACTATAGTATTTTTTTTCTGGGATATCATTCTGTGCAAGACATATCAACCTTTTACAAAATAATGTTATTAATTATTTTATATCCCAACAATAATTCTCTAGTTTGCTCCAGCTATGTTTCATCACAATATTCCGCACACATAAATATCTTTTAAAAAGTGTAACATGTCGAAAATCATATATTTACATGGACATTTCAGATGCATTGGCCACATTTAATCGATGTCTATGAATGCTCTGTGAAATATATTAAGAGTTACTATTAAACACATTACATTTCCAAAATATAAACAAAATATTTATTGAAAATAAAATATTATTTTATATTTTAGTAATATAAGAAAAAATCCATACTCTTATACAAGATACACTTAATACAATTAATGATAGATCATTATATTAATAAAAATGATAGAATAAGAGATACTGAATATTCTCTAATACTGTTCTATTAATTACAGAATTTCTTGCTTAATTTGCTTTTTATATGTCACATTTCTCATACACATGCTTACGCATAAGTCATACTTCTGTATATACTCCATGACATTATTCATCCTCCAAAAGTGCTGGAGGATATAAATAAAGAATGTAACAGCTAATGAAAACATAGTGTAAAAATACTGCAACAGAGGCATGGAATGTCTCTATTCCTAATACTGCTTTTTCTGTGGGAAGTTGCAGAAAGTTTTTTGCTTATATGAAGTATTACAAGAGTCAATCCAACAGCATGCATTTGAAATCTGAATTTAAATTCTGATTTTTAATTGGCCAGTAAACCAGATAATTTGTCTTTTTAAAATTAAGTTCATATGTAAATTATCAAGAAGCCTGGTATTACTGATTATGAAATCAGTGCAAAGTATTTGCACATGGAGTGTGCAGAAAATAATGATATAAAAGAAGCATGAACTGAAGAAGACCTGCAAGAGATGAGATGAAAGGTGATCAAAGTATCTTCTCCATCTTTCTTACAGCAAAACAGTGCTAAGGATAGTATAGAAACAAGGAAGATCAGCTAATCTTTACATAGCTAAGAATCACACCCATATTAAATACAAGCTCTAGCATGAATGTTAGCAACTGTGGCTGAGAGCAAAACTGAAGAGGAGGACCAGGTCACGCTTCTACCACATGTTGCATTTCTCCAACTGCTGTTTCAATAAAGCCTTTAACATGGGTTATTTTGTGCTCACATGTGCTCTCTGTTTCTGGTAATCTCAAGTACGACCAAAAGAGAGTGCAGTATTATCCAGATACTGGACTTTTGCAAGTACACCATAAATGGTTCAGATATTCAAATAAGTCTTTCTCTTAAGTTGGAGGCCAAGTTTAAAAAAACAAACCAAACCAAAATTCTATCTTTTAAGTGCAGAAGGGATTGTCTATTTAATTTTCACAAGATTTAATACCTATTTCTGGTTTTCTTCTTCCCAGACATCTGACATTTCATTGTGTCTCTTCCATCTCTAAGGGTATTATTTGCATTAACATGGTATCAAAAAGCATCAAATAATAACAGGATTTTCTTGTGCTGGGCAATAGTTTATTATCTATAGAGACAGGACAAATCACATGTCCCAGGAAAGGATTATACTTAGCCACATACTGCTGAGAGAGAAATGAGATGCAGAGATAGTGTTTGACTTTCTCATGGAGATTCTTTTCTCCTTTAGTAAGTGGTAGGCTTAGTCTCGGGCCACCATAAATTTCTTCTAGATAATGAGAGGAGCTCAAGCAGGTGCCTCATCTCTTCTGATGTGAAGCAGCAGAAGCAGAAGATAGACTGAATACCAGTAGAAAGGACATGAGTCTACTTTGCAGCTCCTGTTTACAGGGCTTCTTTTAAATTACAGAACTACATGGAGATCACTAAATTAGCTTCCAAGTCAGCTTGGCAGTAAAAATTGTAGTCAGTTTGGCAGCTGTGAGTGGTCTCTATGCACTAGAGATAGGCTGGAGGAGGAACAGGGTGTTCTGTCTCACAGCTCTGCTAGCCCAGAAGAGCTGGTGGACACCTCAAAAGAATTTCTCTTTCCCATAGCTCTGCTCCCAAGCTGCACAGATATGTAAATAAACTTCTTTTAATATGAAAGCAGAACTTCACAAGGCCCTGGCTGCTTGTAAAGCTTGGCAGCTTCCCTAAGGGAGAGAGGCAATGACTTTTCTTTGAAGTACCTCACAGGCATATTTTGTGTGCCATAAAATGAGCCAGGACCACCACGGTGGTTCTTGGGGTCTATCATCCTGTGAGGTTCACACGTTCATAGGAAGTGCTCACTACTGACAAAGGCTTGCTCTTGTTGTGTCTTATTTCACAGTAAGAATTGAAGCAAGCCTGCTGATTTAAGAAAGGCCATTTCCCTAAAATGGTTAAAATGAAAAGACCCCAGTCCAAGATAACACAAAGCTATGGTTAAATCAGTCACGCCTTTATCACCTCAAGATTAGACTACTGCAATGTGCAATACCTGAGGCTACATTTTAAATCCATTTGAAAGCTGAAGCTGGTACCGAATGCGGAAACCCGCTTGTAAAGCAGGGTATCACGCTTTGAGCACATCACACCAGTGCCTTTTAATCTGTACTAAGGGTCTGTGGGATTTAAGGCACTGGTTATAACCTGTGATGCCTGGGACATGTCTATTTGAAAAACCTAATTGAGACCTGCTAGGTCCTTTGCCTCAACTGTACAAGCACAACAGAGATCCACTGAGGAACATGAAAAGGGGGTTTTGGTGTGGCACAGAAGAAACTCTTGGCAGGGTAACAAGTTCTTCATGACAGCTCTTTACATCTGGGAACGCAACCTAACTTGAAATAAGGTTTGATAATGATCTGGGTCTCAGAAGGTACTATGAAAATCATCCAGTAATTCAGGAGATGTATTTGTCACACTAACATTTAGTTGGTCATTACTAAAATATTGGTGGTGGTAAGTGTAAGCTATTCCATGCCGGCTTTTTTACAGTGCTATTAGAAATACCTCTAGCTTAGAAAGGTACCTTTTTACAAAAAAAGATTTCTTGATGCAGCACCAACAATAATACAACTACTTAAAATTAAGACTTCAAAAACCAACCAACTTTGTTTCTCCCTCCAAAAGAACTTCTACAAACTACTTACAAGGTTGCAAAACATTCTGCTTACTGCCTAAGTAAAATCATAGGGATCTGCTGACATTGGTGTCTGTAAGATGGGGTCATACAATAGTAACTGCACATTTTGGAAACAAGGGCACATTCTAGAACCATGTTACTGTTCACTGCTCTCCACTAGGTAAGTGTGAATTCTATACTTGAGTCATTTTTACCTGAAAATACAATTTCTGTTAATCTCTTTATGTAATAACTAGACAAATTTGACAAGGACAAGCAGGGTCAAAATTGCAATCTCTAAGGAAACAATTACAATCAGCTAATGAGGATGAAAGAGGTCAGGCAGGCATCCACTTTTCACTAACCTTTGAAGCAACTGGACAAACAAGGGAGCTAACCCTCAATAAATGTTTATATTCAGTCAAGAGGTTAATGGAGACAAAAATAGGCATCACAGCAGGCCAAAAATAGTTTAGCACTCTCGATAAAAGGAATCAATGCTTACAAGTAACATTACATGAGCTGGAGTGTGGCCTGGCAGAAACTTGAGGAAACCCCTACACCAAAGAGAAATACAGTATGAGCACATTGTTTGAAATCTATGAAATTCTGATGTCAAATGCCTGATTGTTCCTAAGAAGCTGTGCCAGAGCAAGAAACATGTACTGAGATGATGTTCAGCAAGTAACTGTGACAACCAGGCATGGTGTTCCAAAAAGTGTTCCAAATTATTTAAGGAGATGTACCATGCATTGAAAAATCACTAAATTTCTATCCTTACCTTTTTTTTTCTTCAGTCACTACAGGGCTCTATAACATCAAAAATACCTCTTTAATGTACTCCCGTCAAAACAGAGGAAAGTTGCTGGAGACTTAAGATACTCAAGGGCTTTGCTTCTAAATGCATTTTGGTTCCTGTGAACAGATTTTCTTTCTAAATCTTTCGAATAGCCTGAGTTCCAATAAAAGATACTGAGGATTAACAAAACATCTTTACATCCTTGGAGAAACTTCTCATGCCCTATTGTAAAGAGTCACTTTATACAGCCAATTAAAAACAGGACTGCACTGGGAGGAGAGCTGTAAATATACTGCAGGTGCCTTCAGATAGGAGTTTGTATAATGAAAAGCCAGTTAATACACCAATGGAGGTTTCTATTCTGAAATTCAATTTAAATTTGATTGTCACAGGGTTGACACACCTTCTGACATGCTGAAACTGCAGAATGTCCTCTCTCAAGAGGTTAAGTTCACCCTTGTTGGCTACCATACTCAATACAGCAAAACTTTATAAGCGCATCAAATCGGCTCTGTTGGGAAGTTTCCATAAGAGGTCATCCTGGGCTAACCAATAGCAGAGATTTGCCTAGGTCTCCGACTATCCCTAATTAATTAGTATATGTTCAAAGATGTTTCTGAATAAGAAGAGTGGCAACTCTGGTTTATCATCTCACACTTACATTGGCTGTCTTAATGTATTTCTCCATCATATAACAAGTTAATTAAAACAAATTCATTAAAATCTAAGGCAAGCCCATCCAAACAGCCCAGCAGACAGACAGAAACCCTCATTTTATTGTCAAATTGTGTGCAGACAACTGGACCGTCTTTCAGTTTCTGTAGTTTCCCTGATACTTCTTTATCTTTTTCTAAGGAGCATTCAGTTCTGGAATAATATTTATATCAAGGGTTTATCTGGAAATCCTGCTCGTCAAGGCCCATAGAAGTACTTCACTGCGTTATGTTTTTATTTGCTAGACATGTGGAGACCCACATGAGACTGGAGATTTCAGGTGGGTTTTGGTGCCATGGTTCCATGCTGACGAAAAACACCAAATAAAGCAAAGATACAGCAGCCTTCAGCCTGTAAACACCTACTCTGGAATCGTACAATTGCACCAGGATTTCAGTTTTCACAGCCCCCCCAATCTATCAGTGAGATCTTGAATCTTAAACTAAATGAAAGAGAAATTTTGCAATCTTTAGTCCTTGTGGTTGAAAAAATATGTATTTTGAAAATACAGTACCAATGTAATAGCAGTGAATTTCACCTAATGCTACAGACAGCCTGGGATAACTGTTTTAGTTACTACCTTACAACTTTCTGGGGTCCCATGTCTCAGTGAAGTGTTCAAGTATCATCTATCAGATGCCTGTCTTATGACTAGATGAAGACAGTACACAAACCTGTTTATCAGCACAGATGTAAACGGTGTTCCGGCATGCTAATTGGCAGAAAGAAGACAGATGGATAGATTGTTGTTTGTGATGAATCATGAAACTAATGAATGATAAAAGAAGGAGAAGTCACTGTTACTTCCCAATATCTTGGACAAGGTGTGAGGGAAAATGTCCTCATGTCTTCTGCCCATGGTTTTGGAGTCTTATTATGTAGCACCCAAGGCTACCATGGCAGTACTACACCTGCAGACTGGTTAGTTGTGAAACAGCTTGCATCATTCCTTGTCTACAATGCATTACATCTGGTTATTTATTTTTTTTTTAGTTTAGGTTTCCACTTATCTGAAGAGGGAATCTCTTCAGTGGTGTGGCTTGGTTTTCGGCTTTGGGTTTTTTTTTACTTGTAGTAGAATTGGTAACATTTGGCTATGGCCAAACCAAAGCCTTCAATTATTTGAAAGACAAAAATGGAAAAAATAAGAAGAAAAAAAAAAAAGAAAAATAGACACAGATGGAATCCCAAAAGACAGCTGGGATTCCCTGCAACTGAGAAACCCTGCTGTTTACCCCAAGAAATCATCACTTGTCAAGTGACAAAACTGAACATACATTACACCATATATCCACAAACCTAAAGCAGACCAAAGAAAATATTCAAACAAAAAAATACATTGTAAGTCTGTTAATATTTTCCAACACTTGTCACAACTTCAATATCATTCCAATTTTTTTTTATTAATAGTAAATATGCCTGCTGATGAATGTCCCTAACAAAAATTAAATGTACGCTACATGTTGAGATCATTTCATGTTACCTAGCTAGAAAGCATTTTTTTTCCAAATCTAAAACATAAACACAAATCAAATCTCACTGTAAATTAGGTTAAAAAAAAAAAGTCTATCAATAGCAACTTTAGATTATTCTATTTAGTCTGGGATACTGGTGGAATCCAAACTCTTTCCCAGAAACAGAAAGGTTTAAAATATTTAATCCAGATTCTGGAGCACCTGGTCCTAGCTGATAGTCCCACTGATTCCTTCTGGTTGCTTGCCATGTGGTCCTGGAGGAGGTGACAAGCAATTGATAGCAACAGGAATGTGAAAGCTAGAAACCAGAGCGCTGAACAATCTCTGAGCTTCCCCTGCCTGCATCACTCCATGTTGATGGGCTTTCTACTCCTGCCCTTTCCCCCCATAAAGTCTTTTCACTTAGCTTCACTTCATAGCTAACTCCTTCCCTGCCCTATCCTCTACCTTTCTTCCTTTTTTGTATATACCGCACAAATTATGCCCAGATAACTCCTGCCTTTCCCAAAGTGCATGGGATGGACAACACTGTATTTTACCATTGCTCTCTTGACTCAACTTTCTTACTGTACTTCTATTACTCTCCATCCTGTTCATAGCATTCTTTGGGAAAGCAGTTTACAAATACATACACAAAACGACACACAGACACACACACACATATATATTTATGCACTGTGTGTTTACATAATGTTCAGCACCAGGAAAGCATATTCTTAGTTGGGGTTGTGATTAGCACAAATATAATCAGGGTATTCTGAAACTTGACAATGTGATGTGAATCATCTCTGCCCTAGTGAGCTGATACCTGCAGGTTGTATGCCCACCGTCATTGTGTCTTAGTGCTCAGTTATCTGTTGTGGATGTTGAATCTTTCTGCTTTACTGTAAAGTTGAATACTTTGGATAATATTTTTTCAGAGATGACATGCACCTTTACTGATGAAATCACACTACACATAACTTATCTTTAGACAAGATATAACACAGTGCTGTTCACACACTTTCACACTGAATTATCTGTGCATTCTTCTTAGTGGACTAACTTCCCTGTTGTAAATTAGTGCCTGCGCTAAGAACTGGATCTTTGTTTCTGCTATTGAGACCATATTGATATTTGCCCATAAATATTTTCCGAATTCACTTGCTTGAATTTAATTCCTTTCACTTTTGCTAAACATCTTTAGTGTTAAGTAGACGAATACTTCACTCAGTACGGTTCAGCTGCAATTCTGCCAGCACTGAGTGTGTGTTGAGGGACTAAACTCCAGGATACAGCATCGATCCCCATTAATCATCTGTCATTTGCTTTCTTGCTTTGCACAAAGATCATTTGGGCCTGTGGTAGTAAATGTGACAACAGATATTCCAGATGATCAAGGGGTCAATGACAGTGTTTTTTCTAGAAGACATGAAGGCATTTATATTGCATATGGGTTAATTCTGCCTGTTACCACTGCCCAGATATTTACACTGTAACTGTCCACACTGATTGCTGTATCCGGAGCTTAGTTACAGCGTGGTCCTAAATAATTTCTGTTTTGCAGTATTTTTGGACTTTTTCTCTATAGTACTTTTTATTACTCTGGAATGTATGATTCAAACCATCATTTCCAGAAGTCCTGATTTCATATATTATGTATATTTATCTTTACTTAAGGAATACATTAAAATACAAAAATAAAACAGACATACATAAAGTCTTCTATAAACAGTTCACTATATAACACTACAGATTAGTAAGTAGTTACAGCTTCTGCTTGTCACATATTACTTTTACTTCGTCTTGAACTGTAAACAGAAACTGTGTATTTTGCTTCAGAAAAGTGAATGTTTTTGTTACGAAAGGTTAATAAGAAAGTCATGCTTTAGCAGAATTAAAAGAAAATATTTTTTTATTTGGGTTTTTTTTTTCTCAGAACCAAACAGGTAGAAAAATAAAAGCTCTCTGCTTGCCTATTTTTAATATAGAAGCTAGTGTAGCCCTATTAGCATTATATTTCCAGTGAATATTGCGAGGCCTTTATGTAATACATATTTAACACAAAAGTGTTGTAGTCAGCAGTGTAGGTATTAGAATGTAATTCTCTTGATGATGCATGACACAATACTTGAACTTCAGTGGTACACACACAACACACACAAATATTACATATAAGTTCCTACATCATTAATCTGAAATAGAATTGGAGGATAGAAAAGAATCTCCTGTGTTTTCTTCCTGATTTCTTAGACTTTTCTGCACACTTTTATTAGATATTTTTATATATCTTTACCAACAGGAAATATGGTACTTTAAAGTAACAGTATAAATCTGATATACAATCCTCTGTCCAAGTTTTATATTTGTTAAGACAGCATAACAATTTAAGATAAAAGTTAAACATGATTCAACAACCAGAAGTCTGTATGACTTTGATTAATTATTTTTAGTTCAAACATCCCAGTTTATCTCATTTTAAGATTATCCTTGACATAGTTTGAAATCCTAATGCAGATTTTATGGCCCACACCTATCCTTGATGGTGCTAATGGACTAGACATAATGAATCATTCTAATTTGGATGAAAGGACCACACATCGCAGCAGTCCTTTAGAGAATTAAGGCTCAATTCTGATCTTCCAGACTTATGAATGTGTTTTTGGGATTAGGCCGTGTATCTGTACATCTGTTGAGTCTCAAGGGGTGTATGCTCAGTTAAATTTTCTGACCTTCCAACGTACTGTATCGAATGTCTGGCCTTGGGATATGAAAAGATTTGATTACAACTGTATTTTAACGCAGATTTAATATATAATTATGGGGTAAAATCTAATTCCTCCTTACATCTTTATGTAGAAAATTCCATCACTATTAAGCAGACACTAGGATATTTTTTACCCAGTGAATATGATAGTAAATGGAAGAAACTGAAACATCCACCCAGGATAATGTAAAATCAAAGACAATCTTCTTAGGGATGGCTTTAAAATCAGCTTCTCGTGTCCATAAAAAACAAGTTTAAATTATCTCCTGTGAATGTGTTGCTACTTGTTACACTGTTGCATTATGCATGATTCTTGACTGCTTATGTAAAAATAAACTGGAAAAAGGTTCCATTAGTGATCTTCAGTGTTAGCCTACACTTTCTTGTCTACAAGCAATGAGGGCAGGAATTAACTTTAAATATATGTATAATATTGATGGAAAAGTTTGAAAATAATAGGGACTTTTGGTTATTCTTTATTCTCCTATCAATTTTCTAGTCTATCAAAGATAGAAAATTATAAAATTTCCTTTAGCTAACTAAACTTTCCTAAGACATAAGTAGTGTTTTATGTAAAAAAAATTTAATTGTTTGATTGTAGGGAAAACTCCTTCCCAAATATTATCAGTGAAAACCCCCACAAAATATTAAAATAGACTTGAAACAGAAAATGAGTTGAGTAGAAATTAACAGATGAGTATACAGTGTTTTAGGGATTTTAATCTTCCTTCCAGTCCAGGAAATGTTGTATAGATTTTTAAATAAAGAACAATGATATTGGGTAACTAACTGATTGATATGGATATGTCAGAGAAATGACATTTCAAAATTCTATGCTTTTTCATGGATATAATCTTTCACAGATCTGAATTATGGCTTAATGGTGCTTACGTTTTCCTTATCTTTTCAGAAGGCTTAGACCAAGAAGATGAACTGAGCAGAGCATCATCTTTACCTTGCAAGTAGTTACTTTCTTCCAGTTGAAGAATATGTTATACATAATCAGGTCATTTTTTTCCCCACTGCCTTAAAAGAATGAGGATTATTTTTGCTGTTCTCACATAGAAATGAAAATGAAGTTCCCTAAAATGCCCAGTGGCAGATTAAAGGATCCTCATTTTTTGTAGCTTGTATGACATAGTCGTGTAATGCTGGTCTCACTTAAATTGCTTCAGTGTACTGATAATATGCAGCATGATGAAAAACTGCAACTATGTATGTTTCATGAAAAAAAGAAGTTTTCAAAGAATGGGTGAAGGTCTTTCACTGGGACTAGAGATAAAGATGGAGAGTCCAGCAGTGGGACTGGTGGGTAGGGGGTTCTGGTTCCAGTAAGACTCAACAAACAGCTCAGCTCAGAATCTGAAGTGCAGGAAAACAGCCTGTAGCTTCGAGATTAGCTTTCTCACACTATTCCTGAGTTAAGCCAGTACAAACATCATCATGAATGCATAATTATGATTACGCACTACACTATGCATAATAGATCTTAAAATCTGGAAACAAAGAAGTAGTCTAGGAATGCTGTTTTCAAGCTTTTGGTTTTGAACACAATGAAGCTGAATGTAAGAGTAAAAGACTTTCTGTAAGTAAAAACAGTTCTAAGAAAACACATTTTACTTGGAAAATTCATTCAGTTACATATGAAACATTTACACATAAAAGAAGGGCTAAAAGGGAGACAGGGACCTGGTGTTATGTTTATAACTTGAAAATAACAATCAATGATGTCTGAACCCCTCCCATCTAGCATAGTTTAGGGAACTCAAAAAAACTACTCCTTGGAATAAGTAGCAACAGACAAAGAAGCTGGCAGCTTGGCAAGTGTTTTTTTGTTTGTATGTTTTTCTCAGAAAGAAATATATTTAGTTTTTGAAACTCTTTGCAGCACTGATTTGTCTTTGAACCAATGTCCTTCTCTAGGACTGATGGATATACACAGACAGATATCCTTGGTTTAAATGATGGCATTGATAAGGGGTTGATAATTTGCATAAAGTGAGTGGATGGGTTCATTCACTTTCATGTGTAGAAACAAAACAGTATGAAAATGATGAATGGATTAACTGGGTACACTTATGACTGCAAAATTTTGGTGTCAGACTCTTGCTGGTCCCCTGTCTCCTGATCAAGCTATTTCAGGACAGCAGTGCTGTAGCTCCCTGGTCTCTAATGGGACATCGCACGAGCTATAAGCCTCTGTTTGGGATCACGAGTCCAAGCAGAGGTTCTAAAGTGGAAGTGGGCTGACTTTAAAAACTAGGGAGCATGAAAAAGAACAACAAATTTGGACCTAGGTCTTACAAGTCAAGTTAATTTTTTCATTATTCTTTTTCTTTCTATGAAATGAAAACTCAGAGTGGTAATAACAATCACACTGGGTATCATCACACTACAAATTGAATTACATGATTAGAAAATGACTCTACTGTTGGCTCAGAGCAGTTTCACAAATCATGATTTTTTTAATTCCAGAAGGTAATTTTTCCTTGAAGGCTTTTCTTGGTTCAAAGAAAATCAAATGAAATCTTTTCTGCTTCCAATAAATTTTTCAAATCAATTTTCAGGTACCTGAGGAAAAAAACCCCAAAAACAAAAAGACAAAAAAAGCCCAGCTTTTCAAGTGTTCCTAGTACTTCAATAGCCCAGTGATGTGAATAAAAGGAAAAGAAAGCCCCTCTTTCAGTGCATGCATGTATGCAAGAAAAGCAACCTAAAACTATGAACAGCATCATGAAAAATCAAGAGCTCTAAAAGAGAAAAACCTATAGAAACTGGCAGAATCAGAGAAGGCCAGGGTATCAAACTAGAGAAGTTAGTAAAACTTTATACCAGAGTTTCTCTTCTGGTCACAGAAATTGGCATTAAGATGCTACAGCACTCCAGTAACTCTCTGTTTCAAACAACTGCCACATATCACTTGGCACTAATTGCCAGCAGCTGTTGAAGGCAGCCTTGAAGCTGGCATCCCAACAGAGCAGGTTTTTCTCCCTGCTCCAAGGAGATACGGGCCATCAGGTGAAGTGGGAGGCTTCTAGTTTGCCTGCGCGGGGCATCCATCTCACATGGCAGCTGCAAGCTCAGCCCAGCTAGCACCCCTCTATGGCAGTCACAAGCTTTCTCTGGTTTTAAGGGAAAGAAATGAGTAGTTGCCTGATTTTAACAAGCTCAGATCCCATTTGCACATTGAAGAGATGTGGCCATGCCTGCAGATCCTGACAGCTCCTGCTAATTCCAAGGGGAACAATTAGGTAGTGGGTGCTTGAAAATCTGATATTCTTCACTCCTCTGCCATGGAGCCGACCTTTGATCAAACTTTGTCTTGCTAAGCTGAGGATGGCAAACGAGTGAACACAAGCTGTGGCATCAAACAAAAGAAGAAGAGTTCAAATCTGGCACTGGCTGTGACTTGGCTTTATGGTCCAAATCAGCTACTAGAAGGAGAAAAGGGATGCTCAGTACCAAGTGCTCCCACTGCCTGCAGCACAGGCGACATCGGCCTCTGCTCGTTGAAAGTTCAAGTGAAACTTGATTTACAGCCACACCTTGGGCGGACAAGCACTGGAAGAGCAGAGAGAGATCTGGACAAAGAGTGATAGGAGGTGGGGGCGGGGGGCAATGGGTTTCCTTAGTATTATAAAAATGCATCTTATTCTGGTTTTAATCAACGAACCTTATCCAGCAATCAAGGCAGATATATAATAAGCTGAGCTACTCTGTAAATCTAAACATTCCCCACAAATAGAAAAGATACAGCCTGAGCTCTCTGATTGTTACTACGGCAACTATCTAAAATGAAAATCTTGTTAACCCTTTGCATGCTGTAGCCACCCATGCATCACTGTTAGCTGACTTCTGCACACTTATCTCTCCTTTTTCCCCCCTCAAGAAATTCATAATTGTGCTGCTCGCAGTAGTTATGCTCTGGTTATCCTATTTGGGACAGAAAGGCCTGTAATAGGTGGCAGTTTCGTATGCAGAGCTGAGTTTTGTTACTTGTTCATTACTGGAATTATAGTTCCAAACCCAACTAATAAAGCACAAGAGAAAATACCTAGATTACTCTGCAAGGCCTGGGATGTTGATTAAAACCTTGAAAACAGGAATGGGATGCTTTCTAGTAAACTGCACCACTGCTTTTTTTTCTTTTTCTTTTAGTTAGGAAATGTTTTGACTGTAAATAGGAATTGTTTTTCTATAATGCATTGTAAGCAGGCTGATTTTAAAATGCTTTTTTTTAAAGCTTCTGTTTCTTAAGTACTGTAAAGAAGACTGCTAGATTTTTAACAAAACAATATATTGACCACAGTGCTTTAAAAATTAATGGGTAGGTATTGGACTTGAAATCTCTCTGAAACGCATGTAAATTCAGACAAATTATAAAACTTACTTTCTAATTTCTACAAGATTAGCAGATGATTTTACAATCATATTTCTGTTTGCATCTATTTGAATGTTTGAGACAGTTTCATTATAAAGTTCCCAGCAGTTGTAAAGTCTTCCACAGCTAATTGCTGCAAACGACTGATTCCATGGAAATTCTTCTCTGTTTACAGTGAAGGAAGCAGGACGTGGCCAATGGACATAAATTCTATTGATTCTTTTACTTCATGCCTTCCGTGTAATTAAGGACCCTTCACTATTATGCAGAATTAGACTCTTTATGGCAAAGAGTCAAATTAATACATATCAGACTTTTCTTTATAAAAGCAAAATTTACACGTAAATGAACCGATATAACTTGAAATGACTGCAATAGTGTGCAAATTATCTTAAATTTTTTTTTTGAACACTGACCCTGTTAAACCAAAGCTTAACAAACTTCCAGTACATTAAGTTACAGATGCCATTTAGAATTGAAATGGAAGGATAACGAAACTGCGTACTTTAAGATTAGTAAAATATCAGTACTATAATACTCAATTTTATTAAAAGGAAACATTGACTAAGATCTTTAAGTTCCCCTAGAATTGTTTTAAACTTCCAGAAATGGAATTGCTTTAAAAACAGAAATTATTCTAAATGTATATGTCAATGTATGATGTTCACAGTTCAAAATCTTAATGGGTTATTTTTTATTTACGTAAAAATGAATCTATTAAAGTGAATTATCCAGCTTGCTTTTTTTTTTCTACTTAATAAAAATCTGTTTTTCAAAAAAGGCTCACAGACCTTGCCTGCAGTGTATACAAACCAAAGGACAGACTACTGGCAGTGGGCAAACCCCAAATCTCTAGTCTCATCCAATCATTCTTAATGTTTACTAGGAGTATGACGTGAACTAGTTCCTCTGACTACGGATATGTTCCAACAATATTTTTCCAACTTATGAAATACTTCCCACATTTCTGTAGCTCATTTGATATACATTCAAAGCAACTTACCTTTTAAATCTTTTTTTATAAAGTCAAATGGACTACATTTTCTAAAGTTCAGTTTTGTATTTACAATATATGATCACTAGATTCACCCTAGAGGCTTTCCAAACATCACGTCTATTTAGCAGAGTTGGCCAATTTCCCAGGAATACATCCAAAGCAACCTAGAAATGTACTGGCTAGTCAACATACTACACGCATAAGCAGTTCTTCACTAACCCTAGGAACATAAAACAATGCTAGTTTTCCACTATATTATTCCAAGTGAGAAAAAAATAAAATAAAAAGCAAGTGTTACCACATTGCCATTTTTTTGGTCAGACTTTTTTATCCCCCCACATCCCACTTTCTTTCCATCTTACCTTTAAATTGCTGTGTTTACCTAACTCATCTATTAACCAACTGACTTGAAGACTCTGTATCATCTATCAGGCAGATATGGATCCCAGCTCCTTTGGCTATTCTATAGTTGTATGTAATTATTTTGAAAGGAAAAAATATTTGCATGTGATTTATTTGCTCAAGTCATTTATAGAGACTTGCCTTCTTGGGAGCAAACCAAGGTAAAATGTTTTCTTACGTGAAGAACATTTGAAGAGTCTGGATCAGTCTCTAAAGACACCATCCTGTATTCACCTTAGAAGCCCAGCTTTCTCATGGGTATTTGCCCTCCTTGACTAGGCACAAAGAGAATCATGGGGCCTACAGAATGTCACAGGGTTCCTAAAAAAAATTCAAAAGGAAAGTGGTGTCATGATGCACACAGTAATGTAACAGTGTGGCCATCCTTTGAGTGAGATTGTGCTCTGTTACTATAAATTCCTCCGTAAGCCTCAGGAATCCAGGACATAAGAATCTCATCATCTGACTGCAAAACTCCATTTCTTCAACCTTAATCTAAAGCCTAAAACCCCAAAACTTATGGTAAAGCTATAATTAAGGGCCAAGCCTGGAAACTGCCACTTCAAAAATCAGCTAAACAAGGTTTATTTCTAACAGTGGTAATGCTTCACATTATCATATGTAATCATTTTTCAGTCTCGCACTGGTGTATAACTAATGGCAGCAGAGAAGAATCATGAAAAAAATGCACTGCTGGAATCTAAAGGCAAAAACTTTGTGGAACTATATTATTCAGTGATGAGAAAAAGAAATCTTTCCAATTCTGGTGAACTTCTAAGAATACATGATTTTGCAAAATGTGAATTGATTTTGGGAAAGAAACTCAAAATACTTCTTATTCTTTAGATCAATAAGGTTAATAGAGAATCCTGTAAAATGTTCCAAATCCTAGCTAACTGAATCCTTTAACTGTTTTCTTTAAACTCATCACTAGCTTAAAGTGTGCAAAATAAAATATTCAGTGTAATTTTATGCAAATGCCAGGTACAAGACAAACAATTAACAAAGGTAATCAAATCTGTCCAAGCATATCTGTTCAGTTATGAAGGCTCATCTGTAGTTCCCTAACAGACAAGCAAATAAGCAACGAGTCATTTTTTACTTTCAGCAGCATATACACTATTCCCATTGACGTCAAAAGGAATTGCACCTGTGGTTCAGAAAACAGTTTTTAACTCAATCTCTACAGGTTACGCTTTATTTGTAGTTTTGCCACTGGCAGAGATTTTATGATGTTAATAATCATATTTTTAATTTAAAGAAAAAAAATTACTACGTTCTTTCACTTCTCTTCCCCCTACTCATTAAGGCTAATCCTTCAAGCGTTTAGCATGACTTTAGCTCAAAATACCACAGAAGTCAGTATGAGTTTCATTGGGGCAAAGCTCAGGGATTACAGGCTTTGGATCACATAAACATTTTTCTGTAAGGAGAAAAAACACCTTTTTCTATTTCATTGTACTTTATAAAAGCTAAAATTATAGGATCTAAAACCTCCCTTATTTTCTTTTACATATACCATCACTATTCATAGTTCATACAAATGCCACAACCAGATAATCATTAATTTGATCCATTACATTTCTTCTTTTCCTGAAAATGATTTCCAGCTAAGGGAATACCAATCACCTTAACATTACATGGAAAACCACAAAGTGGACACAATCCTGCTCTCCCTGAAATTAATGACAAAGCATTGCTCATATTTATAAATCCCCAACATTTGTGTGTTCTATGAACAGACTCTGACTGGGGGAAAATTAACAGAACCAAGCAAAAGACAACTCGACTAAAATATTTAAGAACACCACCAAATATTAGGGTACTGAAATAATCATAAAATAATAGAATAGCTTACGTTAGAATGGATCTTAAAGATCCGACCCCCCTGCCATGGGCAGGAACACCTTCCACTACATCAGGCTGCTTATATAGTCCCATCCAACTCAACCTTGAACGCTTCCAGGGATGGGGAACTTCTCTGAGCAACCTGTTCCAGTGCCTCACCAGCATCACAGTAAAAATTTTGTTCCTAATACTTAATTTAACTCTATCCTCTTTCAGTTTAAAACTGTCCCCCCTCATTCTATCACTGTACTTACAGACAAAAAGCCCCTCCCCATCTTTCCTGTAGGCTCTCTTTAAGTACTCAAAGACTGCTATAAGATCTCCCTGGAGCCTTTTCTTCTCTAGGCTAAACAAGCCCGACCCTTTCAGCCTGTCCTCGTATGAGAGATGCTACAAACCTCTGATCACCTTTGTAGTTCTCCTCTGGACTCGCTTTAACAGATTCGTGTCCTTTCTGTGCTGTGCTGATGACTACAAAACTGAACACTATACTCCAGGTGAAGTCTTGTGAGAGCAGAGTAGAGGGGGGAATCATTTCACTCAACCTGCTGCTCATGATTCTTTTGATGCAGCCCAGGTTAAAGTTGGTTTTCTGTGCTGTTAGCACATATTGCTGGCTCATGTTCAGCTTCTCATCTACCAGCACCCAAGTCCTTCTCTTCAGGGCTACTCTCAATCCATTCTCTGCCCAGCCTAGATTTGTGCTTGGGGTTGCTATATTTATGGCATTCAAAACATTATAGGGAATTATTTCCTTGCAGAAGATTGCCAATATCATGTAAAAAGCAGTGACACAGAGTTCACGCTAGGAACTAGCATTTTATATGTCTGTGCATCCTGCTAAGTGCATCCTTGTATGTTCCTCAGCATCATGCTGCAGGTGCTCCAACCAGGATATCCAGGTAGCTACACTTTTCCTGTAAGTTTGCTACAGCTAAGAATGATCATGTATTTAGAGATAATGCTCACAGACACCTGCAGTATCATGTTCTTCAACTGCACTTGGGGAACTGTACTTTGCAAAAAGCCTCACTCTTTCTGTCCCAGCAGAAGAGTATTTCCTTGCACCAATGTTCTTTAAAGAAATGTATTGCTACATCCCTATAGAGTTACACATGTAAATACTTAATTGAAAATGTTGCTTGGCAAAGTACATGCTACCATTCTGCCTTCTGTACTCAGGGAACAACAGGTACTGTTGGGAAAAAGAGAACAAGTAGAGCCCATACTCCAAAAACTATCTGTCTAAAACTAGTTATACTTTTGTTTTTCTTACTCTTTTAAAGATTATTTTCTATAACTCTGAATAGCTATTGGAAAGGATCCCTGTTGTAAGCACTTGTGGTCAGTTAGGCTTTATCTTACTAAAGTCACAAAGTTTTATTTCACTTCCCCAAAAGGTAAATTGTGTGAGGGAGGTATTAATTTCTTCTCCAATAGCATGTCTGAAAGAACTCAATCAAATACATGCTACCTAAAATCAAAACAAAAATGGCATAGATTTGGCAGGAACAGATTTATTTGAATATTCAAATAACTTCTTGAAGAATTCATCCATTTTAAAACCAGTTGCCTGGATACAACATAAATGATGTCAAAAGCAGATGTACTGTACACAAATAAAAACCACAGAGAATAAGTAAAGGCATTACATGAGAAAAACTCTGAAATAACTCTCTAAATCACTGTTTTACTTAGTTAAAGCATTTTTAAGAGCCAAGATGAAGGATCTAGAGTAACTTAATAAACTGTGACCATGGTATATTTTACCAGTATAACTTTTTATAGCTTTCATTAGTTCTGATTCAATGCTTAATAGATGGAATATCTATAATTCATACTAATGATTATCCAGGTTCCTAACTTTTTATACATGGATATTTTATATTTCAGCATCCTTTGTCTTATGTGTCATTGTATTCCCTTAAACTTTGTATTTGACTTAGTGTTTTAATGTTGGTAAGAAAAAAAAGAAGCAAGATAAATGGAGTCCTGAAATCTCCCTCTTTCTTATTCTGAACGTCACTATTAAATGCAGAAATCATTCAAGAGACATTAGCTAATCACCATTATACCAAAGGATTACATTATATAACAAAATATGCACCAACATGTATTAAGAAACATTTGATTTCAAACTACATGCTAAAATCAACAGGAGTATACTATCTTAAATACTTGAGCAAAACTCAGTAAAAGATACAGTAGGCAAACATTGTAGTCAGCTCAGCAGTGATTACCAACTCATGCTCCAAATTCACTATAAAATGAAAATCAATATTTCCACAAGTTCCTGCAACATAAAAGATAACCTTCATTGATTTTTCTAGACTTAGGCCTCACTGATAAAATCTAATATAAATTTTCAACCACGAGGATTTGGATCAGAGCAGGGGTGATAAGTCCTGCACATCTCTTAAGAGGTGGAGAATTTTTTTTTTTAAAGTGCACGTTCATACTATTTATAATTTGCCCTGTGCAAGTGAAAGCTTTTTCCACCAGTGCTATCAGGAATCTCTTCTAATTTTTATTACTGTGAGGCTAAAGCCTGTTCCAGATAATTTGGAAATTTCAGGGGAATTGTGATAGGGCTGATGGTGCAGCCCTGGCTGACTTGAGAAAAGAGCTAACCCGTAATAGCCTCCATGGCCGTGCTGATTAAATGTTGCCATAGATGAAAGGCCTGCCATCGCCGCAATAAATTAACCAATCACACAAATCCCAAGTCAGTGCTAATCCTTCCTTGATACTCTGATCCTCTGATCAGCTCAAGGAGGTAAAGAAACTGGCTTGTGACGCTTGGTGCTCTAACCCCTGGATTTCATGTACACAACGAGCTAATGATATCTTGCTGACCAGTTCAATGGGATGAACTTCTCTCACAACCCTTAGGGAACACAGTGGCCTTCTTTAAAAAAATGACAAGCACATGGCAGGTTTTGTGTTTTATTATGACACCGCGGGCAAACTAACCAGCACTTGTTAACCACAATAAGCATCAAACTGATGTATGCCACAAAGCACACTGTATTTTACATGTACAAGTGATGGATTAAACAAGAACCAAGACACTAAACCATGCATAATTGTTCAAGCAATTGTGATTAAGCTATCCAAAAAGGATAGGTTGCTACCTTTCCCATTAGCCCATTTTTTTTCCTGTTCCTACAGTTTAGAGAGGAGGAGTAGGAGGGAGGATGCACCCACATATCTGAGAGTGTAAGAGAGAGGCACAGAGAGTCTCTTTACCTTACACACTCACTCAAATGTACCACCACAGTGTGATTATAATCAGATTTAGACGTAGACTCATTTAATCAATTAACAGAAGGTCTTAACACATGCAGCATTTTCTCATTAATTATGGGAATGCTGCTTTTCCAATACACTTCGTGAAATTGAGTCTGTGCAGTCTGCATTAGTGTACTTCATAATTGGGGACATTCTTTTTCTTTTTTGCAGTAATTGGTTGCTAAAAGTAAGAAAGCTCTGGGATTTGCCTCTAGGGCTTCCACACATAAAGAGTTTTGAAAGTACTTCATTATCTTTCCTGGTCAGTTCTGTGAAATTAAAACTATTTTTCCCTTCTTTGAGGAAGCAGTTTGAAAGTAGCTTTCCTAGAAAATGTATGTGTGTATGGGTGGTGCGCGTATGGGCATGCATGTCTGCACTCATACAAACATACATGCATACATGTGAAATCATGGCTTGTTTCACAGTCTGCCATCACTAAAGTCAGCAGAAATGCGAAGCTTACAGGATTTGTTCACTAGGAATTAATTTTATTGAGGTATGACAGGTCTCCACATATAAGTGGGTTGCCCAACTTCTTCAAGAAAGATTTTTTTCCATACTTACACAATCAAAACCAATCATATTTCAGTGACTTGCTAGGTAAGTTCATAAGGTTTGGGAAGATGTTCATTTGATCACTCTGAATATAATTCACAGAACTTAGTATACAATTTGTAAGAACCAGAACTACGAGAGAACCAAGTGTCTATTCTTTCTTGTCTGTCTTTGACTGTTTTTTGCTCATTTTTGTCTCCTCTCTTTTTTGGGGGGTATATATGCACATGCACATGTGGGCTCTGATGCTGCCACCACATCCCTCCCTGTGACTTTCCCAACTAACCTCTTCATGCTGCTGGGCTCACAATAGTTAGCCCAGGAGCAAGTCTCGTGGGAATTAATTAGTAAGAATATTACAAGAAGACAGCTTGCTCCCTCCAAGCCACTGTGGGACAGCATTTCCCAGTAACATGGCTATCTCTGGAAAAAAGTGTTTTCCAAGAACAGCAGATGTTGGTGCAGTCCAGAAAGGTACTTAAATTACATTTTATTCAATAGCATCACAGGAGTGGGAAGAAATTAAATGGGGTTCCTCTGTCAAATTTAATCCTTTTGATTTTACCTCTGATACCTTATATCAGCTAATGTGTATCCACTTTAATGCTGCACTTATCCAAGTTAGCATACTAAACACTTAGTATTTTAACTTTTACTGGCTATGAGAGCAATATAGAAAATCAATCTTTATGCTATATCATTAAGATAATACACTTTAAAAAATAATGCATTATGGAAGTGTTTTTTGCATGCATGGATATTCTCAGATTTGAGAGCCCATAGTAAAGCTTAAACTCAAATGACTAATAATTTAAAATTTTACTAATAAAAAGCAAGAGTGATAGCTGTCATGTTCTTCAGAAACATCCATATGTGCTTTTAGTTTATATCCCTTGTTTCACAATGTAAATATTTCATATTCCCACTACAGAATTACATTAAGGAAAACATCCATTCCAGCTTTGCTGAGTTAAGGGCTTCTCTAGGCCAAATGCATCCTCTGCCAACTAATGCAACGGCCATGGACACTGATCATCTTCTCCATACCACTGGAGTTTCTAATAGAACTCTAAATGTAACCTTTTATTTGAGCAAAGTCACACCATATTTTTACATAAAGATCTCAATTTCTACCTGCACAAGTGAAAAAGGAAAAAAAAATACACATACATCAGTGATTGCACATATGAAGCTTCCAGCTCACATGGAGTCAATGCTCTGAAAACTTCAGTTTCTGGCTAACAAAAACTATATCTCTTGCTGTTCTGCAAATAACATGGCTAGACTAGATTACAATATCTTTAGAAGAGCTAAAATAGCATTCAGAAGGGAGATTTATAGTGCTAAATTCATCTTTTCTCAAAAAATCATACAACTCATAGTACAGCAGGCACAGAATCCATTGCAATCAAATCACTAAAGAAGGCAGCAGGAAAGAGAGCTTGCTCAATTCTACTGTGAACAGTGAAGGTGGACTTGTCCAAAGATTAATTCTTTTCTATTTCTGCTGGAATCCTTCTGTTACTGTTAAAAAAAAAAAAGAAAAAAAGAAAAAAACCCACACCATCTTTGTATTTCAAATAATCTCCAATATACGCTGCCTTATACTATTATTATGGAAACTGAAAAAATTAAAAGCCTCATAGATTGTCTTAATGTATATATGAGTCTATAAAAATAGACCTTACTATGTCCGTCTCCTCAGGTGACAATTTCACTGACTCCATTGTCTGTTTTGTCTGAATAGTGTCCCAAGCAAGGGGATGAAATTGTTGCAAGCAAAGCCATCATCATTCCTACGTTCTCCATTTCCATTATGTCCCTGTTCTGATAACTCTTCACTTACGGGTGCAAAATGTTTTAAATTGTCATTTTAACTGTGCTACTATAAGAAGTAAATTCCCATCGCCACTATCTGTGGAGAGGGATGGGAAGTTCAGCGCCAGTGTCAGTGCTGGTTTAGGTGCAGTATCACAGTGTTATTTTAAGGTCAACACTATGCTCACAGTGATTTTAGAAAGAATGTGGACCAATTAGGTAACTGTATAAGCACCAAACATGACCAGCTCTATGATCAGAATTACCATTAAATAACAAATGTAGGAATGCAAAAATACAAGCATGAAGACAAACTGATTTGAAAGAAATAACTTGCACAATAGCTCTGTATGATCTTCTTACCGAATTCTTTGTCAAGGAACAAAGTAATCAAATTTTAAAGTTTTTACTACAATAACCTTGGATCCCCTAGGGAATTTTCAGTGAAATACGAGAGAGGTTTTAATACCTGGAAGCACAGCTGCATTATAGTGAGGTCAATTTAGGAGCACTATTGAGACTCTAGGCCATAATGACTCCATATGGAGCCGGATAGCAGCTAAGGTAATAAACTTTCACAGTGTGATTTCTTTGCTCAGTGCAATACTAGCATAATTCAGCAGTTACTCATCTTTCATTCAATGGAGAGAGCTTTTTCCCCCTTTTATTAAGAGCTACCATGTGCTCCTTCTTTGCTCCACATCACAGAAGGTTTACAAATAAAAAAAAAATTAACTGAATTCCAAATGAAAACCTCTGAATTTTATGAGTGTCTGAATGCTGCAGAAAAGGGAAATTCCTCAGTCCTCGACCCCTACACAAAGATGTTTCCGTTTGTCTTAGAAACTGGTGTTAAATGGATATTGGCCTTAGCTTCCGGAGTAAAAAGAAGACACTAAATGCATTTGAGGATGGAGAAATAAGAAATTGGGGACAGCTGCGGACAGCAGATTTGGGACACTGGTATCATGTATGTAACAAATCTTTATTAATAAGTACATTAAATCCCATATTTTTCATTTATAACCACTGCATAATTTCCTGTTAACACTTCATGTAAATTCCAGATAAGGTAATAATTTTTTTTCAGAATTCTATTTCTGTTTCATTATATGTTCTACACTCTGCCCCACAGGTCAGTCGCATGATTGAAGTTTTATGCCTCATTAAAATTCCCCTAGTTAAAACACGGAGACAGAATTTTGGTAATTCCTTTCTCCACAACTACAATTAACCATTCTGCTGGATTCCTGTAATACTGCAATCCAAGTTTAAAAATTACTGTATGGTGAGATGGTCAAGGGGTCTAAATGTCCTAAACATAAGGCTCTTATCTTTCTTTGCTCCAGTGGCTGAAAAACCCTGCACCACCACCTCCCAGTTCAGTATTTCTAGCTAGCAGCTGCTATCAGAAACCTAAATAACAAAAATATGCAAACTTGCACACTAATTCCCTTTGGAGATAGATCTTGGCTGCAGCCCTGTCATAAATCAGAGAATTTCGATATGAAATGAGGCAAGCAGCTCTAATCATTTCTGCATTTCAAATTGGATCACTGGCTCAATCACTGGGCTTTTTTAAACTGCTTGCCTAAGAGCAAATGTGAGGCGGGAGATAATTCTGAAGAAATCTCTTCTTTTGTGGCCGTAGAACTCTTTTAACTGTTTCAAGACTGAAGGCCACATTTCAGTGATAATAACATATATCTGCTGAGAGAGATATGGATCCTTAAAGACATCTTCCCTCTCTTTCAACTCATAGAATTCCATCAATATCTGCATATATTACATATATTAATATATGTGCATGTGCATATGGGTGTTTGTGTGCATAAAAAGAGAGGGAGAGAAAAGAAGAGAGAAACATCTGACATGTAGCCTCAGTGTATTTCCCTTCAGAATTTTCTCTTCTGACTTGGTGTGGGTTTCAATTGCTGCAATAACTGTATAGTCAACTTTCTACACATACACCCAGGCACTCTGGGATTTTATTTAATGATGAACACAAACCAAAAAAGCAAAGAAGGGGGCAAATCTAAGCTATGAGGTATCAGTTTCAGGAGTGCAGTAACCCTCATTGACCCAGGGTTTGGCTCAGAAGTAAATCAAACCAATAAAATCAAGTTAAACAAAGGCGATCATATATGATATCCAAGGGACACCTCCTTACCCACCAAAGTTCTGAAATTCTCCTTTATTATACCATTGATTTTCTATTTTCATGTCTTAACTAAACTCTGAAAATGAAGTATCACACAAATTACTCTGGAGGTCAATTAGTGTGGAAACACCATCCTCTTAACTTAATTTTTATGCTCAGAGAATCCCCTTTTTTCACCCAAACAATATTACCAGTTTGTTGTAGTTTCCGTGTCCCCACTGCAGTGCTTTGAAGTTGAATTTAACTCTATTATCAGCAGGCTTTTGTAATCTCATGTAAGCCTAATAGTGATCAGATGGATTTTTACAGCTAAGCTCCCTGCATTTTAAGGACTAATTTAAAATGTTTATAAAATTTTTGGTTTAGGACTTTAAAAAAATATTCACCTTACCAGGGTTTTTTTTCGTCTCTTATTTCACTTTCTGCTGCCTCATACGCTATTTTCCTTTGGGAATTAGACACATGATTTTTGGATAGTTAATTTTCTGTTCCCTTCCCCTACAATCCCTGCCTTTAATAAAATTTAGTAGCCTCTTTCATTCAACATCAATCCAGATTTTCGATGATTTTAGTATCACTGCACAGCAGTAGTGGTGCAGACACAAAGCAAGTAATACCATTTAGAGTCTGTCATTAAACTTTGAAAATACGTTTGTAGGTAAGAGCATTGCCAAACTCTGCATTGCCTCCCACACTCAGTTCTGAAAAGCACATACATATACATATACATATACATATATATATCTCTCTATATGTACTTTTTTCAGACACCTTGACAGCTGCAACGACCATATTGTCAGTGTTCTCCCATTCTTCTGCATATACACAGAGAAGGGATATCTAAAGAACTCCTGTCAGAATTGCCAGAGATTATGCTGTGGAGCTCAGTTCACCAACAGAGCATCCTTGCATCTCGGGGCACACAGTACTGAAATCTGGAGACAGCACATCCATGGAGTTCAAATGATGCTGTAGGGCATACCAGAGCTGGCTCTTCTTGGTGACAGATTCGGCTTATTTGAATACAACTCCTAATTCATTCCCCCTTTGACTGCATGAAATTGGGAAGAAAGTTAAACTCAGAAGTGATTAAAGATTTCCAGTAATCCAAGCCCTTACGCAGAGTCACGTTACCTGTGGGACTACCCAAGATCAGTGCTCAGCAGCTGGGCACAGACTGCAGGACTTGCAAAATCAGGCCATGAACCAGCATAGGTAAAATCCAAGCCTAGTAACACTAACAACTAGACTGACGTCACGTTTTTCACTCTTCTATTCAAAACAATACGTTCAATGTTAATACACCAAGCCTCATGGGGTCTTGCCCATTAAGTTTGAGGATTTGAATCTCATGAATGCAGAATACACATTGTTCTCAGCTGAGGTCATTTTGCTGTGCATGTAGGAACAAGCAGGCTGCTTCTGCAGCTTACAAGTGTAACAGAATTGTCAAACTCATTCTAGGCTCACCTCTGTTTCCTCTGTGTCTCAGGGCATGCAATCCCAAATCCTTGTTGTTCAATGGGGAGTTAAAGCCATACATTGAAGCTGTTTAGTTGCAGATGGGTTGGTGTTACTTCTTTAACTCATCTGACCACCACTGGTAAGAACTTACAATAACCTTGTGTTATTCCACCCATCCCTCTGATATTTTTATGTCTGAAAAGGGCCCAAACTTCAAACAGCAGCCCAAAATATAAGAAAGCAGCACTATGCTAGGTTTGAAATTACCCTCCAAAGTACAACATGTATCACAATTTAAGTGATTAAGGAGGTGCCAGCAAAAGTTCGACTAAGCAATCATTAGTCTTTTAATGTATGTTATCATATTTTTCTCTCTCTCTCCACATTGGTTTAAAAAAGCCTAGTGATTAATATTACCTTTCTTCTAAAAATGTTGCAGAAATAGTTCACCATGAAGTTTTGGGTTTAGGTTAATGTTCTGATAGTATCCATCTCTTCTTTCCTTACATGTAAAAACAGTGTACACTGAAAAAATTAAAACTCAATCAGGATCACATTGAAAAGTTTAAATGTGACCTCGTGCTGCTTCTAGAGACAAAAATAAATGAAGGTAAATTATAACAGTTTATGAAAAACATCTGTTTTCATACAGATGTTTCTCATAACCACTGGCTGTAGTATAGCTGTAGACAGGTGCACAAATCTGTGTATGCCACCAAGTTACATATTTTTTCTCTCTCAAGGGATAAGTAATAGTTTTTACTGGCTACCATGCTGCTGCAGTTTTCCCCATCGGCACAGCAGAGCTGAATAGCTTCTTTGAGCCTAGGTGCACAGCAGCTTCTCAATTATTAAAATTCAATGCAATGTTACTAAATTCATAATAGTTATAATATAATGATGCATTTCAGGCTTCACAATCCTAAAGAGTGTCAATCCAATATCATAATAACAGTGGTATTCAAATAGAAATCATATGTGCATAGTACAGCACAGAAACAACCTCTGCTATTCACAGTCCTTTTAGCACTTGTAGGAACACAATTTCCTTCAGGAATGGGCCCCCAAGCCATTTTGGTGGGAATCTCCCATTTGGTGGGAAATTTAGGCTTTTTATAGCTTCATTCTTTCCTCTTCCCTAACTTCACCTTTTAACTGACATATTCTGCGTAAAGAACAAAGTCACAAAAAACACAAGTACCAGGTACAAACTGAAACACTCGTTTTAAGGAGGACACCCCTATGTTGGAATATTGCTACACTGGGAGAAGATTTAAATTTTACTTTATTTTCTGCCTCAAACTTTCACCTTTCCTCTTCATGAAAGGAACAGAACCACTCCCAGCATGCACACAGCTGCTATAGCACTTACACTTGCTGAAGTGAGTGTCAGTGGGTAAGTGATTTTTAAACATCTAAGAACGTGTTTTTGAAGAAATAGCTGTAATGCAGTGTGGAGGATTTAATTAAACAAAAATATAACCATATATATTGGTGACAAATCTCTTATTCTGATTCCATGGTATTCAGTGCATTTATAACTTCATATGAAAATCTGTGGGATTCCAGATAATTCCATGAGTCTTTTTCTGCTACAGTGTGAAATTTCTGGTAAAATAAACATATTTCAGAGATATATAAATATTTTAACTTACAAAAGAACATGATCATTTCTAAAACAACAGTTAAGTGATTACAAAAACATAAATAGGGCAAGGACTGACTCTTGTCTCTGAGAAAAAAAGTGTTCCTTTGGAAAAATCAAGTGCTGTCACTAGTATTAGAGAAGCTATAAGAATTCAAGATTCTTTTTTCTTCTGTTTATGCCTGGAATATTGAATACAGAGGAACTATGTGGAGAACTAAATAAAGTATGAACAAATTTAAAAAAATAGAAAAATACAAACCAAGTCTACAGGTATTAGAGAAAGTAAAGATTTCATAGCAATGTTAGCTCAGTACTGTGTCACTTTACAGTATATTTTTCTTCTTGAGAGTACTTGTATTATTATATTGATATTTAAATCCCCCAATATAATAATGATTTACTAATTGCTCTGTTAGGAGTCTTAACTTCCAGAAGTCCTGAATGTTTTAAGGTTTAATTATGCATTGTTAAAACTGAACAAGGTTATATTTCTACATTAATGCCTTTATGAGGGTTGCAAACAACCCAGTCATTGCTCTGTGCTCCACCTTTTAGGGCTTCATGTTCTATTTCAATCCCCTAACACTTGCTGCTAAGGGTGCAACTAGACAGATCAGCAATTCCTCTGCTGATCACAGACAGGATAGCCATGATCTCCCTTCATACTTCAGAGAATTTGTTGAGTAATTGATCTCAGATGATCTACATCTTCTCCTTTAAGGTTTTTGGGGTTTTTTTTGTTTGGTTTGTTTTTTTCATATATGGAAAGCTACAAAACTCCCTTAAGATGAATCTCTGTTTCATAAACTAAAATGTTTCACAAATTCTAAAATCTCTCAAAATTAAATCACTTCTCCAATTAATTTCCAAAGATGAATATAAAATGCAGGCAAGGAAGGTGGGTCATACTCCCCATCTCAAGGAAACCAAGAGTTATCTTAGCATCTTCTACAAATTCCTAGATAGTCATGGATAACAAGACACCTGACGTGCTTCCTCAAAAAACATAAAACAACACCTTGTTCCCCAGTGCACAGCTAGGTTAAGCTGCAAAAACAGGACAGGCATTTGTCAATAAAGACAAATGTCTAATGAGTGATCCAAATGCAAAGGAATAAAGTGCACTACACAAATTGAATGTATTTCTTAAAAACTAGGAAAGGTTGAAAGTACCCTCATTTCTATTGAGCCTGAATAACAATAACTTTACATTTTCATACAACCTAATTTACTCAACCAAAAATGTAACTAAAGGCTCCTGTAGTAAGGAGATTCAATTAAAACAAGCACATTTTATTCCAGTTCAAATCAGAGGTAACCTATTTCTTTTCATGTCCTCTTTTGAATGGTGAGAAATAGAAGACTTCTGAATGATAAAAAAGATTTTTTTTTCTCATTGTGCTTTCCATCTCTGCTTCATTTTATGCAGGAATCTTTTCTCTTTGCAATTCAGTGCAATTTAAGTATGCTTGTGTAAACATGGATTATACCACATCAGAAACCAAGTTAGCTATCTCAAGAGAATTTGTATCTCTGCTGTGTGTAAGTAAGCAGATTAATTCCTAGATCAGGCATTACCTAATGCATTTTCAATTCAATTTCTTCCTTTCTTTCTGCACACAAGATCAGGGAAGTGGGATTATTTTATTAATTTAACTAATATTTTGCATGTTTTCCCTGTTATCTTTCTTCCCTCCAAATATTTTTGTTAGCTCCTAGTGTTGGCGACTTAGTATGAGCAAGGATGTGTAAAGACGAGAGACCTAAGCCCTCAACACCTTACAGAGAAATAAATGGCATGGGGAATGACAAACTTTCCTCTTAAAACACTACCAGGAATAAGGAATTCTCACACGTTTCAGACCCTGATCTACAGTGGCACATCCTGCCTGGGGTAAGCTCAGTTATTGTATGAAATTTAGGAGAAGATTATTTATTCATTAACATTTATGCTGCTTTTACAGAAAATCTCAGAAGTAGCAGGAGCCAGTTTGGTTTTACAGCAGCAGTGCCTGCTAGCACTGTTTAAGGTAAGGGTCTGTCAACATATCATAAAAACATGGGATTTAATGCGCAAGATCAGTCCACTAGCCATCAAGCAAGCTAACTTGCCTCTGGTAGTACCCATGTCTGATGCTTAAGTAGAAGATGGCACAGTAAGCCCTTAATACACCTGACTAATAGTGTGTAATGTTAAACTTGGGCAGGGACCAAGGGAAGAGATTCCTTCTTGCCCTCACAGCGTGCACCCGATGTCCAAAGACATGAGCCAACTGTGCCCCTAGAACTCATCAAGCAATGAATGTCAATAAAAGTATACATATACTTTTAAAGTAAGTCCTATGACTAACCACAGAAATGACTGTACTATCCTGAACAGGGGAAAAAAATCACACATTTCTATTCTACACAAAAATTCCATTCTTTTTTTTCCCCTAAAAACAGTTCCAAAGGCTACTTCCTGCCAGTGTACTCTAGATTACCTGTTTGGGTGGAGTTTGAAATCAAGGAAGGGCAAGCCCTTGAGCACTGAAGATGACATCTTGAAGGTCAGTACGAAAAAGGACAGAGAAATTGGAGAGAGAAGGAAGCACAGCTGGAAGAGTAGACAAGGAGAGACTGGAAAGGTGAGGAAAAGGGCTCAAGGTTAAGTGCCAGAAACAGAAATAAGAGATAAATATCAGAAGGTAGAGAAAGGGAAAGGAATTACTGAATCATCAGTCAAACATGACAATTAAAAAAAATAACTACATGGTGGTAATATCAATGACTGGAGTTGATGCAGATCTTAAGGTATTCGGAGACAGTTTTTGATGTGAGTTAAGGACAGCAAGGATATTTATGCCTCTTGAACTACATGTTATATTTAGTAGTTCTCCTACATAACAGTTTCCTTCATACAAACCAGAACTTATCTTTGCCAGTAACTGCAGAAATACTGCTGTAATCTATAGAACATGCCATGATAATTAAAGTGACCCTGTACACAACCCTAGACTCCTCCTGCTCCAAAACCCCCCACTCAAACCCAACCAAAGAACCAAAAAAGAACCTAGGGATTTCTTTTCCTAAAATGAGTAATTTTTTTTCCCCAGATATTTGTGAAATCACTTCTTTTTGTTGTCACCCCATTCAGAGACTGATGTTCATATCTAAAGTTAAAATTAATACAAATGACTGAAGAGGCACAGCCTCATTACAAAGGATTTATACACAAACCCTCTTATCAATACAAACCTCCTAGTTCTTAGACTCCTAAAGAAATAAATATGGAGCTACAAGTAACATTCATTTCTCAATTACTATGCCAATCAGTTATTTTTATTATAGACTGTATTTGCATTTGACTGACTGGCCTGTTGGAAGCATAGCACTGCTAGACCAACATCAAGCATTCTCTCGTTTTGAAAGACGTAATCCGGAGTGTACACACCAGTGCCCTATCAATTGGTTTAATCATTCCTTTACATGCTAAGGTATCTCACTCTTTGCAAATCTGGATTTCATGTTCCAATTTTAACTGATCGGTTATGAAATTATGGGAATTTTTTTTCAGAGTAATCATTTACTGGACTTCTGTAGAAGTCTACTTATTTTCTTCTGGTTTTCAAAGGTGACACATTTGAGAATCTGTTCAAAGGAACACTGCTTTGTATTTGTATTTCCTTTACAGTTAATATCTGCTTATAATATTTACAAAAAGTTTAGTCTTCCTGTCTGTCATAAATTTTCCATGAACAGATAGATTTCTACCTGCCTACTGTTCATTCACAATTTTTACATGAAGAGTTTATAAAATTTAGTTCAATTCATAATGTACAATTCTTGGGGAGACTGCTCATCATCCTGGGGAATAATCTTGTAACACAGTCATTTCTTAACCTGTAGGAAACCTGAGACCTCTAGAGTGCTGTCAAGCAGGTCCATTAGTCTCTTTGTACTTTGATCTCCCAGCTTAAAAATGGTGATCAAATTGTACTCTTCTCCTGTTCTTTTTCAGTCATTTCTTTGAGAAAGGGATTTCCTCTTTTTGCTGGGTTGGTTCACACATTGTAATAGCAACAGCATCATCTGTTTTTAATGTTTAATAGCACAGTTTGGCTATCAAGAGCTCCTTAGGGCAGAAAGCTCAAGTCAAAAAAACCCCAAACAACATTACATTAATTAAACTCCTAAAATTCAAATAGTCACAAATATTATTCTGCATTATTTATCCATGTATGATTGTCTTTAATCTTCTCTTATTGCTTCAGAGTCAGGTTTAAAGCGAAGCTCTGACTACACTGGCATATAAGCTTAACAGGTCTTAAACACACTGCATATGGCCAGCAGTGACCTCTAAGGAATGGAGTAATTGGAACATTTTGTTATTATAAAGGTAAAATTATGGCTCTTCATCATTCTTCCTTTAGGGAAAAAGCAGGGATATCCCTGAAAAAAAACAAAACAAATCACTTTTTCTTCACATACATCCAGCCATCTTAATGACATTCTTGATCTGGGAGTAAGGCAGAAAACTGTAGTGCTCTGTTTTGCATTGTGTCTAAAATCAGTCTTATAGTGGTTTCAAAACAGGAAAGAAAAAACCTCATTTCTTGCCAATTGCAGTATTTGGGATTCTACACTTAGCACATTGTGGCCAAACACATGGCACAAAGACATGTCCATAAAAATGGACATGTGAAAATTTTTGATATTCCATTAATTTGAAATTATATTTCACAATTAAGACATCAAAGAAAAAAGTAATGAGGCAAATTAGTTGTTAAACAAGTTAACGTTTTAAAGAAATCACTATTTAAAAATTAATATGTCAAAATTAGAATCATAGAATAACCAGGTTAGAAGAGACCCACCGGATCATCAAGTCCAACCATTCCTATCAAACACTAAACCATGACCCTCAGGACCTCACCCACCCGTGCCTTAAACACCTGCAGAGAAGGAGACTCAACCACCTCCCTGGGCAGCCTGTTCCAGTGCCCAATGACCCTTTCTGTGAAAAATTATTTCCTAATGTCCAACCTAAAAATCCCCTAG
>WAAB01017461.1:63145-114285 GCA_013389865.1 Piaya cayana | reverse complement strand
AAGACCACATCCACAGCCTTTCCCTCGTCCAGCAACCAATTCACTTTATCATAGAAGGCAATCAGGTTGGTTTGGTAAGACCTGTCTTTTGTGAACCCATGTTGGCTGGGCCTGATCACCCAGTTCTTTTGCATGTGCTTCATGATAACACTCAAGATCACCTGTTCCATGACTTTCCCTGGCACTGAGGTCAGACTGATAGGCCTGTAGTTCCCTGGATCCTCCCTGTGACCAGTACATTATTTTTAAGTGACATTCATGAAAATTTGTGTCAATGATTTACTGAAGGTCGCATTGTGGAATTGTATATGTGGGAAAAGACCTATTTTTTAATATAAATATTGTAATGTAGTATCAGAACACTCAAGAAATACTCTGGGGATGCACACAGACTAAAACAAAGCTGGGGAAATAGAGAAAAATCAGTCTTAAAAAAAATTTGTCCTGCACTGTGACACAGATGTCTAAAATCTTGACATATTTAATTCAAAGATAAATTCTCCCCATTTTTTCTCAGGGATGATTTAGAAATGGCTCTGCTCCTCCCTACATTTGTTACCACTAAAATAAAAAGCATTTTAATTATTCATATTGCACCTAAAAGTATGCTTTCTTCAATGAAAATGTTGCACTTTTTGTGGGCAAAATACTCATCAAATATCCTTATGCACATCTTATAAGGGAAGATTTAATCTCTAAAAATCCACTTTGATGAGTTTTTTATTTTATTTCAATTTATAATGCTTTCATATATGATATTAAAAGAGTAAGCAATAGCATTTTACTGAATCGAAAGGCAATATGATAATGAAGTCAGTCATGCTTTTGTTGTCAACACTAGCACAATGGCTTATTCATTTGTCATTCCACTTACTGTTGTGTTTGAACAACCATAAATTACAGTTGCACCTCTTCATAACTACCAGTTGGCACATACATGGTACTGGTAATGACGTATGCATTAATAATTAGAAGAGTACATGACAATATATATATATATTATTCCTAATTAGAAACTTTCTGACTTTGTCTAATGAACAATATCACTCCTCTCACACATATGTTCCTCTCTTTCAGAAAACAGAGTCATAAATTCAGTGACTGGTGTGTCAAATGTGAGGAATCATAAAGAACTGTAAAGGAAATACAAGTTAAAGCACAGGAAGTCAGATGTAAAGATCAGACACACTCAGTGATGAGGGGCTTTACTGGAATGGAAATGATTGATAAACACAATCCAGGTCTTAACTCACACCCAATATTAGTTCTTCACTTAAATAAAGAGCTGGGCATTCAAATAAGAATCTTATTTCATGAAAGAAAAACCAGAAATCTCAAAAATTATCATTTTTTTTAAACCAATTTTTTGTACACTGGAATGAATCACAGATCTATTAAAATATCTCTTTCAGTCATTCTCTCTAGATTAAACAGTGGTCATGGAACTTGTCTCACGCTGGAAGCTGTGCATGAGACCCTTTGATGCCAACTTCATTGATAGAAATGGTGTCATTCACAATTTGCAGTCCAGTGATCAAAACAATGGGTCACTCATGACACAGTTTTTATTTTCAATTTATTCTGTTGGACATTTTTATTTATGAGAGAGTAAAAATTAATGCTTTTGAGGAGAAAGGGTCACTGAAGCTCTAATACGTCCCATGCCACACCTTCAGGGATCTGCTTGGTTTCTTTGACCAAAACTTGAAAAGTCTTACAGTAAGAATAAACACTTTTTCAGCAAAACTACATTATGGTGCTTTGCATTTTCTGACTGTTCCTCTCCACCAGTAACTGTGAACTGCTGGCACTGATGCCAAGTTCAGTACAGAGAGATTTATGTTGGCAGCACACAAGCTTCTGAGCTTTTTTAAAATAAATTTGGCACCCAGCACTGAAAGGTTTCATCATCACTAATCTAGATTACATCCTTCTTTATCAGCAGATGAGTTTAAAAATTCCCTTCTAAATAAATGCCTCCAAATGATTTATATCTTCTTCAACTAGACTGATGCATATAGGAAGAATTCATTGAAATCATCTGCAAAACTGCTGCATTTTTTATCCTCTGTCACTACAAAACTCATGTCTGCTGTTTTAGGGTGGTGTAACTGCTGTTTATTATACTGATCTTAATTATTTCTGGCTTAGCTTTTGCCTCCCACACTTGCTTGTCACCACTGTAATCATGTCTGGTCTAAAACCAGGATCTGAGCTAGCTGAGGCCAGCGACTGTCTATTTAGTATCAGGTTCAGACAGAGTCTAGAACAAAGGAGCATCAGTTCCTGACTAGAACCTCAACATGCTGTAGCACTACAGATGTTAAATATCACAATAATGATTGTATCTTCCTTACATAGTGATTATTAGCAAAGCTGTACAGCTTTAAAAGGGCTCTTGTTTCTACTTTTATACGGCAGCTGAAGCAAAGAACACATTTCCATTTCAAGATGAAGCTGTACAATCTCGTCCAACAAATGATCTCACTCTGACCCTCACACTAACTTTGCTATTAAGCAAAAACAGACACATTTTCAAATATTGATTCCAACTACTGTCTGATCCTAACAGGCATGATCTTATCGGGGCCCCACTATAATAGAAGGAGTGTCAGAGTTAAATAGAATAGGTTTAGATAAGATCACAATCTTCCTCACCATGATGTGATGCTATCACTGAGTGAGTATAGTATTTGAAGCAATTATCATTAATAGATATTGGCAACAGAAAGAGTGGTCACTGCTAAATATCTAAACAAATTTGTGCATGACTAAATAAACCAAGTTTTATCTGAATGGCATCTATGGATATGTTATGTGCCCTAAGAGATTTTGCTGCCCTAATTTTTTTTTTAAATGATGGATATTCAATTAAGAGAGAAATACTGAGTAGCACCATTGCTATGTTAGTTTCTCTGTACCTTCTGTTTTGTGGCATATTGCCACTTTAGCCTTCCTGCTGCTTTCCTTATGTCTATCTTGACTAGACATCCCATGCCATGTTGTGTGGACAGACCGGGTTTACCTGATTTCATGGCACCCCTCCCTGTTAGCAGAGAGTGGAGTAGCAAGGGGCTGACTTGCAGAAAGTTTGTGAACCAAAGGGTAATCTTCTCAGACTTTGAGCCCTACAACTGTTTTTGTATTTCAATCAGTTTTTGCAGGAATATGGGGCATGGGGTAGCCCTACAGCGGGTTAGCCTAAAGGACTGTTCTCTAAGGTGAGTGCATACTGGGGCAAAAGCCACAAGAGAGGTACGAGGTTGATAGACATACGGCTTTGTCTGATTTTTGCCTTGCCACTCATTCTGATTGTGGTAGACTTTCTGTATTTTCAGAAAGAAGAAGGTACTGTAAAAGAAAACACCTGCTTTGATGTGGTAAATTCTCTGAAGCTCTTTAGTCTTCCTCCCCTGAAGCTGTTAGCATGTATGGCCAAAGCAGCACAGGACGAAAATAATAATTTATAGCACTGGTAAAAATGTTATCAATCTAGGAAAACTGAAAACACTAGTACTAAAAAAAAAAAGTCAATTCATAGCTAGTTATATATGTGCTTTTTGTAATGAAATAGCACAAGCAGAGATAAACTTTCATACACTGAAGCCATATAAAAACAATACATGAGAAAAAGTTGCAAATCCTAAACCTCTTTAAGTATTCATCACTGGTAGAAATAAGCAAGTGTGCAATATGTAGAATTAAAAAGGCACAATCAGATTTCCAAAGAGCAGTATTCTCTATGTCTATTGTGATAACAGTATTGAACTCTAATATGCTATTTTTTCAGCCTTAGAGCACTCACAGACATTAGCTAATTAAGTTAATTTAAAAAAATTCTAAATTAATAGAGTATTTGCAAAGATTACGCAAATGTTGTTCTTATACACAAAAACCCCACATGCAGCTTTTTTACTTATCTTCATGTTATTTGTCTTCTCAAATGTGTGATTAACTTCAGAGCACTGAAATCTTTTTGATAATCGCTGAAGATGAATGTATCAGGACAATCAGAGGCATATGGAACACAGAATGCTGCCAGATGTTAACACACTAAAATAAAGCAGAACTCTGTATCTTGGCTAAAAATAATATGTTCATTGACCTTAACCCTATCAAATCAGGCTCATCTTCAAGGTCAAATAAAATAACAAATGTTTATCTTCTATGGAGAGGTTTATAGGTTGTACTTGCAATGTTCAGAGTCATGAAGTGCTAAACATACCTCAGCCTTAGTGCTTTGAACAAAAGCTTGGGGTGCTCAGCACATCCTGCTGGTGCTCAGTACTAGGCAAAATCAACTCCTAAGGGCATATTAATCACTATTTAAAATTTGGGATTATTGTGCATTCCCTTTCATTGCTTTACATTTTTTCAAAGACTATATGTAGAAACAGAAATACACCTTGTTAAGAGTGAAGAATATAGGCATATGAACTGTGATCTCTGACACGTGTAATTTGGAAAAGATTTGGGTATGTTAAACGTTTTTTTCTTTTAAAAATAAATTCAACAATCTCTGTTATCCCAATACATTTTTCTAAAGTGATAATACCAGTGCAGCATACTGCTGCAGCCCTCATGAGGTTTAATACCAAGGTGCAGTGTGCCACCGCAGGGAATGTGACCTCCTGAATCTCCTTACTTCCCTATACCTTGCAACTATCCCAAAGCAGACTTTGCAAGTCCTTCTGACCAATACCACAACCAGAGAAACAGGAAACAACGAGAACATCACAATCACGTTTCTAAAGAGTTCAGGATACCTCGCACACAGTAAGAGCAGTTATAGCAAACAAAGAATTAAATCATGAAGCATCTTTGGTACGACTGATGGGGAAATGCCATCAGCCAGAGCAAAGTAGCAGGTGCTACTACAAAGCCATTTTAACTTCAACAAGTGGTAACAATTGGCTTGGAAGACGGAACTCAAGGAATGTTAAGAGTGCACCATCACACCAATTGGTCTTACATTTGTGAGAGGTCAGGTTTCAAAACATGGATATTCTTCTCATTTTCCACTGCTGAAGGTGGTGATGGAGGGAGAAGTGTTTTCAAACACCATCAGTGCTTATACAGTCAGCTTCAACAGGCTGGTAACTGTTATTGTTACTGTGTGCATTGAAGAAATTTACTTGTATAGAAACAATACCACAAAATGAGCACTGAGGATGCCGGTAATGCCAAGAGCCTCCTTGCAAATGTTTCCACATCTAACTCGTGGTGTCCTTCACAGCCTGCCTAATCGAGGCTGTGGTACCTGATAGCAGATGACTGACTAAAGAAATCAAGATTCAGCTTACTCCCTGAGGCATGCTGTACCGCCAGATCAAAGTGCACACATTTGGCATCCTGAAAATGCAATACCAGTGTCTGATTTTGCAAATCTGTGACACAGAAACCTGGGACAATGATCTTTATAAATCAGACAGCATTTCTTAAAAAAGAGGTAGAGAATACTGTAGTCCTAACTGCACCTGGAAAGAACGCATTGAAAAAGGTGCAGTGATTTGTTTACACACAGAGTGTTAATTCTAACTTTAGTTAGGAAGAAACTGGAGCAGGAAGGAGAAAGAAGAAAAAAAATCCTGCAGGCAACTGGGAAGGGACATGCCAAAGAAATGTAGCTGCTTATTTCCTTATCTCCTATCAAACCCTTGATATATTACAATTAGATTTTGAAAATGGTATCCTATACTGGTGCAACCAACTGTCTAGCTTGCTCTAATGTCCCGTCTGCCATTTTCAACAAAAAAACTGTCTCATTCTGGCCTTTTAAAACCAATCTCGAAAGATTTTAGCTTCCTGCAGGCATCTCTGGGCAGCCAAACAAATAAAGTTGGCTGCAGATGTTTCTCAGCATTAGGGTGCCAAGAGCCACAGGGTCATCTGCTCAATCTCCTTTTCTTGTGCCACAGCTCAGCTGCGCCTATGTGATTCCTGTCACCTTGGTCCATCCCATTCTTAAACACACCTGCCTCAGATTTACTACAGTCTCCTGAAACTCCTTCAGTCATTCACTTGCATTACTGTTAGGAAGCTCCTTCTTGTATCTATCTAACCTAAACCTCCCTTGCTGATACCTTCACCTACGAGTCTGGCAGGTTCATTTAATACAACCCATCATACCCTTCCATGGACCACGATCCAGGTGGATCAAGGAAGCGATGGAAACCCTCCACCACAGAGGTGTGCAGGACTGATATTTTGGCTTGGAGGAGGGAAGGTGATTTGCCTGGATTGAGAAGATAAGCAATGTTGAAGTAAAACAAGTGGATCCTAAAAGACAAGAATACGATCTGGAATTTAACAAATAAAAATCACAAGATCCAGTATTTAATGTAGTGAATGCAAACACAGCCAAGAGGAAGAAACATCAGAAAAACAGAAAGATGAGAACATACTATGAGGTGCACAGTGGAACTAAAGATCAGTAACAGGAGAAATAGGCTTACTTCAACACAAACAAAAAAAGTAGCTAAGATATTTTTGACTTACTATTCTTTCTGCTTTATTGCTCTCTTCTCTTTATGCTAATTTGTCCCAGTTTTCTTCCAAAAGTGAGGACAACAGCTTGCAGGAGGAGGAGAGAGGGAAGAATCCTTCCTCACCTCCCTAGTGCAGTGCAGAGGCACACCCCCCTCAGCTACCCTAAGCTTGTCTTTAATGTTCTCACATGGCAGTAGTTCTAGTCTCATCTTTAAAAAAAGAATGGTCACTCATTCCTCAGATCAAAGACTGTCAAGGTGGAAAAGAAAGCCTCCAAGAAAAAAAAGTATTTTGGGAAAAGCAAGACATTTATAAATATATATATAAATATATAAGTATACGTATAAGTATAAATATAAATGTAAATATAAATATATATAAAGTAATAATAATTACTAACATATACAAAGCTTTTATTAAGAAAAGCCTGTTCTATGCTTTTGAGATATCAACCACAATATGAAAATATCAAATAGAATAGTAATCTGTGATAGGGCGTATTTTAATTATAAGACATATTCTCAGAGTAAGAATAACTGACATAAACTATAATGATACCTGAAATACTATGTAGTCAGTACTTTTCTATTTAAGAGTCGATTAGTCTCTATGTGTGTTAAAAGAGTTCAAGGAATAATTATGAAAATATATTAGTGTAACTATATTTAATATCTCACAATTTGTAAAACATTTTGTAAATACATTGATATATTTTCCCCTTCTATCTAGTCTGTGGAAAACATGAAAAATGCATTAGTGAAAAAGGACAGAAATTTACTAATTAATTTTAAGTCACTTAAGATGAGATAGGAATATCAGACTTGATGAACCTATGCATATAATTTGTCATATATGGAATACCAGAACATGCACAAACTCCTATAAATGCAAACTATCATCAGAGTAGAGTATTAGCTGTGCAGCGCAGTCTGTTCCTTGCTGCAGCCTTTCCACTGCTGCAGGTAGTCTGGGGCTGGCAGGGAGGGGAAGGACAGCAAGCAATAGCACCTCCCACACTCTTCCTAGTGGAGCCTAATGGCTAGAGTTGATTGTCTTTCCAGCTATCCTGAAGCCTAAGGAGCCACCATGGGATTAGATCGATGAACTTATTCTGTAGGCTTGACAATTGAGTTCCAGGGTATTTACAAACTTTACTCAGTGCTTATGATCTCAGGCCAAGCTCTGTATTACACATATTTCAGTAGTGCAAAGTATATCTGCTGCATCGGGAAAACGCCAAATTTTGCTGTTGGCTATGTGATACTACAACAGCATTAGACATGGAGCCATAACTGAACAGAGAAGAAAGTTCAGCAAAATATTAGCATTTCAAGTAAAACAGTTTTTTTGGACCTAATCGCAGTCAGTACTTCCTTCTGATTAGAATATATTGGTTTTATATACTCATAAACACATATATACATAAACATGCAAATGCACATACTTACTATACTTATCATTTTTTATACATTCACGTATTCACAAATAATGTACTAACTATACTTACTATAAATATTGAGGGTTTTTTCCTATCCTAAATGTTAAAAAAGAACACTTTCACAGAATGGAGTTAATTTGGCTGGTAATGAAACAACTGGAAATATCTCTTATCTCCATCATTCTTGAAAATTTACCAACTATTTCTATCAAGCATTCAGACAAAAAGGGAACTGATGTTTGGAATTTAGATCATACTGTCACAGTAAGCAGCTAGCTGCCACTGTCTTCACTGAAACCACAGGTCCATTACTTATTTGAAGTGTTTTTTTAAAGTAAGACAATCGTTTCAAAGCTTATTATTGACAGTATGATATGGTACCTTGGTCTGCACTTTCTGAGCACAAACAAATTTTGACACCACTAAACTCTGAATTTTCTTTTCATACCAAATTTTCTCTTCAGTACACTTTATTCCAAACAACAGTCCACTACTGCCTCCAGAAGTCTTATGGAAAGCAATTGTTGATGTTTTCATAATCACATGTAATTTGCATATCCAGACAGTACACCTGGACAATGCACTGAGTGCGATGCAAGCATTACCACAGTTCCAAAGGCAACAGCATCATGCTGCTTTTCTCCACTACCAATGGACACTAAGGCTATATTCCAAGGGCACGTGTGTAATAATACATAATTGCCCCAGAGAAACCAGAAGCATCCAGAACATTTTATTTTCTTGTGATCAAAGAGATAACACAAGCCTCCAGGTCTTTCAGTTCAGTGCCCATTTTAACTTCTAAATTCTTTTCTTACCAATGCAATTGTCTTCAGAGACACAAGCATGTTCATAGCATTATGATCCTCTAAAATGATGTACCTAGAATTTCCTTTGCTTGTTCTGTGCATGTGAAACAAATGAAAAAAAAGTATCAACATTTTAGAGACTGAATTTTATAAAATAAATGGTGTTCTTTAACATTTAGTAAGAAGAAAGTTATTTCAAATACTGCTGAATATTTAAATCTGACATTTTATATCTGCTTAGTCTGTGTTTCGTATGGTTTATAAATAAGAAGAAATATCATTATAAAAAGCATGAATTTTAAATATTTCCTCAGAGGACATTAACATTAAATTCTTCATCTTAAACATGTGTGTTGAACTTGTGCCTGTTAGGTATTTCACTGTACAGAGTTACATGAACCAACTTAAATGGGGCTATTATTTTTCTCCCATGAAGTTTTTTTTAAGTAAGACTACAACTAATTCTAAAAGTTGTGTTACAAATTTAGCAAAATCTACAACAGTAAATTTCAATCTTAAATCCTATAGTGTAGAGATTAGCCTAGATTACCATGGTCTAGCAGCACAAAAATATGTTGCTACTGGGCGATTTATTGCAGTGATTCTCTCTAAACAGCTTAACAGTGTAATATATGCTTCTAGTTCACATCATCTTTTCTCTGCTTTTCCCCACATCCTCAACAGAAGTACCTGGCACTTGCAGACAGTGTCTCCATCTGTTTCTGCTGCCAGGGAGGCCCCCAAACAGATTTTCTTGCCCTTTTTCTTTCTCAGGCTCCTGACATTGCCTTATCCATTCTGTTGGGCCACCTCCTTGCTCTGCTCTCAGCAGGTCCCCGGCAAGGTGTCCCAGGGTACATTCCCACTTTGAGAAGGACACCTCTACTGAGGTGAAGCTTTCTGAAATAGGACAGGGAGTTTATTGAGTTTTCTCCCACGAAACTGAGTAAGTTTAACGAGAATGTTTGTTAACATCTACTACTTAATTACAATAGCATTTAAGTCTCCTTAATGGAGACTCTTATAGCCAGCTACAAGTAACTGAGTTATTTTAAGAAAACCTTTCAAAGTGACAGGTGGCAGTTCTAAATAAATGTTAAAGATCCACCATTTTGATAAACAGGTGTTCAAAATGAACCATGGGCATGTGTAGTCTTGAAAAAAGGGCTCTACCCAAGGAGAAGAGGTTAAAAAACTAAAGCCATTTTATGTGAAATTCCCCTACTGTTATAATACCACATTTTGGAAATCACTGATTCAGAAATAAAAAGGAACAAGTTAAATTCAATCCTGTTTTCACATGAACATTTGTAGGGGTTTGGGTTTTTGTTTGGATTTTTTTTAATACAGTTTTCCCATGTTCCTTAAACATTTAATATATTAAAATTAAGGCTATGGTATGGTATGCTGTATTAAGATCTGTGTACTAACATCACTTAGACAGAGGTGCATGATCAGCATGCGCTTTCTTTTCATGGACCACGTTGCTTTGTCACCTATTCACATTCTTGAAACTATTTCCACAACCTGGCTACTTCCTCAACTGTTTCTGGCATTTTTCAACACACTATTGATTCAGACCATTACCACATCTTGCTATCATATTAATAACATTTTAAATAAACTCTGTTGTGTAAATGCAAATAAAGGAGCAGAAATAACTAATCTCTTGAAAAGAAGCATCTTAGCTACAATGATGCACAAAAGTTTCAAAAAAAATTCTGTCACTGCACTCCCCTCAACTATGTGTCTATATAAACAGGAAAGCATTTCATAAAAGGTAAGGTAATTTGGATAGCCATGTGGATGGCCAGATCATCTCAGCATATCTCCATTTTTTATGTTTCAGTTCACATGAAGTGGCCAACTCTGACATTTGCACAGTGTATGAGGACATCACCCTAACTGTGACACAATGAGCTTTACTTTAACGTCTGCTCGTGTTTGGGACAAAAGGAAGTGGTTTTAAACTAGTTTTAAAAATGAAGAGCCTGGCAGTAGAAGCAGTACAAATGAGAGAGAAATCTTTTGTAGTCTCTTGAGGTACTTGGAGGTATAAATCTAGTATAATAAAGATAAGAATCAAGGGACATTACTCAATACACTATTTCTGCTAATTAAATATAAAAATGTCTCTATGTTAATAGGAGCCCAAATCCCCATTTGCAGTTAAATATCTAAAGATAGAAACTGTCTTAGCCTTTTTGTGTTTGAAGAACCAGAGACTATGGCATGACTGCAGAAAGATTACAGACTGACCAATGGCTGTCTCAGTGGCTGTAGTGCACCTCCAACCAAAGTGCCCAGCAAACCCTACCACTGCAACTCTGAAGATTTAAAATTGCTGGCTAGTATAGAGATGAGGTTTTTGACCTGAAGTGATCAGCCAGTGATCGGCAAGTGAGTAACTTAACTGCATTTTGAACCTTGGCTACCCTCAGCCCCCCACACTACCCAGTCAAACAGTTTTATGAGGAAATCATCTTACAGATGAAGTGTCACACTGAACCTCCTACATCCCAGTAAAGGGTCTCTGTTGTATCCCACTGCTCGCCTGGTCCAACTCTGCACACTTTCCTCCCACAGATTCCCTTTACAGCCAGGCTGAATCCTTATTTTCTTATCAGGCTGATACAGACCTGCCCAACACACTCCTCCCTGCAACAAGATGATGAAAATGGAGGGAAGGATCCAGCTGCTCATTGTTTTGCTTTGCAAAATCCTGCCATGGGCACAGATTAACACCAAAAACTAGATGGCGGCAGCCAAGGGAAAAGGCCTTCCAGAATGCCTCCACTGAAGTAGCAGAGCAATAGCGTGAGCTGCTGCTCAACAACCATTGTGGGCTGTGCAGTTCTGTGCTGCTTTTGTTTCCAAGGCTCTCACTCCCACCAAGTTGTCCCCTGTAAAGGGAAAATATTTACATCTGGGAAAAAGCATACAAACAGCTTTTATTGAAATAGGCTGCTAGTGTCTTGAATGTAGAGCTGCTGAAACGCAGTAGGTACTCCTTCAGTGGTTTGTATGATCAGTCTAGAGGGGTCTAATGCTCTTCCTACCTGCCTGTTGACATTAGACCTGGCACTTGTGCAGATCTACTTTCCTGTTAGAGACAGAAATCATAAGCTAGGAGTTTCAGGGTGTGAAACATATTCCTTTCCACTAGTAGGTATCCATTAATTACTACATTTTCTGTGATGCAGCAATGTGCAAAGTTGTAGCCTTCCTGGTAAAACTAGTGATTAAATCATGTTGCTTTCCTTGTAGTGCTGAGTTCTTACCTACTGCAGACAGAAAACTTTCCATGCGTCTGTCAAAAAAAGCAAGATTATATTAAATCTTAAAAGAGAATCTGGAAACATGTAGGTGATCTCTTTTTACTATAAAACAAGAAAACAAGCTCTTATTTTCTAAGTATGCTGTCTAGGCTTGAAAAGAGACTCCTGTGTATTTCATTTTCTTGGGACTATCAACTATTCTGGAAGAACTGACAGGACGTGGAAGAAGCAGAAGGAAATAGAAGGCAATAATGCCTATGCTCAACTGTGCAGACAGATACAAACTATGCATGTAGCTGAGAGCAGGAGAATTTTGCCAGTTTGGCAAAATAACAGGAACAGATCATTAAAAGTATCAAACAGGAGACCTATCAGTCTAAATAAAAATGTATCTATGTATACCTATCAATATTTAACAATATCAGGAGTGCTTAAGTTCAGATTGAAGTGGGAATTAAATGCCTAGACAAGTTTTAACATCTGAGGTGCATTCTTTGCTGTTGCAAACACTGTTCCTAAGATTTATGGTGGCTGCAAGCACATCATCCAACAATGGTAACAGTAACACTATGGGCTACATTACATTAGAAGGGTTTCTGATCACAGTAATTCATGAGTATTGGCTAACTTCCAGGTGAGAAAAATTAAGAACGTTATTAGTCAATGAACTATTTAAAGCTTACTATTTAAGCATTCTGCAGTTCTGATACAGACCTTACTTTACCATATCTCCCAAAAGTGCTGTGGCATTCCTGCTGAAGTCAGCTCCTATTACAAGGAAGCTACTCCTATTGCAAGTGCAAACAGCCCTTAAATTATTTTTGTCCAAGGTACCCAACCTTCCAGTAGTCTTAGATGTATATCACTACTATACTTCAAGACAGAAACTTGAAAGATCTGAAAAGTATTTGACATCTGGCACGGTCAGTCAATTAATTACCATTCTGAATCAATTAGCTTGCTTAGTCTCCTGAACCACCAGCAGTGAGACTCTCTTCAGCAATGCCACACTACTTGAAAGAAGAGGAACTTCAACAGGATATTACATGTAAAAGCCATATATAGTGCAGAGAACAAGGTCAGTAAGTAAGTTGTAGCTGTTATAGGTAGGGAATGATCCTGTGAGTCAATGTCACAAGGCTAGTGCTAAAATCAGGTAAGATATTTGTAGTCAGCCATGAACCTATTTTCTAGTAAAGAGACTAGCTGCAAAAATTGTGATATTTACTTATTGGAGGTTGCCTGAATTTTTCTTTCCTTCCCCTCTATAGTAAAAATTTACATTCAAGCTCTTTTCCAAAAATTACTTGATGTTTATAACCATGCAACGTTTTTGAAGTTCTCGTTCAGAAATGAACTGAACATGGTGTCAGCTGCTGATGTGAAAGTTTGTTTGAATGCTTGGGAGCTGAGGCCTTACCCAAAAGTGCTTTCCAAAACAGGTACTAATAACTTAGGCAAACAAACACAGTTCCCCTTATGAACAAAAGAAGGTACAAATGCTAGTGAAAAAAGTAACAAAATGTGTCATGCAAATAGAAAATCATAAACAAATCATAATTGTTTCAAGAAAAAAAAAGATAAAATAAAAATATGCAGAAGCTGGCACTGGATTTGTGTTGCTAAAACAGTAAATTAAAGTTTTATCAAAAAGTTTACATTTCTCCATGCAGCATTTAAAGTAACAAATATAGGAATACAGGAAACATCTGATATTCAGGAGAAAGAAACAATACTTAGAATTGCAGAATAATTCAGGTTGGAAAGGATCTCTGGAGGTCATCCAGTCCAAACGCCTGCTCAAAGTACAGCAAACTTCAAAGTCAGATCCAGCTTCGAAGTTAACTCAGATTGCTTAAGATCATATCCAGTTCAGTTTTGAATATCTCAAAGGATCGAGTTGTTCAGGGGACAAAATAGCACTGCCGAGGACTACAATTCTGTTTACTTTTTCAGGTTTACAAATATATTTATATTAGTAGGCAAAACAAAGGTAAAACCTTCCACGTGTTAGCAAGAACACTTTATTTATTTTTTTTAATTTGACAAGAAACAAAAGAGTGTATTTCTAGGTCAGTGAGAGCCCTGAAGATTTTCATTCTACATCTTTCGGAACTGGGTTAAGAATGTTGTTCCATTACATTACATCCATCAAACTAAGTTAGCTCTGCTCACTGCTTGATTATAAGATCATTATAACCAAAATACCTTAGCTAATTATTAAAGTAAAAGTCGTATTTGCCCAAATTTTAAAAGTAATAACAGACATGCATGGGTTACCAAAGGAGAAGGAAGTTCCTGCTTTACATTTCCTTCAGAAAACAAAAATTAAACAATATGATCAACTGCTGACATGTTGAGATCTCATCATAAGAATACCTGATAATGACACCTTTTGTAGTGAAAGGTTAATCAACATCACCTACCATACACAAACATTATCTTCAAGTGTTACAGACCTAAGGAAGAGGTATGAGTGGACAGGGAATAGGGACAACATAAAGCTAGCATTTTTCTTAAGGCATTATGTGGACTGATTTTGAGCTATACAAGGGTGAACGTTTCTGTTGCATAAAAGTTAATGAAAGTAATAAAAATGAAACCTTAGAAAACTATTTGAATTTTAGGCACTTGTCACAAATGTTATTTCATGAAAAAAAGAGAATGTTAATAGACCAAGAATTAAACAGATTAAGAAATAAAAATGAAATTAAATAGATGAAAAAAATGGAGATAGGTGTTAAAATTCTCCAGTTCCCTTTCTAACAATAAGATGATTTGAGTGACCAGTATTTTCGAAAATCCATCCCTTATTCATGTGCCTGAATGGGACATCTTATCTGGGCTGAGAATACTGAACTCTAGGAAACTAAATCAAAGTTTCTAAGCCACTTTCTGTAATATCTTGTTAAGCTCTTCTGACTAATAAATTATGCTCACCTATAAAATACCAATATCTTAAATGGCTAATATGTTCTTATAACAGAAAACTACTTCATTACAATTTTAATATGTATGTTTACAGAAACTAACATGCATACTACCCAGCAAGCCCTTAGAAAGCAAACTCCAGTATATAGGCATAGGTTCTCCAGGGAGGAGTTAGGGACTATCAGTTTCCTCCTTTCCTCCCATGTCTTCATAACCCCTCTCTCACACTGTTCCAGATGTTACTTCAGCAACTCAGCACTTCTCTCTCTCTCTTCAGGTGCTCCAAGGGCAGGACAATACTTCCAACAAGCTCAGCTTCTCAGTTTACGGCAGAGCCATATCTATCCCAAATGTGTATAATACACTTTTCTGAAACAGTTCCACAGGTCTTTATGCTAATACATTCATGCAAGGTCTGTAATAGCCATCAGAGATCCAGCTGAAGATAACAGTTCTATGGAAGTATCCCACAGGGCAATGCATGTTCCAAGACTGTCTAAACCCTTCTTGTACCAATATTTGTTGGTGCTCTTCGATACAGTTGGCTTTCCAGATATTCACAGAAAATTAGTTTGAACTATATACAAATGCTATTGGAGGTCAGACTTAAAACCAATACAAACAAAAATGAAATTAAGACCTAGAAATGATATGGTTCTCAGTGCACTGAACTGAGATCAGCAAAGCATAACTTTTAAGTAATAGAGTCCACATACTTAATGCAATGAGAATAAAAAAAAAAGGCTGAGAATATATTATATGATAAGCGTCTTTTGATATCTTTCAAAATAATTTTAATCTGACAGAATATGTTGTTATGTTCACTAACATTATGGCAAATTTAATTAATTTTATCCTAAAATAATGTAACTATTTGTTTTCTACACCATTCATTATTATAAATTACTTATTCAGCAATAAATGCTATGAAAAATTATAAAACACACTAAAAAAATCAGATATTACTCCCAAAATGCAACAGCTTGGTTCAGCAAACAAGGAAGTGACATTTCCCTTTTCTGTAAAATAACAAGTTAAATGCTATTAACCTGTGCTCCAAATAACTTCACGTGGACGGTTGCCATAGATAAACTAATTGGAGAAGTGCCAAATACCACTGTCCATAAAAGTTAACAATGCCTGCTTTCAAATGCTCTGGCTGAGTAGTAATTCAGGCTATTCCCTAAAGAATAGCACACAACATAATGAAGCAAAATGTCTTGGAGAATCTACATACCAAGGTGTTATTATTCAGATCCATCTTCCCAGCAAAAGGCCCCCATGTTGTTCCAACCGGAAGCTGCTGCCGGCTCTGAATCTTGCGCTCCCCGTCTTTCTGGACCACCTCCAACTCTCCTACAAACAAAGAAAACAAGCAGTGTTGAGAGTACTTTCACTTGTGCCTTGACAACAACTACCTCTGCCTTTGTGTCAGCTTTATGCGCACAATGTTCTGAGGATCCATATAATGAGAATTAATTATCCTTGCCTGAAAAACAACTGATCTTGTCATCCTGCAAAAGAAAAAAAAGCCCTTTCCCCTTTACATATATTCAAATTTAGTTTAGAAAGTCCTGCTCCTTTCTTGCATCTTTTCACACACATTAGAATTTCATGGCATTTTTAATGGACTTAGTAGAAGTCCTTAAGAAATATTGAGGAGGGGAGAGATGATAGTGGGCAGCAGAGTGTAACAGCATCCATACCTGGTGCGTTAACTTCCTTCATGCATTTTGCGGTCATAAGACCACATTATTAAACAGTCAGCTACTAAAAGTTTGAGAGATGTACTTTATAGTGATAAAAATCCACAACTCCACTAGCTTCAAGAAACTACTAAAAGCACTTATTACAACTAAAAATAGGATTGTTAACAGAGTGAGGTTTTACAGTAGAAATATCTTAGAATTACATTCCAAATAAATTAAATAGTTAGCTTAATTTTTTAAAACAAATTATGTAAAAATAATGGGGGTGAGCATAGGGATTTTTTTTAGTGTGTACTAGCAGTACATTTTTTCAAGAGCAAATTTTATTTTTGAAAATAAGGGCTTCAAAATTAACACTTACAAGTGAAATTGTTACTTTAGTCCACATTAACTTTTCTGGGTTTTTCCAGTGCCAAGGGAAATAATAATATAAAACTGACCATTACTGTGTATGGAAAAATAAAATTCAGTTACCACCTTTCTCCCTGATATTTTTTTTCTTCATTTCAGGATTAAAAAAAAATAGTTTGGAGAACCCTTCTTTTAATGCAATCTCTTCAATAAGCCCATTTTTCTATTAACAAGTGTATCTGTTAGAAGTGTTGTAACAGCTGTGCTTATAGACACAATTTCTAACATTCTTTTCTAAAACAATTCAAAAAAATTCTGGTTTCAAATTTTAAGGAGGATAAAATAGAAGGGAAAGTTGCTGATCTGTGCTTTTCTTGTTGGAAGTTTAACTTAATTTTTACATGCTGTTGCATTTCTGAGCTTTGGCTATCCCAAAGGTAGGCAGAAAATCTGCTGTTCTCACAAGCAGCAGAGCTCACCTTGGCCTCACTGCAGCCATGATTCTCACAACCTTTTTTCCCTGCTTGCCAAAGTCCCTTTGTCCCTTTTCGTATCAATGAGATGCAACAGTAATTCCTGCCTTTTGTATCAGCATGTCCCTTCTCAACAACTCTAACCTAAATCAGGACAGTGCTTTTACACAAATAGGGTGAAGTCCAACTGTGCAAGAAGTAAGCTTGTCCCAGATTTAGAACTGGCAGCTGTTGTGAAATGAACCTTGGGCAGGAGGAAGTGAGTAACTCCTCCTGACTTCCCCAAGCTAACCATTCCCATGGATGCCCAGATTTATGTTACAGCCAGGCTGTGAAGGTTTTCCTTGTCCGCAGGGGTTAAACTTGACCATTTTCCAAAAAGAAGACTTAGCTCCAGCTTCCATTTTCAGGCACAGAAATCTAAATTTCATCTCTCAGTGTCGCATATTACAAAACTACCCTACGTAAAATTGTGCATCAGATCCTTCCTGCAAACTAGAACGAATCAAGGAAATAGAGCTGTATCAGTTTACAAAAGCTTCTATGTATGCAGGTGAGTCCTCATCGTGACAGTGCTATGACACTTTAAAAGGCAGTATGTGAGCAGGAAACCTTATGGATTAATTAAATCTAATTTGCAGATGAGATATATAGGCANTTTTTTTTTTCCTCTCTCAGTCACATTGTTACAAATCGCATTAACTTAATAAAATCTCTTTATATGTTAATTACGGAACAGAGAAATCTTTCTCATACTGCAAGGTAACATGTTGATCACTTAGCCACACTGCAGCATTTTCTCTCTACACAGAGATGAAAACTAGCATTTGCTTGCTTTTACACACTAAAAAACAGCTATGTCTATGGGCATGTCACATTTAACTGATACCAGAGGAATCATGAGAATCTTTGAAAACCCTTTTAAAAAATAATTCAGCCTCCCTTTCTGCCACTGACATTTTTCATTTGAAAAGGGTTCAGACACAGTCAAACAGTGACTTCTTATCTATACCTGTGGATTTACAAGCAGGCCTGTCTTTTAATGGATTAAGAACGACAAACTTAGGGCAGATCATCCAGCGATATCCAAAAACCTACCTAAGTTTTAAGGTATACATCATTAAATTGCACATTTTACATAAAACTATTAATATGAATGTTATACTTGCTAAAAAGCAAACATAAAACCAAGCAGTTAATTTCCAAAACCACGTTTTTCCCCCAGCTGTTAAATAAGTGAACATGGATTCTTTCTTTCCTTCATTTTCATTTGGTTACAGCTTCAATTTGTAGTTTAGGCAATGCATTTCAGCATGCATGAATACACTGAAATGTACTACAGACAGCGTAACTTCATGCTGAATTGTACTGTAGCAGCTGTAACTTTCCCTCTGCTCAAACCATCATGACAGACTAGCAGACTGCAGAGAGTGCCCCAAAACATTCTGCTGCTTAACTTTTCAGTTTCCCTTGATCATACCTCTCCAAAAAAGATACATTTCTCTCTGGTCATCATGATCATGAGCCATTTTAATGCTATAGGTAAATATTAAGAGTTGGGAAGGATAACCTGCTCACATGTTCTGACAAACACAGACACTTGGGCTATGCTTGTACAGGGTGCAGCACATTACAATTTGATCCCTGGCAAAGTTGTTGGGTTTTTTTGACTGAAAATCTTTCTTTGCTAGGGGAAAAAATTAACACTGAGAGAGCTGAAGTTAAAAAAAAAAAACAACACAGCAGATCAGGGCCTACAACCATCTGCTAAGATTTCTTTTCTTTTCCTAGCACAGCCTGCATCTTTTGTAAAATCCCTGTACACATTCCTTTGTCTGCCCTAAGCAGGAATGCCAGGGGCTGGTACAAGGGTTTGTAGAAGCAAGATTACAAATGTCACTACTAAACATCCTCTCCTGAATTCCCCTGACCCCAGAGTAAGAAGCCTGCAACTTTCCTGCATTCATTTACAACATTTTGCTCCTCTGAAATTTCCTATTTGGCGAACAGTATCGAAACTGCAGTGACAAGCCCAGACTCCCACTGACAAGGACACTCGTTTAAGTGGTGCCATACCTGTGGCCCTGAGCAACTTGTGACCTCGAGGGAGTTTGCTGGAGTGGAAAAGAACCTCACCCTGTGACTCTTAATTAAAAGAGTTTGGAAAAAGTGTCAGAAAGAGAAGCTTTTTCCCTTCAGCCTCAGAAGAAGTTCAGATATAAGCCAGGAGTGCTCTCTGTAGTTACTATCCCCTGCACAACTGCTTGGCATCCTTGCAGATTACATCAGGAAAAGGAGAAAGAGTGGAGATTTTATTGCCATATCACCACTTGCAGTGAGAAGTGGAAACTCAGCTGGTGCTGACTCTTCACAGTTGCCTGTCCATGGAGATACCAATGAGCAGGAAGAAAGGGAAAGAAAGGATGAAAAACTGCTGCAGTTTCCTTTAATCTGTGCTCCAGCTCAAATGAAGCATTAAATTCAGTGCTACTTCTAGGAGTTTCTAGTGACCAGCAATTGCAACAGAGCACCTCAGTACTGAACACTGAACACTATGTTCATTCACATAGCAGTAAATTATAATGTATTGAATTCATACACACTCCTCAGATTCAACATTGTATGGCAAAGTCAAGAAGCTGTTGTATTTTGCTTTTTTCATCATAGACTTGTCAACCCTCTGACGGAAAAGGAAGCAATGTCCTGCTTTTAGTTTCTGTGAGTTAGGTAAAAAAAATTACTTAAGAGATATTCTATTTAGTGATATTTACTTCTCTTTTCCACGCTAAAGAGCAAGTTTTTGTTTTTCTTTTTTTTCAGGAATATACTTATTTCCAGCTTGCTGAGTAAGTTTATACAAAATATTTGAGACACATAGTATGGCCTAATCAATTTTGGTAAAAGATAATGCTGTTAGTGCTGTGGGCTGTTTCTCTTATCTTGTTGATGTAGCATACTTTTAAAGTCTGTGATTACTCAAAGACTTATGATAGCTGCACTGTAAAAGAAGCCCCAAGTCATGACTCACTAATACAGCTACAAAACATCCACCGGCTTTTAAGATATTAGGCCACCTTAGTGGATACAAAAGTGGAATGAAAGGCCTCAATTTAGGGTTCTTTTCTTACATATACATATTGGTTTAGGAATGCTACATAGGGCTTGCATAAAATATAAGGTGTAAAGGTCAATTTAACTTTGTCTTCTTTTACAGCAAAATCAAAATAATTAAAAAAAACCCAAAAAACCTCCAGAAAACATGCAGTGTGCACAGGAATCCAGCACAGGCTTTTGGTCCTTGACAGGATTTGTCCACAGTTCAAATACCACAAGAATTCAACTATAAATACTATTTCTCAACAAAATAATACTGGCTTTCATTCCATACTGGAATAAGACACAAAGGAGCATATATCTGAAAGTTAATGAGGAATGGCATTTTTGGGGAGAAGTGAACTAATTTGCTCAGAAGTAAGTGTATTTAGATTTAAAAAATGTTTAATATCTAAGCAAGACAACAGTATCTTTGTCAGTAGGGTTTTGGGTTTTTTTAATGGGGCATAGCTTTCCAAGTGGATTAATTCAAAAAGAATAAGCTCTTCCTCTGCTATCAGTAGAGATCGGCTACTTGACATCATGGGGCTCTGCCAATTCCACCAGCAAATGTCTCCTTTCCATGTTTCCAGTGCACAGCCACCTGGCTCTCTAATGAATGCTTTTGCATTTGAGAGAAATCATGTATGTCATAGTTTCAAACAAAGACTGCTCTTAAGTCAGCGCAAGCATGTTACAAACACTCCCGGAAGTCCTTAAGTGCTGCCCAGCCCAGAGGAAAGATCTTCCCGCTGTCCTGTATGCACAGGAAGAATTTGCAATTAATAGCTGACTAGTGATTACCTCTATAATAACAAACTAATATGTGTACATTTGCACACAGCAGTTCACTGATAGTGGTGAACTATTCCATTTCCACTTCTGTGATTCTTCACACAGTAGCTCCAACATTAAATCCTCATACACTTGCTTGGCAGACATAAACTGCATTATTGAGATACCTCCTCTAAATTCTCCTCCCTCAATTTTCAAGTCTCTGAGACATAACACACACTAAACTACAGTTTTGAACATAAACGTGAAATACGACATTCTCTGTTCAAGTACTCCAGTCAAACCCTGATAAATCAGGCTGGCCATGCAGTGATCTTATCCTTTCTGACTCGTTAATAAATCGAACCTTGTAAGTTCATGCTGTTGGAAGTTGTCACTAAATGAAATTGTGACCTTATCCGATGTGTGAACTTATCCTGCTGACAACTACATTTATTGTGTGGATAAGCATGGGGGAAAAAAAAAAAAAGACTTTTGATAATTGTGATCTTAGCCATATGCGACTCTAACAGATGGGATCTTTTTGATGCTCCATTAATGATTTGCCTATGATGAGCCTCTACTCATGAAAAAAAAAAATTCTTCATAGGTAAGTGGTAAGTGGACTGGTATCCAGTAAGAAAAGTGCACAAAGGGGTACTGGCTGACTGCAGTGAATCAGAAACTATTAGCCTAACACACAGACCTTTGAATTAGCTTGTGATTGTATTGCAAAAAGATAACATAACGGAGGTGGCAAGACAGAAACATACCCTTTCCAGAGGACTCATTCAATAGCCTAAACCTCTGAAACAAGTAACTGTGAGTCTAAAGCAATAATCAAAAATATACTAAACCATGGCACTTCATGATAAATGAATGAACACTGCATCCCTTTCCAGTACCAACTAAACAGTTGCCACTGCTGTTGTGGAAGAATGTTGGGTAACAGGCCATTAATAGAATTGTAAAATTACAGAATCATAGAATAACCAGGTTGGAAGAGACCCACCAGATCATCGAGTCCAACCATTCCTATTAAACACTAAACCATGCCCCTTAGCACCTTGTCCACCCGTGCCTTACACACCTCCAGGGAAGGTGAATTACAGAATCAAAGACTAGTTTGAGTTGGAAGAGACTTCTAAAAGTCAACCGCCCTGCAGTGAATAAAGACATCTTCAAAGAGACCAGTTATTTATAGCCCAATTCAATCTGAACTTGAATATTTCCAGGGATAAGGTACATACCACCTCTCTGGGCAATGTGTTCCAGAGCTTCACCACACTCCCTATAAAAAAAAATCTCAAAATGATCAACCATGTCACATGACTGTATTTTTCTGTCACGGATTAATACATCATGCTACCTGATTCTCACATTTCTCCACAATAAGTAGCACTGTACCTATATGGCAGTGCACTGACTCTGAGGTGAGAAGATCTGGGGGGTATAAGTTCAGCGTACAACCTGTTTTGCAGCAGTATAAGTCTGCTGTGTAATACAAGAACTACAGTCATCTTACTAGAGGGACACACACATATAGGAGACAAGTTCACACTGGAATACAAACACTAATAGACTAAAATACTATGAATCCTCAAAAGAGATGGTACAATTTGCAACAGAAATTGCATTCACAGGGGTCTTGGCAAAACCAGAGGTTATCCAGGTTGTCAAGAAGCAAAGGCAAAATTTAATTTTTGTCCCCCTAAAGATGAGAAAAAAGGGCCAGGCCACCGTTAGGATGATAAGGATGGAAGGAGGAACAGACTTGGGACCAAAAGCTGAGAAAACAACTCTGTCGAGTCACCCCATGGGAGGGTTGTTATTCTGCTGCCGCTAAGGGCATGGAGGGTTTCTGAACAGAGCAGGCACCTTCTTTTCTGTGAAGTTGCTGCCACTCTCACTAACCCTGTTCCTTGGACCAATCCCTCTTAAAGGATAGCATCAACCAGACCATGGCGCACAATGGCCTTGAAGGAAGAAGACACAAGGATAACCCACACTTACTGATCTAAGCTACCACTCTACTTTGCCTACAATTAGAAGCGGCATCAGATAGCAAACACAACACAGGAAAAGCTGCCACAGTCCCCTTCATTCCTAACCAAGCCGCCTCACGTTGTCCCACCTTGCCAGTGCTCCCACAGGGCAGCTGTGCACTCTAAGTAAAGATGACAGATGAAAAAGCTTCTCCATTTTCCATATCAAAAATCTTGCTGCTCCCTGCCTTTCTTTAGAGCACGAAAGTCAGAAGCAGAGTTACTTTATTTCCCCTACCTGCTACTAGTGCTGCAAATGGTAGAGAGTGCAGGTGCTCTCCTTATCTATAATAATTTTGTCCTACAACAGACAATAAAGGGAAGGAGAGAATATTCTGAAATTGAGGAAAGGAAAAGACTAGGCAAAGGTTTACCAAAAAAAAAAAAAAAAGACCACAGAAGGGGGGGGGGAAAATATATCAAAAACAAGGTAAGAGAAAGGGAGTCTAGGGAAGGAACCATTTGAACACCCAAGCTGGGGTTGATCAGGATACAAAGACAAAGCCTGGAAAAATAGGAACAGAAAATACTCCAGAAAAAGAGGGACCATTAACCTTGCCAGAGTGAGAGAAGACATATACATTTCCAAGCCTGAAACATCAGAATGGTAGTGCATGATTTCACATTTAGAAACAGAATATGAACACTATTAAAAGTTTTTTAACCAAGGCACATGTGTCATTACAGTGCTTAATTCATAAGTTAAACCAGCAAAACAAAGTATACTTACACTAACACCTATACATCAATGCTCAGCTGAATCATGGTGAAAATGAACTCTTTAAGCATGTCTACACTGCATCCAGTTATATGATTTCACCTGACAACTGGTCACACATTCTCCACCTCCAAGCAGCCAGATCATCAGGTAGGCTATAAGACTTTCCAGAAAAAAAAAATTTCAATAATGTTTATTTAGTTTACACCGGGCTCCATCTATGTGTGATGTGTCCTTAGATTTCCAACACCAATACAGAGCTCACTCATTGAAGGTGCACTATGTCCTGCAACACAGGCAGTTTTCAGAGACCATAGTTTCAAAAGAAGCATACGCACTGACACTTCTAAAACTATAAATTGTACTCTATTTGTTAAGTCTTCATTTGTTTATATAAAATGAAAACAATAAAACAATTTTACAGTCTTACAGTGCCTCACGCTCCTGTAACCTACAGAACTTAGTAGAATCATAGAATCATGGAATCACCAGGTTGGAAAAGACCTCTTGGATCATCGAGTCAAACCACTCCCATCTCCCACTAAACCATGTCCATTAGCACCCTGTCTAATCTGCCTTTTAAACACCTTCCTGGGCAGCCTGCTACAGTGCCCACTGACCCCCCCTGTGAATTTTTCTCTTCTGATACCCAGTCCGAACCTCCTTTCTGGTGCAGCTTATGGCCATTCCCCCTTATGGCCAGCCCCCCCGTCTCCACAACCTCCTCCCAGGCAGAGAGCAATAAGGTCTCCCATCAGTCTCCTCCTCTACAGGCCAACCAACCCCAGCCCCCTCAGCCATGTTACGTATTACAGAACTACAAGTCAAAGTCATGCTGGCATAAATAGTAAGAACACAAGATCCCATCCCAGGTTAGAAAATGATAGACCTACAGTGGTGAACATAGCTGCATCAATTTGAAATCACAGTGAAAGTTCTAAATTTTGCAGGGACTACAAGGGATATCCAATCATTAAATAAAATTTAAAGAGTATAAATTGAGTAACTACTGAAGATGCAGCTCATGGAAGACCTCACAATAATCATCAAGTATACCATCAAAATCCTTTTATGGCTTAAGGTAAACTATTACAAAAAGTACTTTTTTTCTTGGAAGTCAGAAAAGGAGGAGTACATAATGAGCATGGCTGCTAGACTTTGATCAGCTTTTTTGTACAACAGACTCATGCAGCTGTATAGACTGGGCCCTTATTTGGACTTCTCTGTTGAACTTAACAGAAACCTGCTCAAAATTAACAATGTAAGAAGCAGAAAGAATATATTTACTCAGGATATGCTAAGAAATGCCAAAGTTTGTTCACTTGCTTTAAAGACAAATTCTATGTAATAGGGAAAAGACTGTGTTCATATTAGCACCTAGTCTATAGACAGAGGCAAAATAAAGACCAGCCATCACAGCAAAATCCTGATACTCCAATGAAATTAGAAACAACTATCTTTAGTTTCCAGTCTACTCACTCCAAAAGCAATTTACACTTCTCTTTTCAAAGGCTAAATCTTATACAGGAAGAAAAAAAGATATTAGTTTTGCTTTCCTCTATAATTTTCCATCTTGACATTTGCATGCTTAGTTCAAGAGCTTTGTAACTCCCCATACACATTGAGTTAAAACTGGAATGGAAATATTTGCAAAAATACAGAAAAAAATCTCAAAAGGCAACCACTGCAGCTGAAGAGCCCTCCCTGTATTTTTCTGAGAGGAATACTGTAAATTCCATTCTCACATGGACACTCAATACTGGCGAAAATTATTTCCAATTATATTATAAAACTGTGCAGATCCAGAGGGTTGAGTAGGTACTTTTATTCCTACATGTAGGAATAAAACAGCTTTGCCCTTTCTCTCTCCATCACAAATACACCCAATACAGAAATGCCAGACTTGGCAAGAGCAGGCTGCTGATATCACTGAAGAGGGTTTTCTTGATAAGATCATCATCTGTTTCTGGACTCCTGGGTTTTCTCCTTTCCTCAGCAGAGGTAAAGTTGCCCCTGATGAATGTCCCTTTGTGTGCAGATTCTCCCCCAGTATATGCAAAGAGACATTTCAGCCTGGACTCTGTTTCTTCATTGCTTCATATAGCTCAAATACAGTTAGAGGTAGAGGGAGCACTGTATGTAAAGCAATAGAAAGTGGACACAAGTGAAAATACAGCTCATGTAACTCAGACTCAAGCCTTTTCTAAGACAGATGCTGTTCTGCAGGGAGAAAAATAAACATTTTGCCATAGCCTGCATCACACTTTTCCTAGCAAATTTTGGAATCCTTTTAGCTGAAAGATGCTAACATTTTCTTTTTTTTCAATATTATTTGCATAAATATATATGATATTTAAATAAAATAATTAATAGATGTTTGTATGTTTACCCAATATTGTTGGATTTCTTTTGTGCTTGGAAAAAGTAATAAAATAACAAGGTAGCTTGTGCCATTAGTGAAAGCAGAAAGCTACTAAAGTTAACTTAATATGAAGACTGCTTTATTAATATTGATATAATGAAATGTATTAAATGAAAAAACGTTTTGGAAGATATTCTTTTTAGCTCTAAAAGCAAGAGCAATGAGATCATCTGTGACTGTATCTGGTGCCTTCTCAGTTTACAGTCCTTATGCTTAGAGATAGAAGGATCTATTTTCATCTCTCATTTGAGTAACAGCAGATGAAGTTATTTGCTTTGTATCAGATATGCACACTAGGAGTTATGAAACCACTGCTTAGATACCAATTCCTGGCTCAGAGTATCAGTCAAAGTCCCCAAATATTTTACAAATGAAGGAGATGCTTTAATGTGGTTTCCCTATTTCCTTTCAATGTTCATTAAAAAAATCTGAAAGAAGTAGAGAAAACAAAAATCTCAACAAAGACTTAAATTTATCAGTATTTTGTGTGACCATCCAAAGCATCTAGTTAGTTACTGTTGAGATTAGGAAGGCGAGAGTGGAAGTGGGACAAAGCAAGATTGAACGCTATGCTCCAGTGCATGCATGTAATATATAGTTCCATCCATTATAATTATAATTTATATGAAAAGCAACATTATTATAAATAGAGATAAATGCAGTATAACTATAATGTACAATATCAAGATTCAAATTAATCATTTCTTTGCACTTGTTGGGGATGGCCATGCATAACAGACACATGGCTCTGCACTGCTCCAGCACTCTTGAGTTATGAGCTTATCTACGTCTCCCATGATCAAGTACCAGTACCAACCAACACAGGTTTTTAACAGTTTCCAGACAGGAATTGACTGCTGGTTCTGGATATCAACTAGCATACCCTCACTCACTCCTCCAGTGCCTCAGCCTGGACTATCACACTGCTTTCACATGCAGCTATCTCTTAGTACAGCAGAGACTTTGAAGCTGATAGAAAGAGTGATGTCCATTTATGACGCAGACTTTAAGTGAAATAAACCCTTGAACAGAGACTGAGCACAAGTCCTGTGCACTTCTTAAATCCTACTCTGAGGCTTACAAAAGACAGTAGAATATTGGTCTCATGGCAGTCTTCTGTAAAGGAATGATCTTGACCTTCACTGACATCCCAAGGTTGTCATGTGTGTAATGCATATCCGAAGTTGTTTTGCCTTACAGCTTTCCCCTTCATTAGCACAGGCTTTAAACACTCCATTGCTGCTTGGACAGATGCTGAGACTGAGGAGCACGAGAAATAGTCATGGCTGGCACATGGGGCCTGTTCTGCAGAGTGTGTAGACTACCTTTTCCTGCAGAATGACCTCCTCAGGCTCACTCTTCACAGCATAGAATTATGATTTGTAAACAATGGCTGAGAACAAGTCCATAACCTCTACAACCTTAATGGAAATTTCAGACTAAGTAAGAAGTTCTGGGTCTCAGAGTGAATCGATGCTAGGAATAGCAACACTAACATTCTCTAACATTTAAATCAGTGTTTCTGAAAACTTCACACAATACAAACAAGAAACATTATTTTGAAGAAGTAGGAAAATATTTCTAGCAAGGTGCAGCCATTGAACAGTTAGTATCAACAGAGACTGAACGAATTATAACTCAAAATATATCTAGGCTAAAGAATTATTTTGTCTTGGAAGCATTTAAGCTGTACCTGTTATCTTGTTTAAAAAATACCAATGTTAATTTATAACAACATATTATCCTGCAATGGTAATGTACTATAAGAATACAAGTAGTCTAGTCTGTTATTTCATAGTAAGTATCTAGAGTTAAAACAGTTAAATATATAAGAAATGAAGAGGATGCAGGTAGACATCTTTATTCTCCTGCTAACAAAACTGGCAGTTTAAAAACTTAAATACAATAGCATAAAAAACGTCCTAGAAATATCTGTTCCTTAACTTCCTCTTCACTTAAAAAAAAATGACATGGAACAATGCAAAGAGAGAAAAAATTCTCTTTTACCTATGACTATTATTTTGATGTTTTGATGAAGTTACTTTTCAACTTAACAATTGTAATCTGATAGACACAGAAAATTTGCTGTACAAGAAGACTTGGAAAAGGGTAGTTTTATTTTACCAGGCTTTCCCCCATATATTTTCATCTCAGTTAACAAAATACATTAACAAGATACATAATGCATGTACTTCAAAGAAAAAAAAAATCTAGATAAACGAATCCTACTTTTACATATCCATTGGTATATTTAGTGGTTTCAAAATCAATCCTTCCAATATTACCACCCCTTTATAGTCACCAGGACCTCAGCATAAAAGCCAGATTTCTATCCAGTTTCCCGTCCTCTAGACACTGCTGCTTTGTCCAGTTCATCTGCCTCTCTCTATTGCCTTCTGTGCAAGTATTGGGTTCCCACTGACTGCCTCCAACGATGCCCAGAATCAAATACCAGAAAAACAAGGAGTAGGGCACATATGCTTTCCTTCACACAACTGGTTTCTTACTTTCTGTCTTCTCCCATGGAGCACAAACCATCTACCAGCCAAGTCTGATGTGGCCTTTCAAACTCTTAAGGGCTGTTTCCTACCCTCATTGGGTGCAATTCAGAAGCTGACAGTCTTTGCACTGGCACTTATATCCTGTCTCAGTCATCAGATACCATTTTGAAACCGAACTTCTCTATTCTTTTCACTGTAATCATCACAGAAAACTCCAAAGATTAACTTATTCTACAAAAAAACCCTGTTTCATGACTCAGTGTGGACATCCCCAACACACTGGGGAGACTTAGCAGTAGTTGTGTTTACTAGCACCATTCTCACTTCATATGCTTATCATTATTTCTTCTCCTTGCACATCTGTAAAATCCACTCTTAAAACAGTCAATGGATAATACAAAGAACCTTATTTTCTAGTCCACAAATGGATCTTCCTCAGTGACCTGCTGCCAACTTCATACCACCAGGAGTCAAGAGAACTACTAACTGATTTCTATAACAGCACCAGTGAGAATATATGTATAAATAAACATATGCAACTTACAAGTCCTCCACTGTGCCAAATATGGCCATAGAATGTTTTAAGTATTTTCCGCATGCTTATGCTGTCTTCTTGTTTTGGCAACCAATAAAAAATACTGGAAATTGCTTTCTAAAATGAGACACAGATATTCAAAACGCAGTGCCAAAGAAACTCCCATAAACAGGTAACTCAAACCTTTTCTAGCTCCCATCTAGTATGTTCACATACATTGCACTATATAGATCCAAGAAGCTATCAAGTAAAAGTGATACGTACGTATTTTAGAGAAGCCCAGTCTTGCAGCAAATGCATCGTTGAAAGATCTGGGCTTGGTGAATTAGGCCTAAACTTACTTCTGACCAAACCTCCAAAATCACTCATAATCTTTCTGTAACTCTGGAAGTAATAATGCCTCTTTTCTCTCACCTTTCACTGATCTGTCTTTCTAGATAGCAAGCAATCCCGAGTGGGGACTGTAATTGTGTTTGTATGTATAGATACACATATGAACAATGTAAACAAGATACACAGATATACATTATGGATGGATGGATGGATGGATGGATGGATGGATGGATGGATAGATAGATAGATAGATAGATAGATAGATAGATAGATAGATAGATATGTATGTATGTATACACACACATTTATATTTATCTATGAAGTATAGAATCTAGGACAAAAGGAACTTTGTGTCAATAGAAACCAACAGATTCTAGGTCTGTAATACACACAGCAAAAAATAATGTATCTTGGCATTCTGAAAGGGTTGCCCTTTTCAAATATGCTGCATTTCCTTTGTCTCTGGCAAGTAGGCTTTCAAGGGGGCTTTGATTATGTTTCTGATATATACTCTGGATCATTTTTTAGAACAGTTAAACAAAGTTCAATCTCTGTATACTCTGAATAAAGTGAAAGGAGAGACAGACAGTAAAAGACAGAGAACTACTTTCATATAAATAGTATTTGAAGTTTTAAGCCATAGGTTTCATTTAATATTGGAATTCTCTAAATTCAACCATTGCATGTTTCTACTTTTGAAATAACTGTGGTCAACAAATGTATGCAGGTAGAAAAATATTTTTTCATGTACTGCTTTTTATCTCTTAGATACACTCACAAAATAGCTAATGATACCCTTGAAATACTGACTCTCATTGTTTAAAACCATTACATACAACAGAAGAAAGCAAACCATTCACTCCACAACACACTTTTGACTTGCCACTGAACCATATAGAAATCTCCTTCTCTAATTTATTGTCATTTTGCTAGAAATATTTAGACCAATTAAAATTATTTCAATTTGAGTGGCAGCACATTCCTCAGTATCATTCCAGGACAAATGGATTTTTAGATTCTTCTTTGATTCCAAGAGTTTTACAGTTCTGCATTATTCTTTGACTTTTATCACAATCATCCATTTAGACACCTCCTGACAACTAAACATTGGCAGTGCATGCAAAAAAAATCACTGCTTTTCCTCCCTGTCATGAACAAATGTAATAAAACCTCTAACAGCAAATCAATGTCTAAGCTTTGTAACAAGTATAATTATGGTAGGAAGAGGCACGCAAATCAATATGAAGATTGTGAGTACAAGCTCTAGGTTTGTCAGTCATTTCTAGGAGCTGTTTATACTTCGTACATGCATAGAGCACTTGGAAGAACAAAATAATTTTGTTTGAAACCTACAACACAGATTTCATAATTATCATATCAGCATTTCCATATCCATAAAGCTTTAAGTATTCTTCTGGGGGAACAAAGGTATCACATCTCACCTGTCCTACACCTAGAGAGCTTGGTATAAATAGTGTAGAATTTAAAAGCACTACACAATAAAGATACCAGTGTCTGACAAAACCATTATTTCACTGAGAAGTATGATACTTCTCTCTGAAAGGCAATAAAAAGTAAATTCCACACTGTACTACATAAAGAACAGTTAAAATGAAAAATTTCTTGTGTGACATCCCATGTTGTTAACAATATAGGCAGATCAAGATAAGTGGGTGGATTTGGATCATCATCAGTAGACACAGGCCACATTTGCCAGTCTATTATGTCATGTTTCTTGAATTCATGAACCCAAGAGTGCAATAACTTTTTGTGACATGATGGAGAAGTAACATTTTGTACATGCTCTAAATACAGAAGCAAGACAAATGAATTAAAATAAGCAACCATATTGGTTTTTTTAAAAAAAATGTTATTGAGCAATACAGCATATGGATAATTCTGTAGTCTAAAGCATACAAACTATTCAGAAAATACTATTGGAAAGCAAACTGTGTTTACTAGATGATTTACACCAAGTTAGTCCCTACCTTTGTATGTCAAAACAGTAGGAGAATGTGAGTAGGAAAATAATGTTAGAGATTCTTTGTTAAGTTAAAAGGGAGCACATCACCAAAATCACATACACTATGCCTGGAGTTCCTGGAGTTGATAATTAACTTGAAATGCTACCATCTCCCAAGTATAGCTCACTCCATTTGGAAGGGCAATAAAATTTTAGGAATAATGGTTATGCATACTTCCCTTCAATTATTCCTGTTTAAAACACAGACAGATTTAAATTAAAAAACAAAAAAGTCAAAGAATGATTTTAAGAAAAAATGCTGGTAAAGTTCTTAGAAAATGCCACAGTTCTATTCAAATTCTTTAACTTTTTTTTATTTGACCAGTCATTAGTTCCTTTGATGTGACTGTATTTATCTTCAGTCACGAAAAATGTATACAATCTTACACTTTCAAACCTATGCTTTAATAATATGCTAATTATAAATTCAGATGATCTGGAAAGAAATCCATTTTGCACTGATGATATAAGGGACTGACAGTACAATTTACATTAAGAAACATTTTCTCATTTTTCTCAAAAATTGGTTTGCACTCAGCCGGAGCAATCTAAATTCGACCAACAGGCATCCCTCCCTGCTTCTCCATGGTTACAAAATAACATGACAATCTAAACAAAGAACAAGATGCACAAAAGAATGGGTTACAAAATCTCCTCTGGACACAGGTAGACAGTCAATGGTTTCATTTGTAGTCTGATTAAACAGGTCACTATTGTATAGAACAATATTGAAATGCTTATAGCAGACAACCCTCAGTGACGTTATTTCAAACATGTTGATTTAGCTATTCCAAATTGTCTGAATTATCCCCCAGGGCAGTTGGCCAGTCCATATTCCTAACTTTAAGAGAAGACTTATAACTGGGGAGGCTAATGTAAAAGGTTCCCCTTTTGTTTATAGCTTCATTAATGTATATTTTTTACTCCAAGTGTAACAATAACATACCACCATATCAGTATCAACCTGTGCAGACAGAGCTTGAAAGACAGTGATTGGTTTGTCGTGCTTTTCCTTTTAGTGTACAAGGGATATAGACTGCATAGACTGGGAGATGGCACAGTGAGAATGCTGCTTCCTGGCACACTGCTCTTCATCAGCCACAGACATCTAAGTGCAAGAAACCTGAGGGCTAAAACCAGTCTTGGTTTATTTATTTGATTCAGAGCTATATTGCCAAAATATATTATGAATAAAAAAAAAAAACCCATACCCATAACTTGTCCTCAGACTGATACATTCTATTACTCTGTGGATTTGTGAGGAAACAGAGAAAATGAGTTTTCCAAGTTTTTGGGACTATGTAGCCATACAAATACAGCTGCACCACTGTTGGAATGCACAGTCACTTGATGCAATATGAAACCTGTACCAATGCATTGCAAAGATAATGCATTGTTATGACGTGCCACAGGTAAGAATAATTTATATTTTCTGAAGACACACAACCTAGAATAGTCTGGTACCCTTTAGTACAGATCCAGCGCTTTTCAGGATTATCAACAATGGTAGACAGAACAATGGAAAAAAGATTCATGAGGATGGGCAAATTGAGTAAATGATTACAGACTACCAAACCAACCACTTTTACAATTTCATTTAATAAAGGATGTTTATTTACATAATTTAAAGTAAAAATATTTAATAGTTCCATCATATAAAGCTTAGCATTTTTGACAGCAAACTTTTGCATATGAGAACACCACCTTCAGGTAACTGATTCCCAGCTTCTATTTGTTTTATTAGAATTGGAACACCAAATTGAAACCAGCATTATTAGGAGACTTAAACAAAAGTATGAAGACAGAGGCATGCAAGACTGAGGACAAAAAAATAAATATCCATTGAAATATAATCCAAAAAAATAAAAATAAGGTGAATCTGAAACCTAGGAAAATTAATATGAAGGGACATCAGGCTTCAGTTAGGTCCTGTATGTTCAATGTGATGATTCAGTGTAATTTTGCTGCACCCTCACAGAATGCAGACCCCATCACCACTTCACCTTCTCTCTTGCAGTTTCTTAATTTCCATTGAAACTGAAGTGTCTGAAATTACTTTCTGCAGTTAGTTCCTTCTTTGCACAAACATTTTCAAAGGCAATTTTGAACATGCAAAAGTGAATTTTTACAGTTACTGTTATTCCTTTAATGACGAATGTGGAACTGCAGCCATTTTCTCTGGAATATGCTAGGTTGTTAAATTGTGGACTCTGAAAAAAAATACATTGAATAAATCAGTGGTAATGTCAAACACACACACATAAAATCCACTATATCAGAACATTTCAGTCCTTACAATGAGAAGCACTAACATAGAATTACAGTAGGATGAAACAGGTGGAGGAAACCAATGGGTCTTGTTAAAAAAAGTTCAATTTCACCTGAGAGATGTGGTTTGGAAGTGAGGGTATATTAAAAAAAAAAAATTCAAACCTATATTTTGGTTTTCAAATCACTGGAATGACTTCATAACTAGAAAATATTCTTTTGAATTAGAATTCCGTCATAACTTCTTAACCAAAATTTTCTGGAGGAAATTATTTATGTTTTATGTGCAGAAAAAGCAGTATTTTCTCTTTTCTCTCCAGGAGTTCAGGATGTCAACAGCTTAATAGTTACTGACAGCTTAACAGTTCTTTCATCCTCATTCCATTCACTGAACCTGAAAGCCACCCCCTAGAAAAACTGAATTTCATCAGTATTTCAACCTAAACACTTCTATGTTTCAGGCTTTATAGACAGAAAACCAGTATGATAAATTAGACTCACTATGTCATCTCTATGTTCACTTTCCTGGCACTATCTGCTTGAAGCTAAGAGAAGTTGTAATCTGCCAGCTGCTGCATCATAGCCCTTTTAATGACACAAAAGCATGAACCATGTATAAGCTAAGGATAACTCCTTACAGTTGCCCTTGTCCCCTTGTTCCCCTTTTGGTTTTGTTTTTACAGGAAAGAATCGTAAAATGTTTGCAGAATTTGAAGAGATAATTTAAAAAGTAATAAAACCTTCTAATTATAATGGAGAGCAATGCAAAAGGTGTTGGGAATTCTACAGACAGTAGAAACATTTGAAGTGCCTCTCTTACAAAAGTGGTAGGTAGTTTAGGTATTCAACATCACACACCTGAAATCTTCAGCACCTGCTTTTGCAGGCTTGACTTCTCCTTCTCTAGGTCTGTGAAACAGAACAAGAGAAAAAGATCAATTCCCATATGTAAGAAGGCCATGTCACCTGCACTCAACACCACAATGCTGACACCATACATAGACATATATACAGACGATTACCTGATTCATGTTGTCCAGTTCCAGAAATGTAGGCTGCTGTTAGTTTTCTACCTAACACCTCTCATTTTGGTGCTTCTGCTGTACTACCAGCAGTCCCCGAAAGAAGATTATTGGATGTGCAAGGCTCCATCAAGTAAAATTCCTGTTTGGCCTTTTATCTCGTGAATGTTGGACACTGCGCAACTAATAATAAAAAATATCTCTCACCTGAAAACAATTTACAATAACATAATCAATAATGCATTTCCTGTCATCCACTTTACCATGCAAGAAAGCAGCATTCAGCACATGGAAATATTTAAAAAGAAGAAACGACAACAGATTTCAGTTATTATGGCTTTTATATTTATTGACTTCTTTCACGTGTTTACAGCCACAGCAGTTACACCAAGAAAAGCCAATTCAGTAGTTCATTTATATAACTCACCTGCCAAAAGTCATTGCTAATAATAGAACATTTTCAGGGGTTCCGTCTGAGGGCTCTAGGGTTTAAACTACTGTGTTGGCCTTCACTTACCAATGGAGAAAAGTTGCTACCAATTATATTATCTCACCCACCCTGCATGCCTCTTGTACATAATGACATTTTTGAGGCTTTAAATCTCTTTGCTAAAGGCATTACATGCATATGTGTGCTGGGTTTGAGACTTGTAACTTGCAGGAGAAAAAGAAGCTGAAATGAATGCTCATCAGAGGACTGAGTCAAATCACTCTGAATTCATGTCCTAAAGCATACTACAGTCACCAGCAGTTAAGACAATGTACTTGCTAACCCAAAACAGCATGTTCACATACCCGAACTCATAATTCTAAACTATAATTTTTCTACACTAAGTGCAAAAATGTGTCTTTCCTGTGCTGCAATTTATTAATTAGAAAAAATAATTATGTTGTAAATCAGATCACCTACTTGAAAACTAATTGGGAAATGTGGGCCAAAGGGGAGGTGAGGGGAAGGGCTATACGGGCTATTTATCCCTGCCTGAGCTTCATATTTGTGTATTACAAATGAAAGCGTAGGAGAGAAAAAAATGAGAAACACACTCGGCGCCCCAGTAACTTTTCCTCTCCTCTTCCCTGTGAGTGTGTGTGCTCACAAGAGGACGTGCAAACAGGCAATGCAGGAGTAAGAGCTGTGTGCATTTCTGTTTCCTTCAATGACCCACTCTCCTTTTAACTCATCTGATGCTATTTTTACTAACACCTCTTGCTATCAAACTTCTTTATTGTTACAAATACAAAACTTTTGTTCACACAATAAACCAAAAAGTTTACTCCCACTGCTAAGAGAACAATCCATTTTTTACAAGGGTCTTTCGTTTTTATTCTTTCTTCTCCTTCCTCTTTAGTCTCTCATCTCCTTAGACCTTTCTCCAGGTGCTAGAGAAACCTAAAATGCAGTGTTACTGTAATTATCCATACAGTACAGTAGAACTTCTACTCAGTACTTCATCAGTATAGTGTACTGCATGGAAACTCTTTCTAGATGTCTTTTATAATTTTTTTGTTACCTTCATCCAATGTGTTATCATTTGATACTGAAATATGTAGGTAAAAGCTAATTTGGTCATCATTGGCATTTGACAGCAAATAGATCCAAAATTGCAATAAGACTACATCCAGCTCAAGTATCAACAAGCATCTTTACCTACTCATCTCAAAATCCGTAAGAAATACATGCTTCATTTCTTCTTCTCAACATGAATGTTTTCAAATCTCTCCAGATGGAATATAAAATAGATACCGCTCACAGCCACTCAGGTAAGAATCTGTGGTGGGTTAACTAGACCCAGGCCAGACTGCCCCGTACATTACCTTTTGGTGGTCTCAACCAGGTGAAATACATAACAGCAACAAATACAATCAAACAACATACCGATCAATTTATGTCTACTCTGTGTAGGCATATGTGTTCATGCTAAGTTTGTGGAAGTACCTCTTGGTGACTAGTGACGCCTCCTTTTCTATTCTCAGCCAGCTATGCAAATGGCATGCCAAGTCAAAGTTATATGGATATCCATTTTACTGTATTTCAAATTTTGGCTTGTTTGTCAAAGCCTTGACCCATGTTTAAGGCCACTAAGTTGTCACAAGTGTGACAGTTCACTAAGATATAGTCCCCTGTTTTTGCAACTGGAATAAAAGATCCCTCACGTAACTGCTGTACGTCCAGAAGTGACACATGGTGAGAATATGAGGCTGCTACCTCTACCACAGTCTCTTAACTTTAATGTTTAGATTTTCCCATTTTGCCATTTATGACATGCCTTCAGAAAGCACAATAATTTTTTTTGTATTCCAGGCTCATATTTTTAGTATTACAGAATGTGATCATTGTGGATTCCCCTGCTGCTCCCAAGCACCTCACAGTACCTGGCCTGGAGATGGCAATCAAATATTGAAACTCTAGTGGTTACATTACTTTGTCACATTTGCAGGAAGTGTAAATTCAACACAAGGGAGATTTGGGGGGTGATTTTCAAGTGAAAACTGACTTGCAGAATTCTGTGCCATATCTTAGGACTATTGGTAAACCAGTATGCTTATGGTAGGTCTTTTTTCCTTTTGCTTTAACTTAGCATGATGCAATCTCAGCATATATATGTAGATTAATACTTAAAGCACACATTTATTGATTATGAATGCACTGAGTCACTGATCATAGTCTTGAGAAACAAAGACTGTTTATGCAAGGGCACGGGAGATTTCTTAGGTAGTCAACTTTTTACACTGACCATTCCAATGAAAATAAAGGTTCCACTACTACATAATCTCACAGTTTCAACTAATAAAAATCTAAAATTTTAAACCAAGAGCTTTTCTTGAATTGTACTGTTAACAGAAGTGCAGTCTACATAAAAATATTGTTTGCAGCCTCTCAAAAGAAACAGATGGTTGTACCTTCACTTGAAAAATCTGAAAACAATGTCAAGCACTGAACAAATAGTCCATACATAAGCTTGTGTTTCAAAAGACTAAAGATTAAAGACAGTGTCTCTTCCAACAGATTATCATGTGACTATGAAAGAGAAGTATTTAACATCAAATGAACTTTCACTTATCCTCAGTTTCACCCCCAGTCATCATATAAATCATAAAACACTGACATCCCTGTACTATTTCACTTGTAATTTCTACCAAAGAGTGATCCAGTCCATGGTAAACCACACTCTCAAATATAAAAAATAAGTTACAGTTTGTTAAAACAGAATATTTGCATGCCAGCTACAGAACATACGGAGAGATTTTATCCACACTGTTATTTGGCAGTTTCACATCATTAATGTGGGTGGGTTTTTAAAATTATTATTAGCAGTCTACTACTGATGTACACAGCTCCAAGTCCTGCAGGGGATGTCACATATAACTCTGAGCAGGATCCATTGTAATGAGTCAATCACAGAAACATAGAACCATAGAATCACCAGGTTGGAAGAGACCCACCAGATCACTGAGTCCAACCATTCCCACCAATCTCTAAACCATGCCCCTCAGTACCTCATCCACCCACACCTTAAATATCTCCAGGGAAGGCGAGTCAACCACCTCCCTGGGCAGCCCGTTCCATTGCCTATTGACCCTTCCAGTGAAGAATTTTTTCCTTATGTCGAGCCTGAACCTCCCCTGGTGGAGCTTGAGGCCATTCCCCCTTGTCCCGTCCACTGTCACTTGGGAGAAGAAGCCAACTCCCTCTACTACACAACCTCCCTTCAGGTAGCTGTAGAGAGCAATAAGGTCTCCCCTCAGCCTCCTCTTCTCCAGGCTAAACAACACCAGCTCTCTCAGTTGCTCCTCGTAAATCATTATATTAGCATTAGTAATCATTATGTTAGAATTAAAATGGTTCTTCAATATTTGTACTGTTGGAAGAAAAAAAAATTTTTGTGCCTGAAGTATGGACACAAGTCTATCCTCCACATGCACACTAGTCTGTTATTTTCTCTTAGATGTATTTCCATCTTGAGATTTAGCTCTGCATTTTAGCAATACTATTTATTTTTGTAAAAAGTCCAGTTACAGCAATTAGCTCTAGTTCTATAATAAGCTTTGGTATATCCATATTAGAAACGAATATGTGCAAAATATTGGGCAAAAGTTGCATGGTTGAACCTCCACTATGGGAATTTGTTTTACAAACTGCAAACTTCACTACTGATTCTTCAGTTCCCTTACCCTTAGTATGACTATAGTAATGTAAATAGACGTACACTTTGGATTAAACCACTTTATTTTACAATGTTTGCCATGGAAACAGACAATTCCCTTGTGATAATAGTTTTCTGTAGCTTTAGAAGTGATTATACCTTTGTTTCATACCAACTTCTAGAGATGAAACATAGTCTGCTACATGTAGTCATAGTATGCTGCTCCTCTGTATTGGACAAAGGCATAACTTATCCAAAACCCATTGATGCCACTTCCCATTTATTTCAGACGACTTTGAACAGGCATTTAAGAAAGTTGCACCAAAGAGCACGATTGTGTTTGCATGGCCATTCCCATCTGAGGGAATGGCAACCTTACAAACCATGGAGAAGTGCAGTTTGAGAGCTGTAGTTCAGGCAGATAGTAACTCAAACCTTAAATGGATGAATGGATGGTATTCCTTGAGAAGAACATACAGATCTGCACTTTTTAAGCTGGAATGCTACAGAAAGATATTTGTTTGCAGAAACAAAAATGTAGTCCCTTGATTCAAACAGCAATCTCTTCTTACTGAAATGAAGTCATCTCTTGAAAGAATCTCAACTGTTCTTTCAGTGCTTTTAGTCTTCAATGATTAGTAGTCACCTTCATTTGTAATTGGCTTTATTAAAAATACATCATTAAGAATGAATGTGATCAGAGTAAAAAGACACGACAACAGAAAACAGAATACTGCCTTTGGCCAAGACAGAAAAAGAGCCTGCATGGCATAGCAGTTACTAGCTAATATATAAATTCCTTTAAAAGCAAATATACTTCAGTGTAAAACACTGATTTTAGCAATGTTAGTGCTTCTCCTGAAGTGTAAGTAGGGAGAAAAGAAAGAATAAAAAAAGACACCTTTTGATGAGAGATTATGTAGTCTCTACAATCGAGTAAATTTAGTTGCTGTTGCAGCAGAGGAATGTGATAGGAAATTTTACAGTTGAAGGAGAAATGTCACAGTATTTTGATAAGAGAGCGATGAACTTTTTTTCCCTCGTGCCATTATCAAGGCGAAGTGAACAAAATACATCATTTATAACCCACTGCTCTACCATTATCTCCTCATGAGACACTTGTTTTAAAACACACAAGGACCTTTTTTTCTCTAAGACTAAAGCTCTCTGTGAGGCTCAGTCTTCCTTTATAACCATGAAAGAAAGTTGACACTTGTGTGGGCCAAAGTTTCCAGGCAACCACACAAGGGCACTTATACACCCTGCAGGTCACCCCTCGTTCTGAAGTACAGAGGAAGCATATGAACAGTATATGTCCCTTTGATCACAGATACCATCTCAAACTGATGTGGAGAGAAAATCCTGCACTTTGGAAGAAAGGCACTACAGTCTCCTCAAAGCTTTTTCTTACCTAATATACACGGAAAGTAAAGGTTAGCATGGTAGCGCAGAACTGTTAAAATATTTTTTCTCTTGCCAGCTACAAAACAGCACTGACTCTCTCCTGACATTTAGTCTTCTTGCCTAGGTAGCTTTGCTCCCTGTTTTTTGGTTTGGTTTTTTAATATTAATCTCTAACAAAACAGCACAGTTGATTTACTGCACAATGCTCATTCAGCAAACCAATACTCAAGCACACAACCACGTACAAGCACCAGAACTATGCACCTGAGAGCATTTAGCAGTAGGGACTTCAAGTAAAGGCATATTTAGAGATGTATAAAATTCCACACTTCCATATCAATATACCAAACCTACACTGTAAATAGAAAATGAGAAACATACCATTGTAATCTATGTTGAATAACAGAGGGAAAATATTTGTAGTCAAAGTCGCATGCTAATTAGTACACCCAATGTCTGTTTTACTAGAATTAAATGTACATGACACTAAGTTACCATATCAGAAGATAACAGGGTGAAATATTCTGAAGACCCCCTAATTAGTACTCACATATTTTATTTGTCCTGTTATATGAAAGTCGGATTCAGACCCTAGGAGCAAATTTAACTTATTTCATCAAAACAGATAAAAAGCTTATTCCCAGAAATGGCAGATGAACTTACCCAGCCCTTCAGGTTATTCTGCTACTCCTACATACAATGTGTTTAACAGCTGAAATGGTTTGTCTTGAGTGTTAATGTTAATGCTAATGCATTTGCTATGTCAATGAAAGAAAAGACACACTATGTGAACAAAGAGAATTCTAAGGAAAATAAAAAAGAAAACTATTAAGTTTACACTGAAATGTATCACATTTCATCCTAAAAAAAAAAAAAAGCGACAAGACTAACTATAGTAGAACAGACTGCTCCAACATAATTTTTAGATGCAGGAATACAGAATATATGTTTATGGAAATATTTTACAAAATTGTGCAGTAGAACAGAACCTGAGTTAATTGTCAACTTAAGTTGCAGATGCACAAGCAAAAAGTGAGATGGAAAGCTATAGACTTTGAACTACTTATCAAAGTTTTCATCTGGAGACAGATATTCAAAAAACCTATACCAAAAAAGCCCAAAGGCAATAAAACAGATGCTTATTTCCATTTTATTGTTTCTTATTCTTTTATACTTAAATTACAAGGGACAACCACAGTTCTTCAAGTTTTTACTGACATTTTCATTATTTTGTGAACTTTACAAAAATTGTGAACATTTTCATGTAGATGAATTTCCAACCAAATCATGGCCTGAACAATGAATGCAAAAGCTCAGATCATAACTAAGTCATGAAACAAGGAATAAATTAAGACAGTGAACTAAGTAATAAGTTGTGGAGAGACATACGCTATCATTGTACAAACATTTTTGTTCCTCATTACACTATTAAAATAACAAACAGGAAAAAATATTTTAAATGTAAGACATTTCAAACGTTTTGAAGAATTGCATAGTATTTCTCTTCATTCTCTAGAAACACTGCCAGATATCACTCAGACAGACATGCTTACAGCAAGGAAGCTTATTTAGAAGTGAAGCCATTCAGGACTTAGAATGAAATGCATTTAGCAATACATTCTTTCAAAGCTTCAATATAAGACCTATGATTTAATTGCCAGATTCCAAAGCTGGTAGGCAGGTCAGTCTATTACAGAGCTTTTATATTTAACTTCGAGGAAGAGTGGTTGGTCTAAGACCAACAGTCTCTCAAAACAGGATGATAAGTTAATTTCACAGTTATCACAAAATAACGTATGATATTAGGTGGTAGCGACACGATAACTCCACTGGAAACAATGGTAATTACATAGTAAATCGTGTCAATGATACTGCATTATCTCCTAACTGTTCAATTAACTCGTGTCACCACTGCATACTATGTTTAGAAAGTTGCTGATGCAATATTTCCGTATCATAATTGCAAAGATAGTTGAAGAAGATAGCACTCTATAATTTTAGAAAGTTTCTAATATTACTTCATGAAACTACCTTTCTACAATGAAAAACAAATAAACATAGAGGCGGAGAATGAGACCTAAAAACCTGGATGATACCACCTGAAATGGAAACAAGTTGGCAAGACTGTCATCAAATTATTTTTCTTCTTTCATAGAGGGAATGAGGTATTTCATAAATCAAATTCCAACTGATATTCACCTAACCAAATGGTAAGAGCCCTCAGTCACCATTAAAACAATTGTAGATTTAATCCCTCAAAGAAAACTAACTTCTCCTGTGCTGCGCACATAGTCTGATAAATGTAGGTTACTTTGCAGTAGGCAAATATGTTTAAATTATAAAGTAGAACAAGGTCTGGAAAAAAAAAAATAGTTTTTCTGTAACTCACACTAAATGCTGCACTTTCACCAGGGATACAACTGGCCTTCTCATTTTCACTTATACAAATCAAAAGTCCAGTGAGGTGAAAAGGATTACTCCAACATAAAATGGAATAAAAAGCTGCCAGGAAACACACAGGAATATTTATCTTGCTATTGCATTTTAATATTCAAGACTGCAGAATATGTTCATATGTTCTTTTTTGAACATTGTCATGTTCTGTTCATCCATACACCACTGCTTTGCATTTCAACAAGTTTATTCTTGACCACTGTTTCTGTGAGAACAGAATTAAATCATCAGCTGGTACAAATCAGTTATAGTTAGGTCAAAGCCAGGGCAGGCAAAAGGTGTTACACTGATTTACATTACCTTAAAATCCTGCTCAGCAATAGTCTTTTTTTCCATAAGAAACAGCTGATATCGCTGAGTCAATCCCCAAATACTGACCAATAGACTGATTTAAAAATCTCTGTGATAAGTATGCTTTGAGACTCAGGCATCCAAGAGACAAGGAAATTTCTGAAAATGTCCCAAGAGTATTTTCATCAGGCTTGCAGCAATTAAAGCAAGCTTCAGACTATGCAGCAGTGTTTAACTGCAAGAGAAACACTTCTGAAGCATGAAGTTGGTTTTGTTGTATTTTTCAATTTTCTTTGTGACAACGCTATTCCATACAGCTTTTTAAGATTTTGAGTACCTCTTTCAAGGCCAACTCCACCTACTTTTTCATCTGTGCTCACACCAGTTTTCTGGTTATAAGAATACAAAGGAATCTGCATGGTTTTAGTGCATGACTCATTTCCAGCAAAACAACACACATTCTTTCAACTTGCCATGCATGACAGATGAGTAAAACCATAGGAGTTTGGGTCTCCAGAGCACAAAATAAGTGAAATATGATTTAGTGTTGTATCTAAATCATAAAAAAGTTAAACCCCAATTTAAATATGTGAAAAACAGTGAATTTGCAAACAGGAAGGTTTTAAAAGGTATCAGACCACAACTCAGACTTGTCCTAAGAATGTACCATGTAACTATTGTCTGTAGGGGCCAACCTGTGCTCCTAAAGCTTAAAAAGTGGTTCAAGTGGTGCTTCCACTCCCTCTTCCTTCTCCCAGTCCCCAAAAGACGTTACTCATCTCCTCTGTGTGGCCTTGCCTGACTGCCTCTTCTGAGATTATGGATGTCAAACTGAAAACTACATTACTGGAAAATAAGGAAATAAAACAAAATCTATGAAGTTTACATTCAGACTAAACCTCTTCCAAAACAGGGATCCTAATAAGGTGAGGTAAAAATGCCTAAAAATTCAATCTTTTCTGTGCTAACTAAGCAAATGAATTTATACTGCTACCAGTCTTACATCCACTGACTCACAGAAGAAGAGTACAGATGCAAAAGCAAGAGAAGAGACATTAGCAATAAACCAAAGAAAATAAAACAGAAAATTTCCCCTCAAAATTAAAAATAATTTAGTTAACCTAAAAAAAAAAATCAGCACACTAATAAAAACAGAAGAAAAATCAGGTGCACTACTGATTTCTTGCAGAAAGTGGGGTAGGAGGACTCCAAGCGACTCAAAACTGGGAGATTTATATGGGGTTTTTTTCCTGTTTATGATGGATTTACATTTCTCAGTTTGGCAAAAATGTCTCAATACAGACACTTGAGTTCAACTTTCTGAAAGCAGTCTGAATTATAAAGCCGCAAATCAAACAACAGTTCACTGTTGCCAACTTCTGCAACTAATCTAACAGCTAGTAGCAAAGCTGAAATTGGAAAAAAAAGGTTGTTTTGGATATTAGGAGGGGGTGCTTTTTTTTTTTTTTTTTTCTTTACCATTTTCCAGCATCCCCTGCAGATTTTGGATAGAGAACATCCAAACCACTATTATCTGCAAATGATTTATGAGGGCAGGTATTTCTCTACCTGAATGTTTTTGTAAGACCATAAATATCAATGGAGACAGAGGCTGAGATTCAAAGAAATATTGAAAAATATTGAACTTGAAAAATATTTTACATGGGAAGCTACTTCTGTCTGATAAAAACTTTAATTCGCCACTTATGTTTTCTTTAGATAATTTTCATGTTATCAAAATATCTTCTTTCTTAATGATTTTTAAACATCTTTACTATAAATGCTTACCTGTTAATAAAACCTACTGAACTAAGCCAACTGATCAGGTATTGTCCTACTGACTTCAACTAAGAATGCATCAGACCCTGAAACATTATTCAGAAGAGAAAAGTACATAATAAAATCCGCATTTTAAATTGTTCATGAAGAATATCCTCAAAAATTCAGAAAAGTGTCCCCTTTTTTCTTATGTAACCTCCAACATATTGAGTGTGAATAAGGCATTTACCTTTGGGAGTCATCCATCTCCCCCCCTCTAAAATGGTATCAGTAAATATTTCTCCTAAATGGAGAAGGATGGCTTTATGCAACAGTTCTATGTGAATTATCTACCTTAGGACTAGGTATATCCAGCACCTTTGGCCTTCTCTTAAACACTCATTTTGTTCGGACCTTGAGATTATATTCGAAGCACCATACAGCATTATTAAATAAAAAATTCAAAACCAGTTTAATGACCATTTTGATTTATATTATGTTATTATGAATTTCCAACATAATCTGTTTTATGAAAAAGAAAAAAAAATAAGGAAAAAAGAGAAAAAGAAAGGAGAAGAACAAAAGTCTATTCTCTGTGGGACTGATTTTTAATAGTCAATTTCACATTCTAGATATTAAAGTTTTCCTGTGCCTCTTTTTCACCCTTTACTTATTTCTGTTTATTATTTTTATTCACTTATATCTCAGTTCTTATTGGTTGGATCAAAAATGTGTTTCTATAAATTCAAATTCAAAGAATCCTCTTTCACAGTTCTGCAAAGGTGTTCAGCCAAAACAAACATTATGGAAAAGCATGTACCTACTAAAATTCAGTTGTTAAAATAGAAATGTACCTGTGTGTATTTCAATACACTGCCTTTATTGGGACTTATCTAACTGTCCACTAGGATGTACACATGCTGGATTCTATTCTGTTTTTTACTGTTCTAGTAATGTATATATTAATGCTATTTTCTACCAGAAAGTTTCAAAATGTTTGAAGTGTAGAATTGAATAAAGCATCACATCTTCCTAAGTTATTATGGTAATGCTAGCCTTATTTCGCAGTTAATAAAAATAATATATTGAACTTAATTGAAAGTTTTGTGTAACTCAGGTTGGGCTTGACTTCCAATGTGTTTGGAGTTCACCAGCAAAGCCTTTTGCCTGTGAAAACTAGGTACCAGACAATGAGAACAGGGCATCAGGGAATTGGCCTGTGTCACAGAGGAAATAAGTCAGTATGTATTATGCTTTTATGACTCCAAAATCATCTGGGTTTTGCACCATTCGTGTAATCAAAAATTGAAGACAATATAGAGCTTTGTGAGCTTTGTATAATACAAAACATAGAGCTGCAATCTGTTTATGATTTCTCTGCTTGTATATGTGTTCTACTTGGTTATGAAAACACAATAAACAAAACAATGTCCAAGCAATCCAGGAAAATAACTTTGACTATGGTGAAGACTTCATTAGGAAGAACTGCAAGACCTAACTCTGATTTCCTGCCTCATATTTATTGTGTAAGGGTTGTAAAAGTGTTCTTGGCAGGCAAAAGAGGAGCCCAAAGCTTTTCACACCCTTTTTTAGCTCATCATCAAATGGCATGCTCATCTCAGAAACTCTAAATCCTTCCTGTCAAAATATAAAGGGTTCAGTCAGGGCTGGTAATCCCATGTGAGGAGGAGGGAGAAATTAAATGACCAAGAACTGCTGCAATGAGAGTGTAAAGGAGAGAGGAAGCTACTGCAGCAATGGGGCTACATAGAAATATTTAGAACATCCTGCAATATGGAAATGCTGTGATGAAAAGATGCTACATTTTATTATTGTATGGTTATGCCAGCAAAAAATATATTCTCTGTATAAAGCTACAAAACCCCTTATTTACAATTGATGGGTTTTGCATAACTCTGTAAAACAGATATTACGATACACAGAATTTTAGTAACATAGTTGCTAGAGTGAACAAGAAAGCCATTTTCCATCAAGTTACTTCCTCCTTTGCCCTAAAACATATCTGACTAAAGCACAGATAATGTAAAGTTCGGCTATCAAAAATGGCTTCATTAAGAACTTTAATGAAGCACATGGGAACCATTTATTGACTCCTCAACTATTAAGACATAGCATTATTACTGCTTTAATAGTATTTCCATTTTCATTTAGGAAATAACTAATCAAGGGATCAATGTACCAAAGACTTTATTTTCTCTCCCATGGGTCACTGAAAGTACATTTTTTAAAATGCAAAAAACGTAAAGGCAATTCTCCCCAGTGCCATATCACATAAGCAATTTAAAGAAATAACAAGGAACGCTAAAGGTCAATGGCTCCCGATCTAAGCCATGTAATAAAACAAATGAAAATTGTTCGTGGTAATTCTACCTTTCTGGTGGAAGTAAGAGATCGCTTTCACATCAAAGAGGCTTACCTCCAAAGTATGCAAAGCACCTCCACCCTGACCTGCTGTCAACCTGTGAGACATTTCTATTTCCCAGCCTCACTTAGAATGCAAACTACTGTTTTCCTGGTAGTTCTCACAGCTCCACTTCCTTTGAGGTACAGATGTGTAGCCAAAGAACCCAATCAGATAACACCCATTTACATATTTATAAAGTCTCCTGTAAAATCTCGTATCAATTGTTGCCACTATATATAGCCCTTTCAAAGTATCTTGTGGGCACAAGCGCTCCACTGCACTGCTCCCTTCAGGAGTCCAGATATATCGTATAATGTGATTTCAATGTAAATGCGGCCCATCACACAATCATACCACTTCACAAACTCTTTTCTGCTGGGGTAGCTTAAATCTAAACACACTCAAGCAGCTTGCTGCACTGGAGCAAGATTTCCTCCACATAAAAAAAGTCAAAACCCCCAACACAACAATGCCAAGGAAAAAAAATCTGAACATTTTCTGCAGAAAGATGGGCCGTCTCCAAATCCTTGTGCCCTATCAGACAAATTAAAGTAAATCAAGCATGAAATGAAGCAGAAGAGCCCCGAGATAAGGCTCCTTTAAGTCGTTTACAGATTAGGATAGAGAGAGGTGCATCTGGTCTCTGGCAGTGAAGGAGGCCAGTTTCTCATCTCACAATAGCAGCCTGTGTATAGGATTACCTTACCTTGTCACTGACAAGGGAAAAAGCGCCTGCAAAATGTCTCTAACTAACTTCCTAATGTTCCCAGCTAAGTTCTCTCATTAAAGTATTAACTGTTACAATGATAGAAATAAATTTTGATAAAACAAAATAAAAACAGACACTAGTCTGATTTATGAGCTGGTCAGACACAGATAAACTAGGGGCTCTGCTACCAGCAGATGAGCCTCTTCGCTTATCAGTCAGGATTTCACCGCTAGAGACAGCAGATAACTTTCCAACTGGAATCAGTGATTCAATGAACTGTGTGTTACTGGTCAGACTGGTAATCTAGCAGCACCTAAAAGGGCCTCTTCTGTTATCAGATGGGATTTTGAGCTGCATGCAGTGAGACATTTCCTTGCTGGAAGTGATGACTGAACTCAGAGGTGTGCACAGCTAATAGTTAAGCTGATGCTCCTGCTGCAGCAAACCAGCCGCTCTCCTCTTACTAGATGCCATTCAGCTTCTACAAATTGGAAGAGGCCTGCCTTCCTTCCTTCCACAGGAAATAGTGCCTGTACTGCAGCACCATCACCAGCTTCTGGGGTTCCCTTGTGGCCCCTTTACTCTAACCCAGCAGCCTGAGGGGTGACCTGGCTCCCACCACACAACTGTGGTGCACTGACCCACAGCACACAGCATCCTGCAGCCATGATGTCACACCAGCCCGCAGGCTGGAGCTGCCCATGGGCCAGAGCTGCCCTGGCTGTGGCTGTGAATCCCACCCAGATAGCCTGGCAGGTTTCTTCCTTGGAGCATGCTGGGCCACAGGAGTGCTATGGAATGATGTCCCAGGTTTCCTGAGGAAAGCCAGTCACTACAGTCTCTCTGTTTCCATAAACTTCAAGCCCACCATGTTCACCAACTTATAATTCAACTAATGCCCTTCTTAATGAAATTGCCCTGGATGTGCCCCTGGTTTGGCTGTTGTCTGCTATCCTACAAATGCCATGATTGCCCTGGGTGCAAAGAGATATCCTAGACCATAAACAAACTAAAGTAAAGCTTCTCTAGGAACCACAGCAGTAAACAAACACAGCTATTTAATAAGCAGACAGCAAATAGATGCAAGATATCACATACTCATAGCTGCATGTGTACAAATTCTTCTTTAAAAGACGTTAATTAATGAATCAACTTATATTTAGTCTTTTAGTTCTCTTTGTGCATACTAGAAAAATACACAAAATGTATTCTTGTATAGAAAAATACAATCTGTGGATACCAAAACAGCAATATAAAAAAAAAAGAACAATACTCTTCATTCCTTAAGGACTTCTTGTATCATCTGTCCTTACATAAATAATAAAGATCTATAGATGTTCTAATACCAGTGTCACCATATGTACTCTGTGTTCTGAGGGTGAAAACATATAGTATAATGTTTTTAATCTCCCAAAAGTCTAGAATGAAGAAAAAAACTCTCATCATTGCAGCAGCATAAACTAGTATTAAATAAAGATAGTAGTAATTTACTCTCAAAGCTCTAAAGAAAGGGTGTATGTGCACCCTTATTTACCAAGTGAGCATATTTCAAAATAGACCTGAGTATGTGTTCTTGATATATAAAAAAAACCCAGAAAAACACAGAAAGCAAAGTATAATTTTATTGAACTAATCCAGAAAGAATGCAAGGCAGGGCAGCAGGAAGTATGAAATTGTCCTTCAGGCTTTAACTGCCAGACCCTAAATTGATGGTGCTTCAGTAAATCTTTCTACACGTATTAAAAAAAAAAAGAGCAGAAGGCACTGTGCATCATCCCAGAGCACTTTCTCCATCAGCCTTTCACATCCAACCTAACCCTTCCCCCTCCTCTTGCATGTTTTGGATATTAATGTCTCCAGCTCGACATGATGTTCAACCCAACCAAACTGAGACAGGTCCTTCCTGCTCCTTCAGACTGCTCTGAAGCAGTGATAGCTCCTTACTTGTCTTGTACACCACACACTCAACAAAGTTTTGAGGACCAGGATTTTATTTTGCTTTTGAAGACTTTTTCTCTGACTTCTCATTTGCCAGGAATCACTAACTGCCATGAAAATGAAAGATGTGCCATATTACTACGCAAAGATCTCATGAACTAACTCTAAGTATAACAAACAAATTTGGGCTCAAATAGTATTCTGCCCCATACCAAGGCTACATAGAGAAGAGCTGGAAGTGAGGAAGAAGAATTTGATTAATGCCTGGCTCCGAGCCTGGTATGAGGAGAGGGACTTCGACTTCTTTGATCATGGGGTGGTTCATACACCCCGAGGCTTTGTTACTAAGGATGGGACACGTGTGTCTCCTAGCGGGGCTAAAGCCCTTGCTAAAAACCTAGCTAAGCCCATAAGCCGAGCTTTAAAATAGATGTGGAGGGGGAGGGGACTGAGACAAGGTTAGACAGGAGCGAGCCTGGACATGGGGCACTGGTGATTTGGAGAGGGTGTGCTGGTGAGGACCACCAGTACATCACCACACAGAAAGTGGGGGTGAACACACCAGAGGGTGGTAAGGGAGATACTGGCACGCTGGCACTACCTATTCCAGTTACCAGGCAATTGGGAACGAACTCTGTTCCCTCTGAGAGGGCTGAAGGCTCGGCAGCTCAGCTGAAGTGCATTTACACCAATGCATGCAGCATGGGTAATAAGAAGGAAGAGCTGGAAGCTGTCATAGGGCAAGGAGCCTATGATGTCGTTGCCATCATGGAAATGTGGTGGGATGACTCATATAACTGGAGT